>BSBM01000348.1:6427500-7027500 GCA_027924585.1 Larix kaempferi
TGATCATCATATTCTTCATCCAAGTCATCATCTGTATCATCTGATCCAGATTCAACATTGTAAGGATTGGCCATATCATCATCGTCATCGATGTCAATCACGATCATCATGTCATCGTTGATATCATCTTCATGGACATTGTCTGCTACATCATCTGATTCAACTAATTCTTCGACATCTTCTTCTAGAACATGATCATATAACTCATGTTGATCATCTTCAACATCGTCTTCTTCTTCGAGACCCTCTTCATTACCTTCCTCTACGTTATACTTTACCGACCTTCCCCTTGGATTGTGTCTCACAACAAATGACCAACCCACTCTGTAACATGGAACCTCATAGTAAAATACTTGTTCACATTGGGTTGGAAGAACATAGGGCTTCATTCCTGGCTCAAACAACCTTGTATTAACCATGGTAAATCCATTATCATGTTCAGTAATAGTTTTATCAGGATCATGTTGATTCAATCGTAACCTTTACCATTTAACAACGAACAGAACTACCTTGAAGGAGTTAAAGTCACACTGAAGAATATCTTCCAAATACCCATATTATCAATTTTCTGAGAATTCTGGATGTCTGTCACTTCTAGAGGAAACATTGGTCACCTCAAAGAGTGTACATATCCCACAATCTGATGTTTTGTTTGTTTCATCCAACTTTTTGATGTGATATCTACAACCATTGCACCACATAGCCTTATGGTGTTTACCTACAACAAGCCATACACGAAAAGATTACATAATGATCCAATATTTATGATTAAGTGCATGTATTTATGCCATAAAGGGAAAAAATCAACGTGTACATCAATATGTTTGCAAAATGAATAAATAGTGTGGTTGATTAATATGCTTTCCTTCTTATATTTTAAACCATATGCTAAATCTATTTCCCTTTGTGTAAGACTGGTATCTCCATTGCGATGTGCTGCTTTAACCAATGAATCCACACCTTCCCATGATATTCCATGACAAAATTGTTCACATCGTTCAATCCATACCTTCATCCAGTCAATATTGTTTGCGATGTATAAATGAAGTGCATCCCACTCTCGACCAACTATTTGATGACAATAAAATTAAAATTCAATACAAATGTATATTCACTTAACAAAGTATACACTCTTAATTGATGCAATATAGAATATGTATGATACATATACATAAAAATAAACAGTCAAATGTGTTATATTACCTTTCACCTTCCTCGATCTACCTTTCCCCTTTGGGTACTCCCCTTCGAAATTGTTATTGGAGTCTAGATCACAAATGCGATGTAAATTGAGCTCTGAGGCTAATTGAGGAAGATATTCACTAATATACAACATGTTTTGGTAAACCATATATCCCTCCATCATAGAACCCTCAGCACATGCTCGTTTTCTAACCAAACCCTTCATAAATTTCAAGTGCCTCTCAACCATCCACATGGACCTTGAGTGCACAGGTCCACACAATTCAATCTCCTAAACTTGGTGTATGAGGTAGTGTTTCTTTGCATTGAAAAATGTTGAAGGTAGATGCTTCTGCATTTCACACATGAGACGAGGAATTTCTCTCCTCCAATACTTTATATCTTCTTTATGGATTTATTTAGATGACAACCATCTACAAGTGATGCAACCCAATCATGAGATTTAACAAAAAAAACATTATATTACATAACATGAATTAGTGCACAAAAATCAAATATAAGTTCTACGATGAATTAAACAAACACTAAGCACATGCAAAAAATCACTACTTACCTCACGTATTTTCCAAGATTATATATAACATGTTTGACATTGTTGTCCAAGTTGTCCACGAGAGAGAGAGAGAGGTAGAACATACTGTAACAATATACAAATCGTTTCATTTTTTAAACAAAGAGTAGACAAACAAAAAACCAACAATATGCACTGGAATAAAAAAAATTATATGCATACCATAATAATTACCTTCATAAAGACATGTCAATCATGCGTTTTCACCCCCGCAAAATCACCTTTCTTTGTTATGATATTCTTCATGTTCGCACAAAATCCGGTGGGAAATTTAATTTTTCGCATGACTTCTTTTACAACATTACTTTGTTGCTCCGTTAACATCCATGGAAGTGATTTTATATTAATTTGGTCTCCATTGCTATGAAATTGAATGACGTCTTTCATTGCATGGTTGTCTTCTTGAATGTCTTTGCAAATTTTGACAATTTTTTCTTTCTCACTCCTTCCATCCAATATTCTCCATAATGTTTCAGTCACATTCTTTCTGATATGCATTGTATCAAACAGATGAGCAATTTGTAGGTCCTCATAGTAGGATAACCTACTGAATTGTTTAGGATAACTTTTCATTCTTCGTGGAAACCCATTAATGCCTTCATGATGATCACGATGACCATCATGAATTGCAGTTTATAAATAAATTACAGAAATCAATGTCAATTACAGTAAAAAAAAAAAAAAAAAAAACATTTCATGATATACGATGATTCATATATACCTTGATGATTTCTATTATATTGCAACTTCCGTAGGCGAGGTGTCATTCTCTGTGGTTTTACTGCAGTCTCTTGCTTCCCATTGAACAAATGTTTTTCGGTAGTTCGATACCTATGATTCTTAGAGAGGATGTGCCTATACTCATCAAACACCTCCTTTCCTAATATTTTTGAATGACGAGATTTTATCTTAGGACCACAAACTGGACATGCAAATTTTCCCTTTGTCTAAAGACCTACATAAATAGATGGAATATCTACGTCAATTATAATTATATATAAAATGAATGGATGATTTAAAAAAACATGCGTGCATAGTATATTAACTAGTTCATAAAATTAAATGCAATTAAAGTGGAACTTATAATTACAAACCGCAAAAATGGGTTAACCTTGGGGCATCATGTATTGTCCATACAAGCATTGCATGGAATTTAAATTGCATTTGTCGTATTGGTCTAGATAAGTCATACATAGTGATTCCATTCCATAACTTCAGTAGCTCGTCAATAAGAGGTTCGATATATACATTCATATCTTTAACTTGGTACTTACCTAATTGATTTGAACATATAAAATATATAATTATGAGTACCATTTACATGTATAAACCATGCACAAGAGAAAAATAAAAAAATATATATATGACATTATGCAACAAAATACGACAAATGAGATGCCACTACATTAAAAATAAAAGTTGTAGACACAATATACCTGGAATAATCATCGACAACATTATGTGCTCCCTCTTTATTGACAACCATGGAAGAAAGTTATTGTTGATAACAAAAATAGGCCACACGAAGTAAACGGATCTCATCTCCGCAAATGGATTGACACCATTTGCTGCCAAAGAAATCCTAAGATTACGAGGTTCTTCTTTAAAGTGGGGCCATTTTTCCTCCATATCTTTAAATGCAGACCCATCTGCATGCATTCGAATAATGTCAACTTGACTTATGTTCCTTGCATGGTAATCCATAAATTGCACAATTTTTTTGCACCTGAACAGCCGTTGCAAACGTAGAATAATGGGAATATAACGAAGAACCTTGCGAGGCATCTTTTTTGTTACTTGATCTGTTCGATATCTACTTATATAAAATTTCGGACATTTTGTTGCAAATTCATGTTGATTATAATATATAACATGGTCATCGGGGCATGCATGAATTGCTTCATATTGCATTCCAATTTCTTTCATGATGGCAGATAAATCTTGATATGTGGGAGGTAAAATATTTGACGGTGGTAACAAAAATTTAGCTATCAAGCTACAACAAATTAAAATAAAAATCTCATTAATATAATATATAAGTAATATTAATGAAACACATTTCATCCGTATTACTTTGACTTATGAATTAAGAATAAAAATATTAGAGGAACAGAGAATAACTTTATCACAATCATATATATGTGATGGAATATTTTACATACCTTAACATCCGTGTGACTGATATGTTTGAAAGACCATTCATAACCTTCAATTTCATTATCAACAATATAACAAAGTGAATATTTGTGTTGGAGCCTTCATATAGGGGTTTGTATGCCTTCTCAAGAAGAGGTACATCATTAACATCATCAAAGTCATCATTTTCATGATCAACATCATCATCATCATCCATTCTAACATTAAATGAATCATGGATCAATGTATTTGTACCATCATCTTCAACTATGTTATCGGTATGATCATCTTCTTCAATATGATCATTAACTTGTTCTCCATTATTCAAAGGTCCATGTTCCTTCGGTACTTGTTCTGAAGGCACTTACTTTGGACGATATGTCGCAGGATGTATTTCCTTTATAATTACATGAAACCATCAATAGATATAAGTTAATATAAGAAATATTAAAATAATACATACATTTACAAAAGCAATTAATATAAAAACATGTATAATGCAAAACTTACAAATGGACGATATTCATGCCCCCCCTCAGTGTATCCATGTTCCCTACAATGTTTTCTGGATGTTGAGATCTTTATTCTTCTCCTCTTAAAACCACTGCATTGACTACATGGACAATAAAATTTCCCATCACCCTTTCTTTTCAGTCCATCCCACAATCTAGCAAGCAATTGTCGATTTTGTTCTTCTGGATCAGGAATATTGATATTTGACATTTTCTCACAAAGAGATTGAAAGAAGATTATCGATCTTAAAAAATCAAGCTCCACGCCTCACTATTTCCACAAACCGTTTGTAAAATAAATTCCGCAAATCGTCGCTTGTATAGAAAAATGTCGAAATGTTTCCACAATTTATAGGTTTTCAAATTTAAATGTTAGTCGGATATCCAACAACATTAGTATGGTTACTGTTATAACATAGTCGTCGAATATCCGATTCCTATAAGATATCCGACATATAGTTCTATGAATTAAAAAAAAAAAAATCAAATTTCGTAATTTTGAAAGTGAAATACGACGACACAACCTGTTTCATTGGATGTCATCTGATTTTGGGTTCAAATTTTGTAGTGTAAGTAGATGTGTCACTTCTTAATACTAAATAATCTAAAGTGAAAAATAATTAAATTTACTAACAATAAAAATTTACTATTATTATAATTATAATAATAATAATAATAAATATAAATATCAATTTAATAATAATAAATTTTGAAAAAAAATTATGATAATAATAATAATAAAATAAACCAACTAATTATAGATTAAAAGCATATCTATATTGACACAAAATGAAAGGAACTTTATGGCACTAAAAGTCTATTGTTGTTATCAAAATTTATTACACTCTCAAAAGTCATGGGAGATTTAATGAAGGTCAATTATTATTATTTTTAAACTTATTACACTCTAATTATAGATTAAAAGCATATCTATATTGACACAAAATGAAAGAAACTTTATGGCACTAAAAGTCTATTGTTGTTATCAAAATTTATTACACTCTCAAAAGTCATGGGAGATTTAATGAAGGTTAATTATTATTATTTTTAAACTTATTACACTCTCAAAAGTCATGAGAGATTTTAGTTCAATTAGTAATTTTTTTAAACGCGAACTCTTGTCCAAGTTATGAAAAACTTTTTACTACTCATTAATGGATCCAGAATTTT
This sequence comes from Larix kaempferi, assembly GCA_027924585.1. Classification (NCBI taxonomy): domain Eukaryota; kingdom Viridiplantae; phylum Streptophyta; class Pinopsida; order Pinales; family Pinaceae; genus Larix; species Larix kaempferi. The sequence goes on from BSBM01000348.1 coordinate 6,433,093, forward strand.
GCATTTTAAATATTAATAATTAATTTTTAATTTATATAATTTTTTAGAAATTTTAGCAAAGAAATTATTCTCTTTCAATAAAAAGATTTAAAATATATAAATTTTTAAATATGATGAAAAAATATTCTAAAATTTATATTTTTGTTATTAATTTTTTTTTTTACACTTTTAATTATGAGAATTTCAAACCGAAAAATAATCCATAAGCAATTGGTGTTTACCATACAATGATAAACTTTTAACAAATTTGAGGAAAACACCTCATGCTCATAATAATGTCAAAATCCGTTCAATGGTATTTAGGCAAATTGTGACGAGCTTATTTTCTTTGAAGGGTGGAATTGTGCATTTTTTGTATGGTTTTTCATTCCAACCCTAATCCATTTTTGTTAGGAAAAAACCTTGAGTTAGCTAATAGGTACAAAAGAAGTTTTGAAGATCTAGGTGAAAATGCATTTGGTTTAGAGCTAGTCAAATTTTGTAGCGCTCAAGATCTTATCATTTGCAATGGTGTGACAAAATAGCCAAATTCTAGTCAAATGACTTGTATCCATGGGCTCGACAGTAGTGTGGTAGATTATGTTATATTTGATTTACCTTTATACAAAAAATTAATAGATTTCGACATATTCAACGACCCATGATCCTGACTCTGATCATAGGCCTTTAATTATAACTCTCAATATTGTCATGCATAGCGATCCCAAAGAGGAAAACTATCTTTTCCAAAAGTACCTAATCTTCGATGAAAATAACACTGACCTTTTTCTCCATTACTTAAAAAATGATTTATTTCCTTTATCTAGTATGGAGAATATAGAAAATCTATACCATAATTTTTCTACATCCCGCTCATCGTCGATTAAAAAGTTCTCTATTGAAGTCTTGGCTAAAAAGAGAGATAGTAAAACCAACCCCAAGAACAGAAACTAAGCAAGCTACTGCAGAATCGATAAAAATAGAGAAGATAAATCACTATAGAGCCATAATTAAAAGAAAAAAAAGGCACTATATAAGTAAAAGGAAAGAAACTCTCTTACACCTTTCGAAGGTGGCTCCTAAGAAATTCTAGAGGAAAATTCTAACTTGCAAAACAAAAGAAGATAATAAGATTGGTTTAAAAGATTGTAATTCTTATCTTAAAAAGCTTTACGAATCCCCGAATATCAAAGATAACATTCAAACCCTTCTTACAACGAAATAAGTTTTCTTGTTAGAAGACATAAATTTCGGGGTTAAGCACTTAGTAAATGGAAAATCCAAAGACATTGAAGGCTACTAAGAAGAAATCTTAAAAATTGGGGGGTCGATCCCCATCTTGCACATCCACAAACTCTTTAATCTAGCAATCAAGCAAGGGTTCCCTACACCTTGGAATCAGAGCCTTATTATTCATATTGTCAAAGGTGGCGATAAAAATAACCCCTCTGATTATTGGACCATTATGAGTAACCCCCTCTTAGTTAAGTTATACGGTATTAACTTAGAAAAGAAGATCAATGAAAGGTTAGAAATGGAAGGTAAGTTGGATAAAGTACAAGTAGGTTTTAGAAGGCATCATTCAACCACATACCACCTCGTTACGCTTAGGATCATTGTAGAAGAATGTCGTAATAATAAGTCTGACATTTTTGTTGCTTTGTGGATTTTAGAAAAGCTTTTGATATGGTGCCTAGAAATAACATGTGGAATAGGCTAGAGGAGCTTATGGTTCCTTTTGAGTTGAGAGTTGTCGCGATAAGGTTATAAAAAAAGGTCATTGCCAAGTTTAAGAATAATGAGGGGTGGTCAACATATATAAATTGTAATATTGGAGTTAAACAAGGTTGCACCCTATCCCCTTCCATTTTTGGCATTTTGGAATGGTGTTTAGAAGAAGCAGGTTGTGCTGGTACGATCTTGGTTGGGATAGTTATCATGCTCCTGCTTTATGTTGATGATACTGTTCTTACGGCAAGGTATCGCTCTGATCTCGATAAGTGATTAAGAACTCTCAAAGCTTTCTGCTCTAATATGGGTATGAATGTTAATACCAACAAGACAAAAGTTATGATTATAAAATCTAGGAAAGACAACAATGCCAATTTTATTTATGATAATAGAAAATTGGAGAAAGTGACTTCTTACAAATATCTCGGAATTGATATTCATCACAAGCTCAATTGGAACCATAGCATTGAGAAAATGATCAACGAAGGGTGGAAAGCTTATTTTGGTCTTGAAAATAATTGTAATTTAGACAACCTGGCCATGTGGGATAAAAAGAAGTTCCTCTTTGAAACTCTTTTCATCCTTGTTATCTTGTACGGTTGTGAAGTATGGGGGTGCAACATTTCTAGAGAATCTTGGAGGAAGATTGAGCAAATACAGAAGCGTTTTGTAACGTATAACCTCAAAATTAAAAGCAAAACGCCTTATCATATTATCCTAATAGAAGTAGGTATTTCCCCCATTGAGAGCATGGCTATGACTAGGTACCCGATGTGCAAGCACAAGATAAATAACTTGGGATATGAGAGATTTCCTAAAATTGCTTTAAACTCAAGTCAAAACCAACTACAACTCAAGTGGGGTTGGTGTAAAGATACCATGTCTTGGTTAAATGAGTGGGGTTTTGATGAAAATGACACTTTGCAAAAAATCAATAATATAAAAAATATTATTACTTCTAAGTTTAAAGAGAAATTGTGGTGCGAGGAAAATTTAGCGGTTAAGAGAAAATTAAGATACTATAAGGAGATAATCAATGCTAATTTGAAAGATCAAAAGTATATCTCGATAGTAACTACCGCAAGGATGAAAATTAATATAGCCAAGATTAGAACAAACTCTCATGAGCTACATAGCGAAACAAGGCATTGGTCTATTCCTAAAACTCTATGGATAGAAAGGGTTTGCCATCTTTGTGACTCTATGAGTGTTGAGGATGAAAATCACTTTCTCTTAAAGTGCCATGGTGACATCCACATTAGATCAGAGTTTCAGAGTATTTGCCACAATACAAACATGTATAACCTCCTAACTTGCCAAAACTATAATGAACTTGGAAAGCTTCTCACTGAGCTTTTTGAGCACAGGAACAAAATTTTAAAGCAAACCAAGCAATACCTTGCTTAAGGTCTGATAATTGGTCTATAATGGACATTACTCATCATCATCATAAATCAATAAACATAATTATATGATTTTTTATATTTTAAATTTGGATTTTTGAAAATTTTAATTATGATAATTTAATTTAGTTTAATTATTGGATAGGTTAATTTTTTTTAATCAAATATGTTATTATTATTATAATTTTTCCATCTCAATTTGTGAAAATTTTAAATAAATAATTTATAATTTACTTAATAATAAAAAATAAATATCTTATAATACTAAGTCCATAATCACTATTTAGTTTATATAGATTTCAAGAAATGATTCCCTTTCTTCAAAGAAATTTAAAATCATTAAACTTTTTAAGTATAGTGATAAAGATTTTTTCCAACGATTTAGGGTTATAATAAAAAATTCTCAACTCCTAAAGCACATGAGAAAGTTAAGAATCATCCTAAAATTTAATTTTATAATATTTAAAATATCTAATCAAATATCTTGATATTTTTGACAAATAAATTTTAAATTTTAACAATAATAGTCACAATATAATCATAATAATAATAACTATATATCCATAAATAGGTCATAAGTTAAGTATGGTTATTTTGTTATCTGTTGTCTAGTCCTTATCTACTTATTACTTTTTTAGTTAAATAGGTTGTCTATCACTACTTGTTACCTATGTATGAGCTACGAGTTATCTATGCATCACCTACCAATTATTTTTTACATTTCTTTTTTTATAATTGTTTATTTTTAATTTTGAATGACACCCACACCCACAATGTGTATAGTACACTTGTTCCATCCTCCAATTTAAAAAAAGCATAGATAATAATCCACCCTTAATTCTAAGATATAAACACCTATCAATTTAATAATAAAAATGATAATAATAATAACACAAACACTTACTTATATGTTCACAACCTTCTCAAAACATTAAAATGTTAGCATGCAACGAAATCTCATAACAGTGTGTGTACGTCGTGAAAAGTCAGGGGACTGTAACTGAAAGCATAAATTTACAATTCACGTTACCTGTTTGTTTGTTTTACTAGTATACCTAATCTGTTGAATATTCTATTTGCTTGTTTTACAAGAATACCTAATATGTTGAATATTCTACCAAAGAAAGCCTGGCATAGTGGAGTCTTCACGGCCCTCTCATCTCGTTAGAGTGGAATTGGTGATTATAAGCGTCGGTGTCAAACGAATGATTTCGAAGATATAGATTTATTTAAAACCAGTTAGAATCTATAAAAACATATATTTATGTCACATATAATTTAGATCCATTTAAAATGAGATCGATTTTACTACAATATTAGCTCAGGTATGATAATTGCTACGAAGACTGCAAACGATATAACCTATGTAATATCATGCGACATAGGTACGACCTTCCAGCTTATTCCATATTCAAATGCAAGATCAAGTAGGAAAGTCAACTTTATCAAACTTGTTGTCTTGAAGAGGCACATTTTACAGCTCAATGGAGGGAAGATGTGTAATTTCTTCCGTATTCATCCTATAATTGACATGTATTTTTCATAAATAATAATAAAATATTATAAAAAATAACATGTAAACTCAAATTAGATTTAAAATATTTAAAACACACATATATAAAACTACACAAATTAGATAAATTAAAACCATAAACATTGCATTACACACTTCCTCAACATCTCTAGTTTAAAAAGAAGTTTACACCTATGAGAGATTTCATCCCTCTCGGGGCTTAGTAGATCCCCTTTTAAGAAGGATCTATGCCAATATAATCAACAATACCAATAATTTGTTTTACATCTTCTTTGTACTGTACCTTCAACCCATTATTTATTTATTTATTTAACTTTATATATCATTCACTCTCTTTCCCTTTATTTACTCTCTTTCCCTTTATTTGTTTCTCTTCATTGGATACTTGCTTACCATCCTCCACTATCATTCTCTTTGCCCAAAAGTTGATTTCCCAACATCAACATAACCAATAAAGATAACATTCTTCTGTTTGTTGTCGCTTTGCAACTCCCCGAAGAATAACAAACACCTCATCTTGTATATCTTCCCATGTTTATCCATAACTAAGTCGACGACAAAATTCATTTACTTTTTTCTCGTAACCATATGTTTGTTTGTGAGACTTTGCATATCATGTCTAAAAGAATTGACAACATTTAAGAGGATAGCATAATCACGTAGAATCTAGTGATTTAAGCTTCACATTTTTTTAGTTTTCTCTATTTATAATTTTGACCAGATGGCACAATATTATCCCACATGCATAGCGAGACAGAATCTGTCAATTGTTTATATTACCATATTTCTAGTTTAAAATGCTATGTAAAGATTTGGGCTCGGATCGTCATTGGCTTTGACATGTGGTGTTGCAGGTTGGAGTTGGACATCAAGGAGCATATCGGTAGAGTCTTTGGCTTTCAAAAGGTGTCAACCAGTGATTGAGGTAATGGATTTAACTCTTTCTTTGAAGAAAGTTTATTGGGCATCAAGGTGCATGTTTATTTCTCTGTAATGGATTTAACTCTTTCTTTGAAGAAGGTTTATTGGTCATCAAGGACCATATCGGAAAAGTGATAACAAGGGCACACACTTATTTCTCCTTCTCTTTCCTTCATGTTTTGCTTGCTTGATAGAGTATTGTAGTATGTTGAATACATGGTTATGAATCATCTTAACTTATATATAAATTTCATAGACATGTTTCCACTTACTCTAGTATGTTGGTGACCTCTCCTATGATATCCCTGGATTCTGCCTTTTATTAATAAGTCCTTGATTGGGACAAGTACATTTATTTTGAATTGGTAAAACTCTAGCCATGGACAAAATGTTAATTGTTATGATTTAATATTATCTTTTAATTCCAAATTTATTATTGAACTTCTAGTTGCAAGAGGGACCAAGCTGGCTAGAGGACAATGACTTAATAGACTTTTATGAATTCCATAGGAAGTCGTATTTGGGACATCCTAGATATTAGAACATGATATCATCCATTAAAAAGCATTATTTTTGCCAAAAAATGAAGGTTGATATAGCAGAATTTATAGCTAAATGCTGAGAATGTCAATTGGTGAAAGTTGAGCACCAACATCTTGTTGGGTTGCTGCAACCTTTACCCATTCCGGAATGGAAATGGGAGGTAATTAGCATGGAATTCATTACAGGACTACCTAAAAGTAAAAAGCGGAATGATTCAATTTTTGTGTTAGTAGACAAACCGTCTAAGGCTACTCATTTTATTCTAGTAAAGTCTACTTATAAGGCTGCGAATATTGCAGACATGTTTATGTGAGAAATTTTTATACTCCATGTTATTCCAAAAACAATCATCCTAGATAGAGATACAAAGTTTACTGGAAGCTTTTGGAAATCTTTGGTTTTAGGTTTGGAAATTCAATTAAATTTTAGCATTGCTTATCATCCGCAAATGGATGGAAAAAAAAGCGCATAAATCATATCATAGAGGATATGCTTAGGATGTACATTATGCACAATCCCATTCACTGGGAAGGCTATTTACACCTAGAAGAATCCGTGTACAATAATGGATATCAAACTTCTACACAAATAACTCCTTTTGAAATTTTATAAGGTCGAAAATGTAGAACTCCGGTGACATGGGACAATCCGGCAGATAGGTTAATGTTGGGACCCAAATTACTACAAGATTTAGAGTAGTTGGTAAGCAAAGTCAAACAAAATTTTAAAGAGTCCCAAGACAGGCAAAAGAGCTATGCAGCCAAAAACATAAGGCATAAAGAATACCAAATTGGGGAGCATGTGTAACTAAAAGTTAAAGCAAAGAAAAGTTTCCTGAATTTGGGAAAGTGCGATAAATTAGAGCTAAGATATTGTGGACCATTTGAAGTTCTGGAAATAATAGGCCATGTGGCTTACCAACTTGCCTTACCAAATCATGTTCAATTCCATAATGTTTTTCATGTATCTCTATGTTGGGACCCTATGTGACTAACTATGTGAAAGAAGGAGGTACTATCATAGAAATTGAATGGAGAGATATTAATGGGTTTGGTAAATGGAATCTAGTTGAAACCTTACCTGGATAGTTGTTCCTTCCTACACTAAACATGCATGTAAATATTGTAGAAAAAAAATGGAAACATCGAGTTATTTTTGTGTCAAATTCTAGTTTGTGTCGAAGTTAGGCCAAGTCGGAGTATAGTGTGTTTCGCAGTTTATTTTGTCATAGTAGGTATATCTACATAAGTTACAATTCTGTCAAAGTGAAGGTTGTGTCGAAGTGGCCCAAACACTCATTAATTGCTACATTTATGGCACGCAAAGTGGCGGTGTTAGTGGAGGATCTCGCAATAAATGTTGAAAAGACAAGCTTGTGTGAACAAAATTACCGATGGAAATAGTCATTGTTACAAAGGATTGTTCGATTAACTAAATATTGGGAAAAGCATTTACAAGATAGATTGAAGAAAGGATGTAGAATCCTATCAAGTCGACAACTTGGCTCATTGTTTCCTGAGCGAATTAAGGGAATTGTGAGAGCAGAGAACCCACAGCATTAGAGTGTTGAAGAAGTAAGAGCTAAGGTTTGTAACAATGGAGATAGTTATGTCTGAAGCTAGTGTTGAGAAGATATCCATTGAAGAAGTTGATGCTGGACCAAATACTACAGTTGAGCAGGAACAACCGAAAAGCATGTCGCCACAAGTTCTGGTTGAACCGTCGAAGAAGAAGAGGTCATTAGCACGACAGGAAGCTATTGAAACCAGTTCAAAGAGGAAACATGACCAGGAAGCATTAGGGTCTAGAATTGGCTCTGCTCCATTGCTTCTGTAATATGTGCCACCGAAGAAACCAAACCCGAAACTAGTGAAGATTGGGAGGAATGCTAAGTTTAGAATGGTACTCCCAGTGATACCAAAAGGTGTCATTACTCAAGGGGATATGATGGGAAAGATTGCCAACTTATCATATGCATACCATGACCTTCGGAAGTTCCCCAAGTTAAAGCCGACAAAATATATGCAGTTTATTTTACTGCCTGGAACTCAAACCACTTTTCTAGAGCATGTGCTAGTGGGCCCAGCTAGGATTGCAGTGATCTGGCGTTATGTCCCTGCTCGACATACCATACTTTGGGAGGACTATGGAAGTCAATGCATGTGTTAAAATTTTTTTTCTCTATGTGCATAAAGAATTCTTATGGGTTGACAAGAAAATTTCTATTGATTCTAACTTAATTGGGAAAATCGTGAGCTTGCCGAAGGCAGGCCTCGACCCTGCCACATTTTTTGTGTGGAAAGAGAAAGATAGGGAGCTCAAAAATTGTATGAAGGAAAAGTATAATTTGACGAAGGATAAGAGGGGCTATGAGATAGAACCAATCAATGCATGGTGTGTGCTTCGCAACAAAGGTGCTAGCTATCAAAGTGATAAGGAAGTATCACCTGAATCAAGTACCTGCGACGTCATTGAGGTAGTGGAGCAATGCGTTTAAGGATGTAGATGAACTGGGTCACCTTTCTACTGAACGAGTTCCTCGGTGACTACCAAGATGCATTGGACAAAGGTAACCTATTTCATTATTCATGGATTATCATTTTAATATCATTTGTTGCTTGGTTTGAACCCAAGGAGTACCAAGCAATGGACAGTCGGAGTGGTCAATGTTTGGCTAGGAGGTATGCTAACCTTTGGTTCAGTGATGAGACAAAGAGGAAAATTGACAACAACGTGGCATTTTACATGCATATAGAAACACTCTGACATAATGTCCTAATGATTCTATGCATAGAGGCACCAGTGGCTTCCAAGTTCTAAGGGGTTATAAGATTCAAAGCCAGACCTCACCATATGTATGTTCAGGAAAGGCATGACCCAGATAATCAATGGTTGGTGACCAATTACAAACTATCTAAGCAGGATGTCCTCACCATCACTAATGAATGGAAATTGGAGTGTAAATTTCCCATTGACGTTGAGAAAATATCCATATATGCATCATAGCAGGATCAAGGATAGGGTGGGACCTCTGCACAAAATGAAGCTCATGGTCACGATAGAGATTCCCATCCTACAGGGAGTACTGGTGGAAACATTCAAAATCAGGAAAAGTCGCAAGAAGAAGGCTGAGATTCCAATGTGACAGAGACAGACCCAGAGCTTGGTGACAAGAGGAAAGCATCGAGTGTGACACATGGGAAAAGGAAGAAGTCAAAAGCGAAGAAGAAAAAGATTGTGATGGCGTTAATTGAGGATGATATTAACATCCTGTATGATTGAATGACAAAAGTGGAAGAGGAAACATCAAATATAGCAGAAGAGAAGACTCTGCAATTGTTTGTAGGAGTGAGAGATCAGCTCGATGGTATCCAACAAGCTATCCAAGGACTTTAAATTGCTCTAGTCTAGCCTCGAGCTATGCAACAAAAAGAAGGAAGAGAATATGTGGATGGGGTGCCCCAGGCATCAATTGCTACGATGAGCAGGGAATTTCAACTACTAGCACAAGCATTAATTTTTGGTGAACTAGGATTACAGGAGCAGGCTCATCAATTGAGATATATTGATTTGAAGGTGTCCATGTTACCTATGTTCATGTTGTAAAACATCTAGCAGCATGCCATAGAGGAGATAAGGGTGTGTGAATAAAATACATATGGAGAAATGATTAATTACCGTTCCTAGCATAGTACATTGCAGGAAGAGTATGAGAAGTTGTAGAAGGAGTGCAAAGAAATCGCTAAACAAAAGGAGAAGTTGCAGAATGCTATCACAGTATCCTGTCGCGCAGTATCCGAATCTGAGGTAGCTGAAGATATGGATACGAAAGAAAAGATGATGTAGTTAAGCGGAGCCATTTTGGGGATCCGCGAGAAGATTGGAGAACTGGAGGTGAAGTTAATACCAAGTACTCCACTAGAGGTTACTACACAGCAAAGTGAGGATGTCACTAAAGCCATCAAAGCTATTAAGAGCTGCGAAGGTGAATGTGTCAAACTATTCGAAGAGGCTACACAAGCGTGGGAAGCACTACTAGATGACGTGGAGCTACAGGATATCAATAGCAGGTTGGAGGAGACATAGAGTAAGATGATAAGTCTGAATAGTCAACTCAAGACTCTATAACAAACTTGATCTTAAAATCTTTCATGATATTTTTAACCATACAATTGCATGTTAATTCTCATAAAAATGGCTTTAAATATGAATTTTAAATGTTTTAAATCAAACACATAAGCAAATAAAATAGGTATGCAAGCCATAAATTGAAGACAATGAATGATAACGGAGTTCACCCTTCTTGGGCTATGTCTCTGGGCCACTTCCAATGAGAAGTTCAATCTTATTAAGTATTCAAAGCTTACACATCTGATTTTGTTAGGATATTTAGACACTTAGGAGTTAGTTAAGATCAACTTGTGTAATATATCCATTAGGGATAGTGTGTTTCTTTAGTATGCATTAGTATGCATTTGTAAATACTTAATCCGACGGTCATGATATGTTCCCGACATAGAGTGATCCGACGGCTCAACTTCTCTTAGATCAAACCTAACCTTGATCCGTGGCTTAACACCTGATTGGTCCATGATCTCTATTTAAAGAGCATGGAGGGTCATTGTTTAGTTGATCGATTATGAGAAGCTCATTTGTAACTTTCTTTCTTTGCATAATAAATTGTCATGTAGAAGCTATTTGGCCGGGGCCGTGGAGTGTTTCCCTCAAGAGGGTTTAAACCATGTCAAAACATCGGTGTGTTGATCTGTGATCTGTTTGTGTGAAGTGGTTGCTCTTGGTGTTTGGTCCTTTGGTAGTACCCTGTGTACCCGAACATGGTATCAGAGCTTTTATGAAGTGTCGTTTCCTGTTATGATCTAGATCTTGAACTGCTGTTGCCGAAACTCGAAAGGGTTTCTAGTTCTGGTATTTCTGTGCATTTCTGGGCTGTGGGAGGTGTACCATTGCGTCCGGAGCATCGTTTCCATTGGGAAATAGTTTTCATTTGATCGAAAACGGTTCCCGGTTGCTCCAGAAACGCGTATTTCATCAGATCTGAAGGTATAATGTTACAGTGACGCATTTTTTCATTTTCTTTTTTTAAAAAGGAAAAAATTTCATATTTCATCATTTTTTACTGTTAGACTTTTTTTTGGGTTCGGATTGTTGCTTTCTCGTCTGCGTATGCTCTTTTCCATGCACCTTGAGCGATCTCGGCAAATCAGAAACAGAAAGGGAAAGGGTTTTTCTGAGTTGCATATGCTCTTTGCCATGCACCTTGCGTGATCTCGGCAAATCAGAAACAGAGAGAAAACGTAGACTTTCCGGGCAAGCTAACAAGATCTAACTCCACAAGTGTGGAAAAGTTTTTTTTGTTTCGATTTGTGGTGTGTTTTGCAGGAAAAAGGGCAAGCACGCAAACCGAGCAAGAAGAGTTAAAAAAAAAAGAGCCCCCTTCCTCATTCCCATATTTTACATACCTTTTAATCTAGCTCACTTGGTTCAAAGTTGTTTTATTCCTTAATAGGTCTTGAGTTCAAGTCTTAGGAAGTTACTTTTAAAAGAAAAATTGCATGCAATTTCTATTTTCAAGTTATTTTATTGTAAAAGTACATCTCACGTAAATAATAAAAAATAAAAATACAAGTGAGTCACTTAAGTTTTTTTATTATTGTTGCACTATTTAAAAGTAATATCATTGTAAAAGTGAAATCACTTATTTTACAAAAGTGGTTCACTTAAAGCAATTTTCTTGTAAAGTGATTGTCAAAAGGTTCATCTTGGGAAGAGGGGGGTTCTTTTTTTTGCTGGACATTCTTTAGCTGCCACGTCACTATTGGGGACATCTTCAACAGTTTCTTTGTTCAAGCATAACTTCATCATACAGAGTTAGTTTTCAGTGCCATTTTTTTTTAAACCGCCTATTTTTTCGAGCTCTTCACATCCAGACTATTGGTTTTTGCTTTTACATCCATTAATTTACAAATATGGCCGCCTGTTGTGATATTCTACTTAACAGTTCCAACTATTTCTCATGGAAATCTCGTATGGAGGATGTTCTACGAAGTAGGGGACTTTTCAGAATTACCTCAGGGAAAGAAAAAGAACCCACTGATGATGATAAGAAAATAAAATGGGCAAATAGATGTGATGAAGCTCGTGGATTGATTGGGATGTCAATCTCTACTGATTTGCAGTTCCACATATCTGGAATTGATGAACCTAATGCTGCTTGGGACAAGTTGGAATCTGTGTTTGGTAAACACAATGAAATTCGAGGTCACCAACTCAAAAATGAGTTGATTTCCTTAAATCCAAGTGACTTTTCATGCATTCAAGATTATTTATCTAAGTACAAAACTCTTAAACTATTATGTGCAGAATGTAAGATTGAGAGGGAAGACAAACAATGCATTTGTCATATTCTTTCCAAACTTGGACCTGCATATTCTGTTTTTGTATCTACATTTTACTCCATGAAAGCATCCTTGAATGTAGCTAGCTATCAAGAGCCTAGTCTTGAATCCTTTTGTGATTCCTTGATTAGAGAACAAGATAAACTCATTCATCTTGGAATAATCAACAATGCAGATACATCTGGGAAAGCCTTATTGTCCCAACAAAAAGAAAAGTCCAAGCCTCCCAAGAAACAAAATTTTCGCAATAATAAGTCAAACAAGGGTCCCAAACCCTCTCAGTCAGCTCCTTCTTTAAAAAATGACAAAGGATCCAAGCCAAAAGGCAAGAAGACTGAGCGTCATTGCAACTATTGCGGGAAAGATAATCATGATGAATCTAATTGTTTCAAGAAGATGGAAGCCTTGGAATCAGCAATGAGGAAGCACCACATCAACCTAGATTTGCTTTCAGAATCTGCCTCTCATGGACATGCACTTTGTGCTTCTGGTTATTCTTATAATGCATCTTCTTCTTCTACTTCAAATGAATGGCTCATTGATTCTGTAGCATCTTATCATATGGCTAAGGATCAAGCCATCTTTTCTACTATGCATGAATGTAACACCAAACAAATATTTGTTGGTGATGATAGATCTCTAAGTGTTGTAGGAGCTGGAACAATTCCAGTAGATAATGGTCATTTTAGTGATGTACTATGTGTTTCAAGAATTTCCTGCAATTTGTTATCAGTCTATCAGATCACTCATTCTGGTGAAGGTAAAACTGTGACCTTTACACCTCACCAAGTTGTAATCAAGGATTTTAAAGATCCTCAACAGGTCCTAGCTACCGGAATTGTTGATGATATTACCAGGTTGTACAAGTTTAACAACTTTGCGTCATCACCTTTCCCTTCAGTTTTTGTTGCTCATAGTGATAACTTGAGCAAACTTTGGCATGAGCGATTTGGTCACTTAAATTATCGCTCATTGCAACAACTATGTAAAGAAAATATGGTGACAGGTCTTCCGATGGTATCTTGCAGGGATGGTGTTTGCTCCGGTTGTGTACTCGGAAAACATCATCGGGACAGTTTTGACAAACGTGCCTCTTGGCACGCCTCGGTTCCCTTGGAGCTTGTGCATAGTGACTTGTGTGGTCCTCTTCCATCTGCTTCCTTTTCTGGTTTCAAATATTTCTTAACTTTCATTGACTATTACACCAGACGCACTTGGGTTTATTTCCTAAAACTTAAGAGCGAAGTATTTAACATGTTCTTGGCCTACAAGGCCCTTGTTGAAAAACAATATGGTCATCAAATTATTAAGTTAAGATCTGACAATGGAGGAGAATATGTTAACAAAAAGTTCACTACTTGCTGCACTGAACAAGGCATCCAACAACAACACACTGTTCCATATACAGCACAACAAAATGGTGTAGCTGAGCGAAAGAACCGCACTTTAAAAGAAATGGCAAATTGTATGATCCAATCTAAGGGACTAAGTCTTCAATTTTGGGTTGAAGCCATAAATTGTGCAAATTACATAGTTAATCGCACCCCCACTAAAGCATTACAAGGTATAACACCGAAAGAAGCATGGAGTAAAACTAAACCTGATGTAAGTCACTTCCGTGTGTTTGGTAGTGAAGCATGGGTTCACATTCCGGATGAAAAACGGAAAGCATTGCAGCCTAAAAGTGAAAAGTGCATATTTGTTGGATATTCTGAAGATGTAAAAGGTTATATACTTGTTCAACCACATTCTCATGATATAATCATTAGAAGAGATGTTAAATTTGATGAAAATCTCTTGGCCTGCAAGCCTAACTCGGCGATTGTGCCGCGAGCCTAACTCGGCGATTGTGCCATCTTTGGCTTGCGAGCCTGATTCGGCGTTTGTGCCTTCTTCTTCTTCTTCTTCCAACTTCCTTGACAGCTTTCCAACTCCAGTTTCTGATGATGACAGTGAGGATGAAAATCCACCTCCGCCTGCTCATGTTCCTCCGGTTGCACCAGCACAAGTGCTTCCTCGATGTATCCGTTCAACATGTGAAGTAGCTGGTGATCTTGTCGGTGATCCTAGAGATCAACGTCAAACACATTCTCAGTTTCAGCGAGCCTCTTCTCTTTTGGCTCAAGTTTCCAAGAATCACGATCCAGAAAATTTTGCAGAAGCTTCAGGGAATCCAGATTGGGATGCAGCCATGGATGAAGAATATCATTCCGTAATGGCGAACGATACTTGGGATCTTGTACCTCTTCCAAAAGCAAGAAAACTTGTTAGATGTAAATGGGTCTACAGAACTAAGTATGCATCAGATGGAAGTGTTGAAAGACTTAAGGCAAGGTTAGTTGCCAAACGTTTTTCCCAAGTTGAAGGGATTGACTACAATGAAACCATTGCTCCCGTCGCAAAAATGAACTCCATCCGCCTTGTTCTTTCCCTTGCAGCCTTACACAACTGGTAAGTCCATCAAATGGATGTCAAGTCTGCCTTCTTGCATGGTGATTTACAGGAGGAAATTTACATGGAACAACCTCCTGGCTATGTTCAGAATAACTCTAGCCTTGTCTGCCTCCTTAAGAAATCCTTATATGGCCTTAAGCAAGCTCCTAGAGCTTGGTATGCCAAAATGGATAACTTTCTCCTTGACACTGGTTTTTCTAGATGCCATTTTGACCCCAATGTCTATACCAAGAAAGTAGGAAACCATCTCATCATACTTGTTCTATATGTTGATGACCTTATTCTTACTGGTAGTGACCCTAAGCTTATAACCCATGTGAAATCTAGTCTTAAACAAAATTTTGAAATGTCAGACTTAGGACATTTGCATTATTTCTTGGTCTCCAAGTCCTGCAAACCAAAGAAGGAATCTTTCTTTCTCAGTCTAAGTATGCTTGTGACCTTCTTCGTCGCTTTCACATGGAAGATTGTACACCAGCCCCTTCTCCCTTCCAATCTGGAGTCAAACTTTCTGCCACTTGTACTTCACCTGAAGTCGATGCCACCTTGTATCGTCAGCTTGTTGGTAGTCTCTTATACTTGACTCATTCCCGTCCTGACCTTTCATTTGCTGTTGGTCGTGTTGCCCGTTATATGCAGACACCTCATGAAAGTCAATGGAAAGCAGCTAAAAGAATACTTCGATATATTCGAGGTACAGTTCAGTTTGGGATTCATTACAGTATAGGGGGGAAACCTTTGTTGGTTGGTTTCACTGATTCAGATTGGGCCAGCGATCCTGATGATCGAAAGTCTACTGCAGGTTATGTTTTCAGTCTGGGATCTGGACCTATTACTTGGGCTTGTAACAAACAATAAGCTGTTGCTCTTTCTTCAGCAGAGGCAGAATATCGAGCAGCAGTTAATGCCAGTCAGGAAGCTTTATGGCTTCGACAGATCCTTTCAGAGTTTGCATTCGAGCAGCAACAGCCTACTCCACTATGGTGCAACAATCAAAGTGCCATCAAGCTTGCCAAAGATCCAGTTCTACATCAACGCAGCAAACACATTGAGCTACATATGCACTTCATCAGAAATCTTGTTCATGATCGTGTTCTCGAAGTGCTCTTTTTCCCTATAGATGATCAAGTTGCAGATATCTTCACCAAGTCTCTTACAGAAGCGAAGTTTTCTAAACTTCGATGTATGTTAGGAGTTTAGGAACTTGTCATTGAGGGGGGATAGGCTCTAATGCCTCCTTCCTTCTCCTAATAGTGTCACTTTTGTAAATCCTTCAATCCTATCCCAAGTTGTTCTTAAGGGGGGATGTTAGGATAGTTAGACACTTAAGAGTTAGTTAAGATCAACTTGTGTAATATATCCATTAGGGATAGTGTGTTTCTTTAGTATGCATTAGTATGCATTTGTAAATACTTAATCCGACGGTCACGATATGTTCCCGACATAGAGTGATCTGATGGCTCAACTTCTCTTAGATCAAACCTAACCTTGATCCGTGGCTTAACACTCGATTGGTCCATGATCTCTATTTAAAGAGCATGGAGGGTCATTGTTTAGTTGATCGATTATGAGAAGCTCATTTGTAACTTTCTTTCTTTGCATAATAAATTGTCCCGTAGAAGCTATTTGGCCGGGGCCGTGGAGTGTTTCCCTCAAGAGGGTTTAAACCACGTCAAAACATCGGTGTATTGATCTGTGATCTGTTTGTGTGAAGTGGTTGCTCTTGGTGTTCGGTCCTTTGGTAGTACCCTGTGTACCCGAACAGATTTCTATCAGTCAAACTTAGAAACAGACTGCACCACTGCGTTCCTCTCGAAATTCTGAGAAAAATGAGTATAAAGTCGACTATGTTTTCCTGAGGCCTCCTTTGGCTTGTAAATCGAGACAACCTCTACCTCCAACTGTAGGGACTGTACGGATTCCCACCTCAGGAAGCATGCCCATTAATGATTGTACCCTACCTCGGGAACTGTGAACTATACCTCCTCAGGAGCTGTGCCAAAACGTGCCCTGTACACTGTGTTTTTCGTGGCTTTTTGGTAAGGTTTTATAGTGGTTTTGGGGTGCAAAAAGGAGGGCCACGCGCCCCTTTTTGGCCCTTATTTCTGCCTTAAATTCATAAGGAGAATCCACCGCTTACCACATAACAAATGGGATTTGGCCCAGTGGTAAAGTGATGGATTATGGGGGCAGAGGTCCCGCGGTCAAACCCGTGGGCCTCTCCCCTTCCATTGTTACTTCGTTATGTTTTCTCGGTGGTGGTTTATTTGAATTGTGACTTAGCTTGTAACGTGGCTTATGTGTTGGCACTTACTCCATTGATTTGTCTCTACCACATAAAATTTGTCCTCGGTGTTGGGATCCCGCCTTTTTTTCCAATTCAAACACCTCTCAACTTTAAATAAAAGTTAAGAACCTATAGTGTTAAGTAACACCAACGGGATCCCTGGCTAGGCAGACTCTGTGGAGACTTAGGCTGACTTGGAGGTCATGGGTTCGATCCCCATGGTATCCACCATTATTTTATAAACGTATATTCTATGGCCAATAGGGCTGCGACATGGAAGGCCCTGATTGGTCCAAAACACTTTCCAAATCATCTTCTTTGACCACGTGGCACCCTGACATTGGTCCTTTTTTTAAACCATTTTACTCATTTGTTTTCCTTTTTAACCCTTTTTGACGAATCTTTGAAACCCAATATCTTTTGCGTCTGGAGGTTGTTTCACACGAAATGAGTGTTTCTGGAAAGATACTGACGAGCTCTATGCGAATGTAAGCTTATTTACATCTTTTGAAGACTTTCATTTTGATCAAACTTTGAGATCTTCCTGGATCAAACCTTCCCACTGGGAAGGTTTTGGGCCACCAAAAGCATGAGATCATTCAGAAAACAAGTGAGGGTACATCTCCCTCACTCTTCCAGTTTCTGGCCATAGTGATTTGCTTGGATGCATTCCTTTGATTCCCATATGAAGAAATTCCACATCACCTCTTCATGAATATATGACCTTCTTTCCAAGTATAACATCTTCCTAAATCTCATTGAGATATTCAGGAGCAAACTCATCAACAGAAGGTACTTGAACCTGTTCATCTTGGTCCACAATCATAGGAGGCTCATATAGTTTCAAGTTTTCCACATTAACAATGGAATACATTTGCATATAAGGAGGCAAATCTAACCGAAAATCATTATTACCAACTTGATCCAAAACTGTAAAAGCTCCATACCTGATTGGTTTCAACTTTCTACCTTCACCTTGGAGTTGATCTTTGCTGATATGAAGCCATACTCGATCACCAGATTGGAAATGATGATCCACCTGATGTTTGTCATGTCTTTATTTATACTTAGCCTGACTTGATTCCTATTGCTCTTGTACTGCTTGATGTATTAATTGTATCTGTTGAATAAAATTCAAAGCTTTATCCGCATCAAATTGACCATATCCCATTGGATCTTTCATATAAACAAAGTCTAAGGGAGACTTTGGAAAATAACCAAAACATGTCTCAAAAGGATACTTTTGTTTTGAAGAGTCCATAGCGCTATTGTAGGCATGTTGAACACAATGAAATTGTTCATCCCACAACTTGGGATGCTTGGAACAATATCCTCGAAGAAGATGTACTAATGTCTGATTGACTACTTCAGTTTTTCCATCATTTTGGGGATGAAATGTTGTGCTATTCTTTAGCTTTGTGTCCATAAGTTCCCATAAATATGACCAAAATTTCTCGAGGAAGCGGGAATCTCGATAAGAAATAATAGAAGTAGGTATTCCAAAATGGACCCATACATGATGGAAGAACAAATGAATAGTCATCTCAGTTGTGATCTGCTTTTTACAAGGCAATAGAATGCACATTTTACTGAATCTATCCACAACAACATATAAGTAATCATGTCCCTTTCTAGGCATTGGTAACCCTCCTACAAAATCCATTGAAATGCTTTCCCATGGACGGGAAGGAACAGGGAGTGGATTGTACAAGCCTAACTTTCTGTTACTTGGCTAACTTGTTGCACACATAACAAATCCTTTTATATACTTGGAAACAGTATCATTCATTCGAGGCCAATAACAAAAATTTTGTAATTGTGCTACAGTTTTTCCTACACCAAAGTGCCCTGAAATGAGAGAAGTGTGAGCTTCCCTTATCACAGGTACTCTTTCACTTTGTGGAATACAGATCTTTCCAAGATGATACAACAAATTGTCATGAATATGGTAATTCAATTCTTCATTTTGAGAGCCATGTTTTAGTGATTCATATACTTATTTGTAGTCTTCATCCTTAGTGTATTGTTCAACCTAACTTGAATGTACCAAAAGACTTTGTTGAATAACAATAGAAGCATTTGTTGGAGGTCTTCATAGCATATCTGCAACTTTTTTCTGAATACCTTTCTTATACTTAATGATCAAATGAAATTGTTGTAGAAAACCCATCCACCTGAAATGTCTTGATTTTTGTAGCTTAACTTGAGATTGAAGATATTGTAGTGGTTGATGATCAGTATGTATAATTGTTTCCTTACCCTTTAGGTAATGTTTCCACTTCTTCACGCTTTGTACTAATGCATACAATTCTTTATCATAGGTTGGATACTTAATGATTACTTTGGAAAAGGTTTCAGAATGATAGCATATTGGTTTTTTAAGTTGCATTAAGACTGCCCCCATGGCATAACCACTAGCATCAGTCTCTATCTCAAATGGTTGTTGTAGATCCGGCAGTGCAAGTACTGGAGCTATGCTGATCTTTTCTTTCAAAGGGGCGAAGGCCTTTTGTGCTTTGCCTTCCCATTGAAAGAATCTTTTCATACTTGTCAAAGCATGTAATGGAGAAGCTATGAAGGAGAAGTTAGCAACAAACTTCCTCTAGTATTGTGCTTCTCCCAAAAAGCTTCTTACTTCAGTTACATTATTTGGCTTGGGCCAATTCACAATGACCTCAACTTTAGACGGATCAATTCTCAGTTCACCACCCCCTACAATGTAACCTAGATACACTAAACATGTCTTCCCAAATTCACATTGAGACATCTTTAAGTACAATTTTTCCTTTACAAGTACATCCAAAACTTGTTTTACATGCTTGACATGTTCTTTCCAAGTACGACTGAAAATCAAAATATCATATAGAAGTAGACTATGACAAAGTCATCAATGAAGGCCTAAAAACATCATTCATCACCCTCATAAATGTTGCGGGTGCATTACAAAGCCCAAATGGCATTACCATCCATTCACACAATCCCTGTTTAGTTTTGAAAGCAGTCTTCCAAATATCATTGTCATGAATTCTAATTTGATGATAGCCACTTCTTAAGTCTAACGTAGTGAAATAAGTTGCATTCTTAAGCTGATCCAAAAGATCATCAATCCAAGGAAGAGGATACATGTTCTTAATTGTGATTTTGTTTAGTGCCCTGTAATCAACACACATACGCCATGTTCCATCCTTCTTTGGCACCAAAAAAATTGGTGAACCACGTGGAGAGGAGCTTGGTCGAATGTCCGCTCTTTCAATCAATTCCTGAACCAACTTCTTTATCTCTGCATTTTCAATTACTGAAGACCTGTACATGCCAATGTTAGGAAGTGGTGCATCCTACTGTAAGAGAATATCATGTTGGATTTCTCTTTTGGGAGGTAATCCTTTAGGTTCTTGAAACAAGACATCATAATCAGTTACAACTTTAGTCAATTTTTTTTTTAGTCTTGGATCACATCCTTTAAATGATTCACTTTGACCAACATCCTTTGCTTTAACAATCATAAGAACAAAATTCTTACTAGCATTTACTAGCCTCTTCACTTGACTTGCCGAAACTAATGAAAGATTAGTTTTATGCGATGTGCATGAACAATATATTCAATACCATCTTTAGTGAGATGATACTTGTTATCTTCCCTATAAAATATATCCTTCCTATCATAAAGATATGGGATTCCCAACACAATACCACATATATCCAATGGAACCACATCCAAATCTACTTCATCAACAAATCCAGAAGTAATAGCAAACCTAAGTCTACATTGTTTTGTCACTTGTACTTGTGCATTATCACATACCCATCCAAGTGGATATGGCTTTGGGTGTAACTTAGTTTCCAAATGAATTTTTTTAACTATCTCTTCTAAAATGATATTGGCTTGTGATCCACTACCAAAAAGAGTATTTATTTTTGTATGCTTAGAGATTACTCTTATATGAAATAACTCACTTCTCTTTCTTTCATCAACAACATATTCATGCTTTGAATTAGAAGTGGGAGGATTTTTACCTTGAATTCCCATAACAACAATATTAGTCTCATCCCCTGAGTCAGATCCCAAATCATGTTGGATGGTTGTAGCAGTGGTCTACATATCCTCCTTATTCTGAAACTTCTCAGGCTTGAGCTCTGGAAGAAGCCTCCAACATTTGGATGCATCACGACCCTTTTTCTAGCAATGTGAGCATGTAGGTTTATCTCCTTATTTCTTCACTATAGTTGTATGCTTACCTTTCCCCTCACCTTTGAATTTGTTTCCATCAGTTTTGTAAGGTTTCTTGGAAACATTTTCATTTGTATTCTTCCCCTTTACTCCATATGAGTCGCTTGAACGCATACCTCATCGAGGTTAGTTGGATTCAACATAAGTATCATATGACGTAAATAACTATGTAATCCACCTATGAACTTGAGAAGAATTTCTTGAGTGTAGAGAGATATACCAAGTATTAAAGCTCTCTTTCGAAATTCTTGTGTGTACTCTTGCACACTTTGTCCCTTACCTTGCCTCAATTTCTGCCAATCCATCATGGCTTGTTGCATGTAGCCCAATGGATAGAACTGTTTCTTTAATGCTGAAGTGAAATCATGCCAAGAGGATATGATATTGACTTTTGAGTTCTACTCTCCCACCATATGAGAGCGGTTCCTCCAAGTCGAAGAGAAGCCAAATGAATTTTCAATCTATCTTCAGTGAACTTTTGAATCCTACAATAAACCTCTATTTGACGGATCCAATTATCCAACTTCTCAGCATTAATTTCTACATTATAAACAAGTAAGTCAAACTTAATATCAAGCTTTGATTGAGGCACATTGAAATTAACTTTTTGTTTCCATCAAGAAAAGATGGTGAAGATGGAGGATTTTTAGGAGGTTCCTCACCACCTACTTGTTCTTTACCTTTTGCATGAGAAGAACCACCTTGTTCTCCCTTCTTCCGATCTTGATAAATCTCTTCCACCATACTTTGCATCTTCATGAAACCTTTAAGGAAATCTCCTTCATAAGGAATTGAAGAAGTCCCATCTTCTCCTTTTTCTGAATCCATTATTCCTCTTCTTGAACCAATCTCTGGATCAAATTATTCAAGATCTCCTTCACCTCTCTGAAGCCTTGCTCTTGTTAACATAAACAAACTCACAATGCAATGGTTAAGTAGCTCTGATACCAAACTTGATCTGAAAATCTTTCAAGATCTTTTTAACCATAAAATTGGATGTGAAATTTGCATGTTAATTCTCATAAAAATGGCTTTAAAGATGAATTTTAAATGCTTTAAATCAAACACATAAGAAAATAAAATAGATATGAAAACTAGAAATTGAAGACAACAGATGATAACGGAGTTCACCCTTCTTGGGATATGTCTTTGGGCCACTTCCAATGAGAAGGATGATCTTATTAAGTCTTCAAAGCTTACATATATGATTTTCTAGAAACACCTCTGAGTTCTGTCAGTCAAACTTAGAAACATACTACACCACTGCATTCCTCTCGAAATTCTGAGAAAAATGAGTATAAAGTCGACTATGTTTTCCTGAGGCCTCCTCTGGCACATAAATCGAGACAACCTCAGCCTGCAATTGTACGAACTGTACGGATTCCCACCTCGTGAAGCGTTCCCATTAATGATTGTACCCTACCTCAGGAACTGTGCATTGTACCTCATATGGATCTGTGCCAAAACGCTCCCTGTACACTATGTTTTTCGTGGCTTTTTGGTAAGGTTTTATAGTGTTTTTGGGGCGTGAAAAGGAGGGCCACGTGCCCCTTTTGGGCCCCTATTACCACTTTAAATTCATAAGGAAAATATGTCGCGTACCACATAACAAATGGCCTTTGACCCAATGGTAAAGCAGTGGATTATGGGGGCAGAGGTATCGGGGCCAAACCCGCGGGCCTCTCCCCTTCCATCGTTACTTCGTTATGTTTGCTTGGTGGTGGTTTATTTGAACTGTGACTTGGCTTGTAACGTGGCTTATGTGTTGGAACTTACTCCGTTGATTTGGCTCTACCACATGACATTTGTCCTCAGTGTTGGCCACGGGGTCGAGGGCCTATCCCTCGATCCTGCCTTTTTTAAATTCAAACACCTCTCAACTTTAAATAAAATTTAAGAACCTATAGTGCTAAGTAACATTGGAGGGAGCCCTTCCTAGGCAGACTCTGTGGAGACTTGGGTGGACTTGGAGGTCATGTGTTCGATCCCCATGGTCTCCACCATTTTTTGATAAAACGTATATTATATGGCCAATAGGGTTGCCACGTGGCATGCCTTGATTGATCCAAAACACTTGCCAAATCACCTTCTTTGACCACATGGTGCCCTGCCATTGATCCTTTTTTTAAAATATTTTTCTCATTTTTTTGCCTTTTTAACCCTTTTGTCGAATCTTTGAAACCCAATATCTTTTGTGTCCAAAGGTCATTTCACACGAATGAGCATTTCCGGAAAGCTATTGATGAGATCTACGCGTCTACAAGCTTATTTACATCTTTTGAAGACTTTAATTTTGATCACACTCTGAGATCCTCCTGGATCAATAACCTACTGGGAAAATGGTAAAAGTTGTAGATAGCCAACAACTACAACAAGAATTTAATCAGTTGAGGTTTGAGAAACAAAGGCGAACTGAGATGATCGAATAAATTCAGAGCAAATCGGAGCAAGTACTAAAAATCGTTAGTGCTGCGAACAATGAAGTACATAAAATAGTAGAATGGAATGAGAAGCAAGTGCAAGCACATATGACTAGAGAGTTGGTACAAGAAGTGTGCCAACATAGAGACCTAATTCAGCAGACTGTCAAGGACCTCAAGCAAAAGTATGCAGATTCCCTGGTAAATTCCAAGACACTTGATGTGAAACCTTGAAGTGCCTTGGAATGAGCTACATGTGAGTGTTGGGGGCTTGTTGGGATGAGTAAAGTTTTGAGCAGTTTTGGTGTGAACAGAGTTAAAGTGAGGTGGTTCGACGAAGAAGGGTCAACTCCGATGTAGTGGTCAAGAATCAAGGAAGATGGGTATTTTGAATATCTCAAGGGTGGAGTTGGGTAAGTTAGTTAGGATTGTGTGTCCACATACATTTATGAGTCGAGTAATTGAGTAAGTGAAGTAGTGGGAGCAGGGCAAGCTATGTGCACCTTATAAATATGTAACGGGTTGGGATTTTGGGGGTTGGTTCGTTCATTGTCAATCTTTGGGTTTTCCTTTTTGGTCTGTATGTCGAAGATACTGTATACTACGATAAGAGAGTCGCATGATCTATGGGTTGTGTGCACAGATATATTGTAAAGAGAAGGAAGAAATCTGTAAGTTGTTAATGCAAACATGAAGTGCTTATTTTACTGTGACTCATGAATAAATAAAGCGCTTATGTGGTTTTCTCCCATTTGGAATTCCATGGTATATCTGGTGTTCAATGTGTATGAATGTTGTTATGATGTGCTATGTTATTTTGTTACATTTTTCATATTAATGAATAAATGTTAATTGATAAGGAAGTATGAATGATATGGATACTACTTAGTTAATAAATATATGTCGCACCTAGTTAAGTGATATGTATGGAATCTCAGTGCTCTGTTGAAGCCTTGTGTTTTGTCGAGGTCTAGAATGTTATGTTTGGTATATTCCTGTCGCACCCCTTTGCTACTGCAGAAATATGGTTCCTGTAGTTCCCATAGATACCTTGAGTGAGACTTCACCTACATCGCAGGTGATTCCAAAAGGGTTGGTGTCTTGGGGTTTGTTGGTGATTAGTTGAGTGAACCCTAGTCAAAGTATATCTGTGCCAACAATATGTATACATGACACTAAATATGTAATTGATTGGGACTTGTTGCATGTAGAACTAGAAGGGATTTCCTGCTAGATCCCCTCTGCAATTTGGACAAGAAAGAGACACGGCTCCGCAAGTGAGCCATCATCCAAGTGAAAGTGCAATGGAAGAACTACGATCCTACAGAGGCCACTTGGGAAAGGAAAGATTCTATGAGAAAATAATACCCTTCCATGTTTCAAAGTTGATAACATTTGAACAATGTTACATTAAGGAGGGTGGGATGTGATATCCATGGACTCTGCCCTTTATTAATAAGTCCTTGATTGGGACAAGTACATTTATTTTGAATTGGTAAAACTTTGGACATGGACAAAATGTTAATTGTTATGGTTTAATATTACCTTTTAATTCCAAAATTGTTGTTGAACTTCCCATTGCAAGAGGGACCAAGCTAGATAGAGTACAAAGACTTGACACGTAATTATAAATAAGAAAAAGGGAGGGGTGTAAAATAAAAACAAATTCAAATAAAATAAGAAAAGAAAATAAGTTAAAGATTAGTTAATAAACAGAAATAAATTAAAAGATAAACCCTATTTGCTAACTACTTCTTGAATTAATAAAATAATAATAATTTCAGGAGCGATAAAGGAATGGTAAAGGGGAAGAAAAAATACAATATTTTCTTAAGAAAGAGATGGCCAAATCATAAGATAGCCTTTCCAAAAAGATACAATACTAACAAATAAAACAGAGTAGGTTAAGAGGTTTTCCAGGAGAGCGAGAGATGCCTTAAGTCCTGAAAAGGTCCAGTTTATTTCCATTGAGCACTAAGATTGGTCATGAGATGATTATGACTGGAAACATGTTGGTGTGGAATTAAAATTATATGGTTTCCAAAGAGCTCATAAAGTGATCCTGGTGACCATGTTGCCATAATCAAGTATCACATTAATGCATCTATTTGCTTAATTCTGTCCTCTAGCAAGCTTGGTTCGGCTCGGGGGTGACTCTCTGGAATCAAAATATTGTTGGGTTCTTAAGAGTATGTGTTTGGGAGGAATGTGGAAGTTCCTTAGTAAGTTCAGAAATAAAAAGATAGATAAGTATTTCTTATGAATTCGATTAGTAAAATATAATAAAATTGTTTTGTATTCACTATACTCTTTATTTTGCAATTTTATAAAGAGATAAATGTGTTATTTCAGTGTAGTATTATAGGTATTTCTTTAAGTAAATTTATTAACATATTTACGATTGAGGAAAGGAGGACAAGTTCTTAATATTTATTTATGTAGATTTCCTAGTTGAATATAGTAAATTGAGTACTGCGGAGATGATATGAATTTTAATCTTTTTATTTTTGTAAAAATGCTATAAATTATATACTTTTATCATTAGTAAGTAAACTTGTTATAATACGTAATACATAGTACTTTTAGAATTATTTTCATCAGTAAGTGTACTGTAAATATTCTTGACATTGTATTATTGTCCTAGAAACTATGTATATTTTTACATTACTGTATTAAAATCCTAGAAACTATGTAATCAAACTAATAGAGAATAATAGATTGTTACGGAATCGTAGGATCATAAACCATTCCCTTAAACTAGTATAGTTCTGAGAATGTAATAGTACATTTTTCTATTGAATTTAAAGCCTTGTATGATTATAGTACTCTATTACCATTCAATATTTTATTTTGACAAACCAAATAATTGTAGATTTTAGACCAAAAATGTTTAGGTTAACATGATTACGCTGAAAGATTATGGTATATGCTTTATTTAAAATAAATTAAAACGACCACTCATTTAATCCTAAAGGTAAATTGAAGACTGTAGGGAGGGTCGAGACACCCTATTCAAGAAAGATGGCTTTTAATCATTTATAGTCATTTTACAACCTAAATTATTTTGTATAAAATCAACTAGGTAGAAAATGATGTGTTTTGCAGGTGTTAGCACTCGGATTTTCCTTGGGTTGTATCAAAGAAACCCCGAGGTAACCTATTTCAAACCAATCTTTAGACTGAAAGTTGGCCTCCTTCAGCCAGAGAGGGCTCTCTCAGCAAATCTGCCATCTAATGTCACCACGACAACAGTTTGACAATGAAACTCAATGGCCAATTTGTAAAATAATAATAAAAAATTGTAGGCTTTAAATGATTGTGGTTAAATCAACAGAAATAGGAAACCATTGGGCAATGGAGTCAAGAAACAGAAAAATACAGATCAACAGCCAAACAAATTTTTGTACAAAGGCAAGATAGCTGTTTTATTACAGTCAATAACATTTTGCAGGTAACAGGAAAGAATTAATGACAATCCATCAACAATGGGCATCGATTTTTAGATGAATCCACTGTTAACTTTGGAGAAGCTGGTGGATACTTGAATGCGATAAACTGAGGCATATCAAGTATGAATCCCAATTTATTTTAGACTTTCATTCAAGCATAGAAGAAAGACATAATGGCAAGAATGACAAAGGAAAATTGACATGCACATATAAAGAAAAAGAAAGTACGGACTGTAATTTTGAAACAACACATGAATCTTTGGTAAAAATATGCTCAGATTCTGAAATCTTTATTAATTTCTGGAAAATGCTTCAAAAACCCAGAACGGGTCTTCCTCACTAGAAATCCGAACCCTCTTTACATTGTAAAATGCATAATTTATACAAAAATGCTCTATGAGAAAACCCTAACTAATTGTATTTCTAAAAATAGCTTCTTGGAATAATAAACTAACTAATTTTTTTTACAAATAAAACAAATCTGGAGTGGTTGCAAAATATCTCGAGTGAAAGAGTATAGAGGAATTTTGAAATTTTCTTCAAACTGTTAATTCGAGGGCTTAAAATCATCCTTATTTTCCACCTGTCAAGTATCCTGGAAATGAACTTCTGTTTGCTAATTCAGTGCCTATAAATATGGATCTTCCTGCCACCTATGTTCCTTTTCTTTAACTACCTATTGTTTATGTGCCAACCGCTGAGTGTTGTCGTATGTTTTTGCTCATTCCTTTGCTCTCGTCCACTTCATCTTTGACCTGCTGAGCTGTTCTCCGAACCCTCGGCAATATCCTCAATATAAACTATGTTTCCTTTTGTTATGTAGCTTCTTACCTTCTCCACAAACTGAGAATACTTCTCTAAATAATCAGAAATAATGAATCCTTGTATATTTAGGGCAACATTCAAGTTTGGTTTTTCCTTGTAATTTAATGTATTATCAGAACTCCAGTCCATTTTTCAGCAATTCCAACAACATAGTACTTGCGTATCTTTGCCAACTGCTTAACAAATTGTCCAACCAAAAGTGGTTTCGCAATCCTTCGAAATATTTTTATTCACCACCTTTCTCACATGCGAAACATTGTGGAGAGGCCACCTTGCTCAGAAGATTTGTTTTGCAGCAAATTAGGGTTCGGATATTAGTGCTAACCCTAATATCGGCAGCCAAAGGAAAAATCTATTGCACACGAGACACAAATAGCTCGATCTGAGAAGAGAAAAACATTCCAAAAGATGGAAAATGCTAAACTATAATACCATTTTTTTGCAGCAATAAACACGACCTCTAGTCCCCATCTTATCAGCAATTTCTTCCCAATTAATGTTGTCACGGAGCAAATTTCTGGAAAGCTTTCCATCCTTCTGCAGTGAATTCAATTGTAATACAGAATATGAGCTCGAAGATAAACGCTCGTAAGAGGTCTTCAAGGTGAAGCTGTAATGCCCCATATGTTGACTAGGCCTGTTTACGAGTTAGACCCCTCTCACTTTATTGCTTGTTATCTGTTTGACTCGGCTAGACAGAGTGAACTATATTTTCGGCATGATAGACATGATGATGTGTTGCTACTGTGTTAATAATGCTACTATATTCATGCGGTTATTAAGTTATGATTATCATGAGATTCTTTTATTTCATAATGACAGAGTATGTTTGATAATCGTCCTGGAGGAAATGTGATATATATGATGTGGTAATTATGCTGTGATCGGTTTAATGATTTTATGTGATGAAATAAATGATGCTGACAATATGGATCAGACAATGATAGAATGGAAAATATATGTTTTAGCGTTTTCATTGATGAAATGTAAAATATATGGTGTTGTACGTGGATGCCATCCTATGATGAAATTGATAGAAGTGTTATATTCCATACACACTTGTGATGTGATAAAATTGTGACGTGAAATAAAATGATGTTGATGATGTGGATCAATTGATGATCAAATGGAAATGCTTGTTATAAAATGTGTATTCTGCGGAATACTAACCTACAGGACACAAGGGCTATGGGAAAGCCGGGTACTTGATCTGATATACGGAGAAGAACTTATCCATGCAGTAAACCTTAGCAACCGAAATTGATTAAACGATGACATGGACCGATAATCTCGAGAGCAGCAGAGTATGATTTGATAAGGGCGTAGGCCCAGTATGTTGAGAGGGATGGATGTGTTGCCCACCCTATGTTCCTATGATACCCGAGATCATGGGAGGGCCGTGCTGAGACACGCTCCCCATGTATGTGTGATGACGATGGTCGGATGCCTGCTAGGAGAGGATAGGTCCGCTTTCTGTTCAGCCGATGCTATCGCTCTCAAGTTCTATGTGGTCAGGTCGTTGAGTCCGACATCCACTTTTGTACTAGCAGAGGAAGGACAGGGAGGTTGTGGCAGTAGGTTAACGATGGGAGGATATGATAGTTAGTACTGTTGAGGGTTGGGCATTCATTGACCTGGAGTTAGTGGTAGTAGGTAGCCTACCTTGTACCTGATTGATTGAACAAACGTAATCATAAAAGCAATGAAATGGAATCTTAAAGGTTAATTGATAAAATAAACGATGATGTTTTAGTAATATTATGATGGATGTGTACTTGCTCGGTTTGCATAAAGTATTATGAATATTAGTTAGCTGATATGCATAGAATATATATATGACATATGTTTGTAGTACATGTCTGTCTTGTGCATACGCTGGCCACGCATGCACATTATGCACATGCGCAATAGTATTGGTTTACAACCTACTTATCAAGATTTAACAATGTTATAAGTTATCATAGGTAACTCAATTAAGTATTTACTGAATGACTTAATTAGTAAAAGATTGTCAAGTTCCAATGTGTAAAAGAAGTTAATTAGTCTTTGTGCGTGAACATGGTAATGAACGATTAAAATAAGTGTCATTAATTGCAAGTATCCTCAAGTGAAGGTGTCCTCGATATGAAGTATGATAGTTAAATATTGGTACTAGAAGAGTGTGCTAGATAATTGTTGATCATGATTAAATAAACCATTAAGTATATTTCATTATCTATACATAGAAGTACTATGTTGACACTTATTGATTAAACAAATAAACATTTCAATTACTATTCACAATTTATTGAATTACTATTATTATTAATTACTATTGTTGTTATTGTTATTATTATTATTATTTAATCAATAATAAAATAATAAACCTTTTATTATAAAAGCATAGTGGATTGAATAATTAATTAAATAAATTATTCATTTGATTAATTAACAAAATCATTCCAAATAAATTAAAAGATTTGTTTGGATAAATTATTCCACGGCTCGAGAAAAATTGGATGGTTTAAAAATAATATATAATCCACCTTTATGCCTTAAAAGGGGGATGCATTAATAATTTGTACTTTAAAAGGTGACAGCTAGGGCGGTGGAGTGATAAGGAAGTTTGACTTTGGAAGGAGGTGGATTCCTATAAAGGGGAGAATTAACAAAGTAGTGAGGGGGATTATTGTGGGAGAACTGTGAGGATTATTTTGTGAAAAAGGAGGAAATGCCGAGGAGGGGGTTAACTCGAAGCTTTGAGGAGGTGGGAAACTCAAATGAAAAGACTGCGAAGGGGGTTAACTCAGCAAAGGATTACCATGGAAAGGTTCGATGGAAAGCTGCTGTCGGGATTATCGGTCTGTGGGCTCGGGGGCTAGGAAATCCGTTGATTTCCTAGGGTCAGCACGATAATAGCTGATCGGCAGGGTGGACACATCATTTCGGGTTGTTAAGGTAACCTACAGGATCCTTTACAGAAATCTTCTTATCTTACTGCAAAACGACGGATTCAGGTATTTTTCTGAAGCAGCTTAAATAGAATGTATTTTCTTTATTTCCAAGCTATGCATGTCAAAAGATCAGAGTTAAATGAAAAGTATTTAAGATTTTGTTTATTTAATTGCTGAGACATATAAACATATAGAAAACAGACATTTAACCATTAAGATAACAGAAACATAGACGGCTGAATCTTTTGTTTTCTTCTAAAAATGAAAAGGGAAAAACTAGGTATTTACGGATAAATGGAATAGAGACCCAGTGCCCTAGCATGGGCGCTACAGATGGTATCAGAGCACTTAAGCATTTTGGTAAGCTATAGTACTAAGAACATTCTGATAAATGATACTTCCCCTAATTTATATTTGTTACAATACTTATGGTTATCAAGGATGCAGACTGCATATTAATAAGTAAGGTAATAAGAATGTTTGACCTTAGGATGAAATACCGGGATCTTCATCTCCTAGGAGGGGTATTCAAATCTTAAAGATGCCTATAGCCGCTTGTTGAATAATTAAAGATTATGAACTCTCAGCTCTCTTTTAAAAAAAAAAAAAAAATCGTTGATTATTTCATGCTAGGTTGGATCAATATAAGCTATTAGTGAGGAGTAAACCTCTCTGGAAGTTATAACTTGAAGAATGTTGCTAAACGGTAAGAAGTAGGATACTAAGGAAGATAGACCCTGATTATAACATTTACGCATTCTAGGCATAATATCGATATCCAACAGAAAGATTAATCGAAATGTTTCTCTAAATTATTAGAATACACATCAGGGGATGAAAGAAGCCAAGCCATAGGATAATATTGGCATATTTTGTCAAGTCAAAACTGAGTAAGACAATTATGGCCAACACCTGCTACTTGCAAGAATAAAGAGGTTAGGCATCAAGATTTTTCCTGCATTTTTATGACCATAACTTCGGGACGAAGTTTCCTGAAGGGTGGGTGTATGTAATGCCCCATATGTTGACTAGGCTTGTTTACGAGTTAGACCCCTCTCACTTTATTGCTTGTTATCTGTTTGACTCAGCTAGACAGAGTGAACTATATTTTCGGCATGATAGACATGATGATGTGTTGCTACTGTGTTAATAATGCTACTATATTCATGCGGTTATTAAGTTATGATTATCATGAGATTCTTTTATTTCATAATGACAGAGTATGTTTGATAATCGTCCTGGAGGAAATGTGATATATATGATGTGGTAATTATGCTGTGATCGGTTTAATGATTTTACGTGATGAAATAAATGATGCTGACAATATGGATCAGACAATGATAGAATGGAAAATATATGTTTTAGCGTTTTCATTGATGAAATGTAAAATATATGGTGTTGTACGTGGATGCCATCCTATGATGAGATTGATAGAACTGTTATATTCCATACACACTTGTGATGTGATAAAATTGTGACGTGAAATAAAATGATGTTGATGATGTGGATCAATTGATGATCAAATGGAAATGCTTGTTATAAAATGTGTATTCTGCGGAATACTAACCTACAGGACACAAGGGCTATGGGAAAGCCGGGTACTTGATCTGATATACGGAGAAGAACTTATCCATGCAGTAAACCTTAGCAACCGAAATTGATTAAACGATGACATGGACCGATAATCTCGAGAGTAGCAGAGTATGATTTGATAAGGGCGTAGGCCCAGTATGTTGAGAGGGATGGATGTGTTGCCCACCCTATGTTCCTATGATACCCGAGATCGTGGGAGGGCCGTGCTGAGACACGCTCCCCATGTATGTGTGATGACGATGGTCGGATGCCTGCTAGGAGAGGATAGGTCCGCTTTCTGTTCAGCCGACGTTATCGCTCTCAAGTTCTATGTGGTCAGGTCGTTGAGTCCGACATCCACTTTTGTACTAGCAGAGGAAGGACAGGGAGGTTGTGGCAGTAGGTTAACGATGGGAGGATATGATAGTTAGTACTGTTGAGGGTTGGGCATTGATTGACCTGGAGTTAGTGGTAGTAGGTAGCCTACCTTGTACCTGATTGATTGAACAAACGTAATCATAAAAGCAATGAAATGGAATCTTAAAGGTTAACTGATAAAATAAACGATGATGTTTTAGTAATATTATGATGGATGTGTACTTGCTCGGTTTGCATAAAGTATTATGAATATTAGTTAGCTGATATGCATAGAATATATATATGACATATGTTTGTAGTACATGTCTGTCTTGTGCATACGCTGGCCACGCATGCACATTATGCACATGTGCAATAGTATTGGTTTACAACCTACTTATCAAGATTTAACAATGTTATAAGTTATCATAGGTAACTCAATTAAGTATTTACTGAATGACTTAATTAGTAAAAGATTGTCAAGTTCCAATGTGTAAAAGAAGTTAATTAGTCTTTGTGCGTGAACATGGTAATGAACGATTAAAATAAGTGTCATTAATTGCAAGTATCCTCAAGTGAAGGTGTCCTCGATACGAAGTATGATAGTTAAATATTGGTACTAGAAGAGTGTGCTAGATAATTGTTGATCATGATTAAATAAACCATTAAGTATATTTCATTATCTATACATAGAAGTACTATGTTGACACTTATTGATTAAACAAATAAACATTTCAATTACTATTCACAATTTATTGAATTACTATTATTATTAATTACTATTGTTGTTATTGTTATTATTATTATTTAATCAATAATAAAATAATAAACCTTTTATTATAAAAGCATAGTGGATTGAATAATTAATTAAATAAATTATTCATTTGATTAATTAATTATTCAATCCACTATGCTTTTATAATAAAAGGCTTATTATTTTATTATTGATTAAATAATAATAATAACAATAACAACAATAGTAATTAATAATAATAGTAATTCAATAAATTGTGAATAGTAATTGAAATGTTTATTTGTTTAATCAATAAGTGTCAACATAGTACTTCTATGTATAGATAATGAAATATACTTAATGGTTTATTTAATCATGATCAACAATTATCTAGCACACTCTTCTAGTACCAATATTTAACTATCATACTTCATATCGAGGACACCTTCACTTGAGGATACTTGCAATTAATGACACTTATTTTAATCGTTCATTACCATGTTCACGCACAAAGACTAATTAACTTCTTTTACACATTGGAACTTGACAATCTTTTACTAATTAAGTCATTCAGTAAATACTTAATTGAGTTACTTATGATAACTTATAACATTGTTAAATCTTGATAAGTAGGTTGTAAACCAATACTATTGCGTATGTGCATAATGTGCATCCATGGCCAGCGTATGCACAAGACAAACATGTACTACAAACATATGTCATATATATATTCTATGCATATCAGCTAACTAATATTCATAATACTTTATGCAAACCGAGCAAGTACACATCCATCATAATATTACTAAAACATCATCGTTTATTTTATCAGTTAACCTTTAAGATTCCATTTCATTGCTTTTATGATTACGTTTGTTCAATCAATCAGGTACAAGGTAGGCTACCTACTACCACTAACTCCAGGTCAATGAATGCCCAACCCTCAACAGTACTAACTATCATATCCTCCCATCGTTAACCTACTGCCACAACCTCCCTGTCCTTCCTCTGCTAGTACAAAAGTGGATGTCGGACTCAACGACCTGACCACATAGAACTTGAGAGCGATAGCGTCGGCTGAACAGAAAGCGGACCTATCCTCTCCTAGCAGGCATCTGACCATCGTCATCACACATACATGGGGAGCGTGTCTCAGCACGGCCCTCCCACGATCTCGGGTATCATAGGAACATAGGGTGGGCAACACATCCATCCCTCTCAACATACTGGGCCTACGCCCTTATCAAATCATACTCTGCTGCTCTCGAGATTATCGGTCCATGTCATCGTTTAATCAATTTCGGTTGCTAAGGTTTACTGCATGGATAAGTTCTTCTCCGTATATCAGATCAAGTACCCAGCTTTCCCATAGCCCTTGTGTCCTGTAGGTTAGTATTCCGTAGAATTCACATTTTATAACAAGCATTTCCGTTTGATCATCAATTGATCCACATCATCAACATCATTTTATTTCACGTCACAATTTTATCACATCACAAGTGTGTATGGAATATAACAGTTCTATCAATCTCATCATAGGATGGCATCCACGTACAACACCATATATTTTACATTTCATCAATGAAAACGCTAAAACATATATTTTCCATTCTATCATTGTCTGATCCATATTGGCAGCATCATTTATTTCATCACATAAAATCATTAAACCGATCACAGCATAATTACGACATCATATATATCACATTTCCTCCAGGACGATTATCAAACATACTCTGTCATTATGAAATAAAAGAATCTCATGATAATCATAACTTAATAACCGCATGAATATAGTAGCATTATTAACACAGTAGCAACACATCATCATGTCTATCATGCCGAAAATATAGTTCACTCTGTCTAGCTGAGTCAAACAGATAACAAGTAATAAAGTGAGAGGGGTCTAACTCGTAAAAAGGCCTAGTCAACATATAATTAACAAAATAATTCCAAATAAATTAAAAGATTTGTTTGGATAAATTATTCCACGGCTCGAGAAAAATTGGATGGTTTAAAAATAATATATAATCCACCTTTATGCCTTAAAAGGGGGATGCATTAATAATTTGTACTTTAAAAGGCGACAGCTAGGGCGGTGGAGTGATAAGGAAGTTTGACTTTGGAAGGAGGTGGATTCCTATAAAGGGGAGAATTAACAAAGTAGTGAGGGGGATTATTGTGGGAGAACTGTGAGGATTATTTTGTGAAAAAGGAGGAAATGCCGAGGAGGGGGTTAACTTGAAGCTTTGAGGAGGTGGGAAACTCAAATGAAAAGACCGAGGAGGGGGTTAACTCAGCAAAGGATTACCATGGAAAGGTTCGATGGAAAGCTGCTGTCGGGATTATCGGTCTGTGGGCTCGGGGGCTAGGAAATCCGTTGATTTCCTAGGGTCAGCACGATAATAGCTGATCGGCAGGGTGGACACATCATTTCGGGTTGTTAAGGTAACCTACAGGATCCTTTACAGAAATCTTCTTATCTTACTGCAAAACGACGGATTCAGGTATTTTTCTGAACCAACTTAAATAGAATGTATTTTCTTTATTTCCAAGCTATGCATGTCAAAAGATCAGAGTTAAATGAAAAGTATTTAAGATTTTGTTTATTTAATTGCTGAGACATATAAACATATAGAAAACAGACATTTAACCATTAAGATAACAGAAACATAGACGGCTGAATCTTTTGTTTTCTTCTAAAAATGAAAAGGGAAAAACTAGGTATTTACGGATAAATGGAATAGAGACCCAGTGCCCTAGCAGGGGCGCTATAGAAGCAGCCGTAATTTCCTTCCAATAATTATGAACTTCTGAATTTTTCTTGTTGTTTTAGGGTCATATGGATGCCTTTTCTTCTTCAAAACCATGTTTCTAGATGTAAGCCGAGACTACATTTCTTATTGCTTGGTCTTCTGCTTTTGAGGACTGCTTCCTCCACACATTTTTAGAGCCATCACCACTTGCAGCAATACTAATCTCGCCATCCTTGCTCTTCCATAGCCAGCATTTTCAGCCTCTTTATGTTTTCATCCCTCTGGTAGTTTTTCCGAAACAAATAGACTTATGGGTTTCGTCAATAAATAAAGGATGTTTTTTTGGTGCCACATAAGGTAGTTCCGCATAGCCTTTTAGTGGTTTTCAATACAATGTTTTACATATGCGGACGTATCAAAAATAGACACGTTAGATGGTGGTTTTTACCGCATCCACCAACCGTCGTTATCTTGCGTGCATGTAAACAATGCGGGATAAATAGAGAGCCGTCGATATTTCTCTCTTACTTTTGCAAACAACCTATACCATACATCTTGACAGACTTGCCGTCCTTGCCATGTCTCCACCTACCGTATCAACTTCTGTTACAAGCATTGGAATGTGAAATTTAGCAGCTCCCTAATTTGATATTTTTTACCTTAAATGTAAAAGATACATGACCGAATAGAAGATGGCGCATTCGTTGTAAGCTAGCGACCCCCTGTAGTGAACTCATGGTGGGAAACTCAAGTATGCCCGACTGTATTGCAGGTGATAGCTGATCCGTGGCTAACCCTACGTAGCCGATATTCAGCAGCTGAAGGCATTTTGTTTTTTAGAAAACCTCTTAAACCTGCATATATATATTGCCTGGAAATGAACCCTAACGAGAACTAGAAATTTGTATTACATTTTATCTGCCTGCGCCATTACGAATACAGGGTTCTTCGCCACATCCTTTGATATAAATATCTCCTTGTCATAACGCCTCCTTGACATTACCCAAATAGCTTAATAAAAGTTGATTTCCACAACAAACTAATTGAATCACGTCTTTCTCAGACTTTCCAACAACATCACTCCGAGCATACGGCTACATAAAGTCTACGCTAACCAATTTTAAACTCGGCTGCTTGAATTTGAAGAAAACATCTGATTTGGTAACAAAGGATCTCATCTTCCATTCTGAGGAATGCTTGGACTTAACTATTACAACTATTTTTAAACTTTATTTGTAATCCTCCCTCTTCGTCGTTTCTCCATGCAAGTTGTTGCTGCGAAATGACGAAGAGCCATTTATCTCCCTTGGTGACTTGGTGCTTAACGTTTGAGCACTGATATCGTGTTCGATTTTGTGGACGTAGAAATTTGACAAGTTGCAGCTTTTGGGTCAATGGTGGTAAAACTCATAGCATCTGGCGTGACAACTGAAAATTTCCTATTTTAGCTTATTCGTTGACAAATCAACGGGATTGGCATTATGTCCATCCACCAGGTAAGGAAGATGAAAATGAAATAGAATTATGACCACCACCAACAGCCGACGATCCATTGCTTATAGACCGTCTAAGAGATGACTTTCGACTATTAACCCTGCTAATTGTCTTGGAATCATGCAAATGCATTTCCATTTGATCAGGATCATTTGTATATTGTTCTTTTGATTGATGCACTTCCTGCAGACGTATAAGCTGGGAGTATGCCCCAGAAGGGTTCACGATGAGCTGCGAGTGTGAACCCTTTTCAACAATAGAACCACGCTGGACCACAGCAATCATATTAGCATTTCTGACAGTAGTCAAATGATGTGCAACAATAACTGTTGTTCTATTTATCATAATTCTATCCAGAGCTTCTTGAACCACTTTTTTCAGACTCTGCGTTACCATTGAACTTGTAGTGTATTCATCTCCAAATCGCTCTAACTTTGTCTTCATACCCGTCATAACTTTTATGTCCTGTGGGACGCTGTCGACATCTGCGACAATGATTTTCTCATTGGAAAAACTCTGCGATTTTTATTTTAACTCTGGAGGTTTTGTCCCACATGTAGAACAAAGGAATGTTCTTTTATTCTTTATATACCCCAATGCCTTCACTCTATGCCAAGCAACAAAGGAATGGGAGGCTTTTAAGCCTTGGCGCTAGAGTGATGGAGGATACATGCGGTCTTCTCAGCTTGGCGTTTGGTCCTGTGGTGAGCCCTCGGTGTTGGGTGTTTAATATTCTTTTTGCTCCTTTTTTAATTAAATTTTTTGGCATATTCACCAAAGTCACCTTCATAAAATCTCGACTTTAATCTAGATTATAAAATTAAAACCTCATCCTCATAAAGTTTTAACTTTGGCCAAAAGTTAATCAAATGCTCTTCTCCATACTTAGGCAAATTACTGAAAATTAAAGGCCTTTTCTTCATAAAGCTTTTCGTTAGGCCATATTATAAAAATCAATGTTCTTTTCATAAAGATTAAAATCTTAAGCAAATATTCTAGGTCTCTCCAAGGTTGAGTTCACAAACCTCTAGAGATAGTAAAACCATTTTTTCTCTTTATGAAGATTTTGCTTCCCTTCTTTTCTCAAACATATTTCCTTTTGTAACTTCGATACCCACACTCGAGGACAAATGCGCTTTTCTCGACCAAGTTTGAGATCCCCCGTCATGAAATTTGTTCTATTTTTTGCATCACTAATGCTGCCAGAAGATAATTAAACAAAAATTTTATTGAGTGTCAACAACAGGCTAAGGTCTTGGGTCATCCACCTGACATATCCCTAGTTTCTGTCGAAAGCAAATAAACACATAGATTAAATCATAGTTTATAAATCAATTAATGATACAACAAAGAAATCGAGAAACCAGGATTATCGCATAGACCAAATAAATTTATAGTAAAATTTGTAATACATAAACCATATATGCACATAAATTCTTAACGATGCATCAGTTTAACTATGTATATGCCAAGATGTTCTAACAAGAGAATTAAAATCATCTACACAAACTATATCTCCTTCCAACATATTTATAGGGAACTCAATTCCATGGTAGACAAGCTGTCAAAGCAGGCACTGGAAGGTGTAGAATGATTTTTAGGTTGGGAAGAAATCTTGGATTCTTCCTGCCGGGATACAGGAAATCTGTATTTTTCAGAAAATTTTGAGCTCTTTTGTAGGGCATCATGTCATTTCAGTTTTTTGGATTTTTTGGTCTGATGTTTTCAACCCAATATTTTTAGTTCTTGGTTGGATATAATCATCTTTCTGATAGATACTCGATCACTATATGGTGATTGTCGTTGTACTGTTTGATTCATGTTAATGAATATCAATGGTATGTTTTTTTCCGCTGAAAAAAAAAGAGAGAATTATAACATTCAACACTTTGATTTTATAATGGGAATGAACTTTACCCCATTATAAATTCTTAATACACAGAACTTATAAACCCTAATGGGATTTCTCTAATTTGTTATAGAAAACCCTATACATCCCTTGCACCTCAATTTTAGATGTAGAATTGGTGCAGCTTAGGGCCAAGTTTTCAAGGATTAGCATCCTTCGATGGAAACTATATTATGGCATACATGTAGTGGTTGATACTCAGTGTTCCTGAACGTCGTGGATCGACTGATAGCGTCTATATTATACCAATACAACAAATTCCATACAAGAATTAAGTAATGCCAAGAGAAAATAATAACACCATGAACACAACAGATTTCCGACGGAGGTTAGAGAAATGCATTGTTTGGATCTCAAATGAACTATTAATATATTGGTACTTTTAACCTAGTGGCAGAGACCGACAATGCTCACCTAAAACACACAAAAATTTTAACATTAGAGTTACACAATGGGATTTAAAACCTAGAATATTAACTTAAGAAGAAAGTAAGAGTATTAAGTTAAACACTTCAAAAGAACTACCTTAACATAATCAATGGTGGGAATCTGTAACAATATTTTCGACCACAATGCACAAAGGCTCGAGGAAGTGGGGATTATAATAATTCCATGATTGTTGCAGATGAAATATAGCTAAGAAATAAGTTTATCCTCATTATTCATTGATAGCTAGCCATGCTACAGATGACTGAACCCTTGTTAACAACTACACATCAGGAGAGGAAATGATTCATTGTCTCATTTGTTCATGTTAACATTGTGTCATACCAAAACTTTGTGATAAGGTAAGCTAAGAGAAAACCTTGGGGTTTAAATATTTGTAACAATACCCAACCTTTCGGGATCAAAACCCTCACACATAGAAGGTCAAAGCTTTGAGTAGAAAATTCAAAATGAGAAGATTATTCTCGAAGTAGTATTTCATTAACCTCTGATACTTGGCACCAAAGAAGGATTTAAGAATCAGATAAAACTCTGCCAGATGGCAGGATTAGGTGTGGTGTGCCAAAGTCAAAGACAACTGAAATCATGGATTTGTCGATATACTCAAATACCAGTTTTCACTTAATACAATGCATGATATGTTACCTATAGTAAGGTTATCCACCTCATAAGGTTAAATTTGTATGCCTAGGTAGAATGAGAATGTGTGACCAATATTTAAATCATATCAATAATTTTACCTTGAATCGTAGGGTATTGCAAGGTGAAAAATGTAATTTTATTTCCTTTTTCATTCTATATGGAAGATGGTTGAGTAAGACCTCAATCTAGATGACTAAAGGGGAGAAAAAAAACAACAATTAGATAGTTAATGGTAGATAAACTATCACAATTTAATTTCATCACCATTAACTTATGAACTAATATGATGAACTAGAAACGCTATGTAATCAAGATAAACTAGATCAAACTACATGTTTATAGTGTAATAAGATATCATGATCAGAATCACTTAAAGCTACAATCACTTTTATGTCTTATAAACAAACTACTAAATATTATTGACTTCAGAAGTAAAGTTTGTGGACATTGAATTTCTCAAACTTGTTGTGAATTTATGAGTACAAAACATGCATACATACATACATATATAATTTGAAATCAAGTAGTGTTACATCTCCCCTAGTTATAGGATCAAATTTCGAACAAAAATTGAGGAAATAAAGTGTTAGATTGAAGATATAATCCAAAAATGCCATATTTGAATGATCTCCTCCCCTTGTGGAATTCCAATAGTGTTTGTACAAAAGAAACCTTGGACATGGAGACTCTTTATCAATTACAAATACCTAAACGAAATCATCACTTAGAATTGATACCCAATCCCATGTATTGATGATCTTCTTGATCAACTTAAGGGTGCCAAGTTCTTTAGTAAGATTGATTTGAAATCAGGATACCATCGAGTCTTAATTAAACAAATAGACATATGAAAGACAAACTTCAAGTCTAAGGAATGCCTTTTTGAGTGGTTGGTCATGACTTTCAAATTGACTAATGCTCCAACAACATTTATGGGGATGATGGATGATATATTGCACCCATTCACAAGCTCTTTTGTGGTCATATATCTAGATGACAACCTCATATTCAAGAGAACTTCCTGTAGAATGTTTGTTTCACATTCAACGGATCCTTAGTACCTTAGGCCAACACAATATTTACACCAATTTGGAGAAACGATAATTCAGAATGGAGATGATTTAGTACCTAGGATCAATCATGCATTCAAATGGGATGCATGTGGACCTAGCCAAGATCAAATTCATTCACAATTTTCCAACCCCAACAACTCTAATAGAGCTTCGAAACTTCTTGTGCCTTGCCAACTTTTACTGCAGGTTGGTGTTGGGGTTCTCTCATATCGCTTGGCCCTTAATACAAGTGACCAAGGGTGAATCCAAATCCAAGTTTTCTTGGAGTGCATCACAATAAAAATACTTTAAGGATCTAAAACAATGCCTTTTCTCGTTGCCAATCATCACTATACCAAACTTTTAACAACCTTTGAAGATTGATACAAATACCTCTAATTATGATATCAATGCAATCCTTACTCAACATGGACATACAATGGCCTGTCATAGTGTGACACTCTCTAATTCTATTTGCAAGTATCCCACCTATGACAAGGATATTTACTTCATTATGTAGGGATGTTGTCAATGGAAACATTACATCCTAGTAATAGCACGGTGGACATTTTTTTTTTGTTGATATGCATAGATTGCAAAGATTTGTTTTGGACATGTCGAGGAGATTTATTTTTGGACTAGATACATATATGTACATTGAACTTGCATGTTCATGAGCATTTTTTTGAGGATTATATACATGTTCTTTGAACTCACATATTTTGTGAAACTTGGTTTAAATGATCTAAGTTTATTTTTGTTTATTTAGCATATTTGGTGTGATTTAAAGGTTTGGAATATGTACTTGCATGTTTAAATGAATGAATGAATATGTAAGAATGAATGTTAAGATCAAGAATGTTAAGAACATGATATTCTTGAATATTACGAAGTTTAGGAATGTTAAAGGAAGTTTAAAAATAGATGAACATATGTTTAAAGTTCATGAATGAGGAAGTTTTGATTGAAACATGAATTAATGTTAAGATTGAATATATTAAGAACATGAATGTTATCTTTGAATATTAGGAAGTTTAGGAATGTTAGAAGTTTTGATGGAAATATGGATGAACTAGGAAGTTTAAAAATGAATGTTAAGAGCATGAATATTATCTTTGAATGTTAGAAAGTTTATGAATGTTAGAAGTTTTAATAGAAATATGGATGAACTAGGAAGTTTAGGAATGTTATGAAGCTTAGGAATGTTCTAGGAAGATTAGGAATGTTATCGAAGTTTTGATGGAAATATGGATGAACTAGGAAGTTTAAAAATGAATGTTAAGAACATGAATGTTATCTTTAAATGTTAGGAAGTTTAGGAATGTTAGAAGTTTTGATAGAAATACATGGATGAACTAGGAAGCTTAAAAGTGAACACATGTTGAGTTCAAATTTTAGGAATGTTTGAAGTTTTGATGGAAATATGGATGAACTAGGAAGTTTAAAAATAAATGTTAAGAACATGAATGTTATCTTTGAATGTTAGGAAGTTTAAGAATGTTAGAAGTTTTGATAGAAATATGGATGAACTAGGAAGCTTAAAAGGGAACACATGTTGAGTTCAAATTTTAGGAATGTTAGGAAGTTTAGGAATGTTAGAAGTTTTGATGAAAATATGGATGAACTAAGAAGTCTAAAAATGAATGTTAAGAACATGAAAGTTATCTTTGAATGTTAGGAAGTTTAGGAATGTTAGAAGTTTTGATAGAAATATGGACGAACTAGGAAGTTTAAAAATGAACATGTTAAGTTCAAATTTTAGGAATTTATTAAGAAGTTTTGATTGAAATCTGAATGTTAGGTTTAAATTTTGATAGGAATGTTAAGAATGAATGTGATGGTAAGAATGGATGTTAAGGAATTTATGATAAAGTGCAATGAATGAATGAATGTTAAGAAGTTTTGATAGAAATATAAATGTTAGGAAGTTTAAAAATGAATGCTACCTGAGATCAAAGTTCCGGAATTTGTTAAGAAGTTTTGATTGAAATATGAATGTTAGGAAGTTGAAAAATGAATATTATCTGTTCAAATTTTGATATGAATTTTTAATTAATAATTCTTATTTTCAATGTCTAGGTACA
Source organism: Larix kaempferi (assembly GCA_027924585.1). Taxonomy (NCBI): domain Eukaryota; kingdom Viridiplantae; phylum Streptophyta; class Pinopsida; order Pinales; family Pinaceae; genus Larix; species Larix kaempferi. The sequence goes on from BSBM01000348.1 coordinate 6,477,262, forward strand.
TTTGATGCGGCTGAAATCATGGTAAATGGGGATAACGATTTTTTGTTTTTTAATCATAAGCGAAGCTTACAAGATTGTGAAGCTTGTGCTAAATTAGAGCAATGATTTTAAACAACAATTTGATGAATTTTCATCGATTTGTTGTAAATAATCATTTCTCTAATTTAGCATAAGCTCCACAATCCTGGAATATTTTCTTATAATTAAAAATCAAATGATCGTTGTCTCCATTTGCCATGATTTCAGTTATGTGAACTTACACAAGCGCTATTTTAAATTAAAGATTCGGGGCAGAGAGTGGCGATAGCCACATATCTGTTATCTCATCCCTTAAGTGGTCTAATAGACATATGGGGACCCGAATAAAGTATTTCAGATAGAATTAAGACAAAAAGTTTACACATTGAGGTTTTCATTAACAAATAATTTTTGAATTCAAATTTCAGCATACTAGAATACGATCATTTAAACTCTTATACTCCAGTTCCTTTCAAGATCATAAACATAGAAAGAAAAAAATATATTGGACACAACATTTGACAATGACATCGACAAAACCATTGATCTATTAATTTTAAATATATAGTTTTAAAAACATCGCAATGGAATGTCGTCTTCAATTATCCGTTCATGGTCATATTTGGACAGTTTCCATTTTTCATTTTTTAATTGTTTTTTCGATGGAACTTGAACCAATTTTATTCGAGATGCACATACTAAATGGCTATATTGACAACATATAACATCAGGTTCATAATCCTGAAAGTAGACATAATTTTGAGTCATATGGGTCTGCTGAAAAAAATAGCCCTTTAAAATGATGGATCCTCTCTTGTATGTATATCCGTTGTCATTGTAGTCTTCCAATAACTTCATTTCCTTTAGTGCATCACATCAAATAATATTTCACATTTTCGTTGTTGTCTACAAGTGCAATCATAGCAAAAACATCTCCTGTGCAAATTACAATTGATGTCAGGATTTTTAATTCAATTAAATTGACTAATATACATGTGTATAAGGTGAAGGACAAGAATGAACAATCGACAAAACATAGGTATTTGATCATTACCTTCTCTAACGAGATCTGAAATTCTGTCGCCATCAGATGATATTGCTATATCTTCTGATTCTAATTCTTCTATACTTGATAGTGGCATTTTTCCTTTAGGATTAATCTCTGTGTGTTTCCAATGTTTTACATAGTTGTTCGTTATGTTTTCACAAACTTCTGTAGATTCAATATTTTCAGTGCAAATATGATAAAAGCATGATTGCTTTCTACTGTCAAATGCATAAATGTTTTGGAAGGATTTTGTTTGAATAGAGTGAAAATCTCTAGTCCCTTGTATGGTGCTAGCGTCGTATGGTATTGATCTATTTATATCTTGGACCCCAACATGCCAAAAAAACCTAGTACACAAATGACAAATTTTGATGTTAGGTACATACTTTTTTTTAAATTGACAATAAAATATAAATTAAAACATTTTTGTGTACATACCTGCGCACATTTTTTGATTGTTGATTATAATCATGGTTTAGATGTGATTTACACCATTGGACAACCTCTGTAGCTGAATGGAATCGTGCAGAACTATGGTTCATTTGCCATCTTCGAAGTGCTCTTTTTACACATGCTCCTGCACCATCATGTTTACCTTTTCCATGACTAGTTTCAAAGAAATTCCAGTGATGTTTAATGCTCAATGCTTTATGAAGTCGAAATAACCAATAAAATGATTGCGAAGATTTAAATTGTCCGACACATTCATCCGACCATATCCAATGCTCATTGAATTTAATGTTACGTTCATTTAGTGAATTGTAGAAAATACTTTCAATACAATGCTGAGCAAAATGTGTATCATGTGTACGATCGTCGCCGATATAAAAGTGATATTCTTTAATCACATATCGATTGTCACACGTGCTTTCAATGCCATCAACATGCTGTTGAGAATGTCTATATAAAACATGGACAAATATTGAAACTTGGTCAGAATGATAGTATTCACTCTGTATCTCTTTTTGTGCAGCAAATGTATAATTTTCTGCAAAATAAACCACTGACAAAATTGTTCCTGGTGGAAAAATTTCACGAGACTGTTTGAATTGAAGGTCTTGCCATCGTGCTCTATGTGAATGCTTAGTGTACTTATAAATTTCACTTTCGAATTTCTTGAGAAAATCTGCCACACCTATTTTATCTTCTCGCAAATCAATCCTTTTGGAATGTACATCACTAGTACTTGTAATATATTCAAATCTTCTCCAATCAACGGTGACATTTGACAGTGAGTGATCAGTATCGATAGGATATTTATTGTGGAATAAAACCAAATTTTCACAACGATTACAATGTTTTCCATTGACACATTTCTTATTATAAAATACTTCATCGTGATTTATTTCACATAGGGTTTGAGATATGAATTCACGTATTGTGGGCGGAGGTGGTGAATTTGTCCAAAACATTTTACCAAATTCAAGAAATGTGTCGTAATATAATTAGAATTGCACATTGTTAGGAACCCATGTCTTTACTTTGTTAGTATATTGTTGTTGGACGCATATGCTTTGTAAGTCGTCCCATAGTATTTGTTGATCAATAATTTATGTTATTGTTGTTGGCGCATATGCTTTGTAAGTCACCCGTAGTATTGTTGATCCATAGTTTGTAGTGGCCAATGGTTTTTACCCATAGTATTGGTGCCTAGACTTAGTATATAAGTGTGTGTTGAGACCTATGAAGGCACCGTGAAGTTATTTGTATTGAGCTTGCTCATAGGAGGTTGCCCCCTCGAAGTGGCCTGTGATCAATATAAAAGTGATTCTGAGTTCTGTCATTTCTGCTATTTCGCATATTTTTATTAATTAATTGTTGCACGTGCATCACATATCGTATCAGAGCACTTTCTTGGGCTCACTAGGTGAATTTTCTGCCAAAATTTTTTTCGCATCTGTTGCAGGTTCGGATTTGGGAATAATCCCTATCCGCTTAACTATGGGAAATACTTGGGCATAAGCCCTAAAAATCATTGTGAGGAGTACCACAGGAACCCCGAAGTAGCTGGCCCATTGAGAGGACCTGCCAGCGAAAAGAGCAACGACCCCTACCTGATTGACTAGTTCCCACCCATGAGGTAAACCAAGAGCTGTCGTTTGTGGAAAAGCGGTTATCAGTTTTACCTGAGCCGTGGAGTGAGGGGTACTGCCCCAATATGCAAGCCGTCAGATAGCATTGGTGGCCGAGTGAAACCCTTGAATTGTTAGGAAGCTGCACATACCTGGGGTCCATATCTATTTTTGTTGTCAATCGTTGCTGCGCTGTTCAGATCCATTTTGCAAGCCGTTCCAGATCCAGCCATTTTCAATCCATTTGGCGCCGTTTCAGATCCCTTCCAAGCTGTAGCCGCTCCATTTTCAGTTTTTTCTCCATATCTCCCTTGTTTTAAATCGGTTTCCCTTGAAATTTTTGGGGAACCTCTGTCATCCCATTCTGCATATTTCATTCCTGAGGACCCTATCCCCAATTCCCATTCCCAAAGCCCGAAATCCCACATTTGTCTATTTTTAGGGTTTGCCATAACTTCCTCAGATTTCACCCAATCACTTTCAAATTTTACCACAGAGTTCCTTTCTAAATTCCGCTGCTTTGTTCCCCTCTGCCAAATTTTCCCATTCTTTCACCCCGCTTCTGAAATCCTCATTTTTGCTTCCATGTCTATTCAACAGTGTCCAAAACCTAGTCAAACCCCAATTACCCTTCAGATTTTTTTCCAAGTCTAGATTTTCCTTTACTAAAGTAGTTTCTATTTTTGTTTTCTTACCCAGTCAACCGGAAAAAAAAAAAAAAAAAAAAAAAATAAATAAAAATAAAATCCTGGTTATGGTTGTCACCCGTGCAGGAGAAAAAACCATGGAGGACGCACTTGCAGCCATCCAAGCCAAACTCCAGGATCTGGATGAAAAATTTCTCGACCTCCATCTTGAACATTCAGCTATGAACAACAAACGACAGTCAGAGTCTTCATCAGACAATGGGTTCTCTTCTTCCAGCAATTTCCATGGTCCGAAGCTTGATTTTCCTCGCTTCAATGGTACCGATCCAACTGGATGGATCTATCGTGCAGAATAGTATTTCAGTCTTCATAATACTTTTGATGTCAACAAAGTTCCGCTGGCATCCTTTCATTTGGAATAGGACGCTCTTCAATGGTACTGTTGGTACATCAAGGCTCATCCAGAGCCCAAATGGCCAGACTTTTTCCAGCTCCTTTTGCAACGATTTGGTCCTAGTGGTTTTGATGACTTCACAGGAGCCCTCACTAAACTTTGCCAAATTGGCACTGTGAGAGAGTATCAAACTGAATTTGAGAATCTAGACAACCACACCGAAGGATTGTCTGATGAATTTTACCGGAGTTGTTTTATCAGTGGTCTAAAGGATGCCATCCGCTCTGAGGTCAAAATGTTTTGTCCCAACACAATGATGGAAGCCCTAGGGTTGGCTAAGTTGGCAGAAGACAAGATTGCAGCCCAACAACGCGCCAAACCCACTTTTGTTCCCTTCCGAAATATGGGTTCTTAATGACCACCTATATCGCAGGCTCCTCGACCAACTCCTATCAAGCGTTTGTCTGAAACAGAGATGCAAGCACGCAGAGAAAAGGGGATTTGCTATAATTGTGATGAGAAATTCACTCGGAGACATAGATGTGTTCAGTAAAAGCTCTATCTCTTGAATGTGGATTCTCCGCCTGCCTCTGAAATTGGTGACGAAGATCCAGAAACACTGGATGCTCCGGTCGACATTCAAGAACCGCCTATTGACCCTCCGTCTCAGGATGACCAGCCAGAGATATCTCTCCATGCTTTAGCTAGAATCACCACCCCCCAAACAATGCGGGTCAGGGGTTACTTCAAGAAGCTTCCTCTTACAATACTTATTGATTCTGGTAGCACTCATAATTTCATTGACCCTCGGATCGCCAAACAAGCTGATTGTTTTATCCATCCTTGCTCCAACTTTGAAGTCATGGTTGCCAATGGGGGCACCTTACCTTGCAAAGGGAAGTGTCGAAATGTGCGTATCTCTATGGGAGATTATACCTTGCGCTCTGACATGTTTACCTTGACCTTAGACGGATGTGATGTGGTTTTGGGCGCTCAATGGCTACATACACTTGGCCCTATCTTATGAGATTTTGCTGAACTTTGGATGCAATTTTCCCTCAATGGCAAAAAACACACCTTGATAGGATTACAACTAGGTTCTCTCAGCATCATCAATTCACATCGCATGGAAAAACTGCTCAAGAAGAATTCACATGGTGTCATCGCTCAGCTCCATTCCATTCAGATGCAACCTTTAGCGGTCTCCACTACTCCTTTGGATCTACAAGAAATTGTGGATCGATATACAGGTGTTTTTGCTAAACCAGTGGGATTGCCCCCTTCCAGGCCAGAATACCATCATATTCAGCTCCTTCCTGGCAGCGTTCCTCCCAACATCAGGCCCTATCGCTACCCATTTCACCAAAAAACGGAGATTGAAATGCTCGTTCGGGACTTATTAAAGTAACGTATTATTCGCCCAAGCACTAGTTCCTTTTCTTCTCTAGTTATTCTTGTCCACAAAAAAGATGGGTCATGGTGCCTCTGCATTGACTTCTGAGCACTTAATCACCTCACCATCAAGGATAAGTTTCCAATTCCTGTTGTTGATGAGCTTCTTGTTGAGCTTCATGGGGCTCACTTTTTCTCCAAGTTGGATCTTCGTTCTGGGTATCATCAAATTCGGGTTCATGAGGATGATATCCCTAAAACAGCTTTCCGCACACATGATGGCCATTATGAGTTTTTGGTCATACCCTTTGGCCTCACTAATGCTCCTTCCACATTCCAGGCATTAATGAATAAAATATTTTGACCCTACTTGCAGAAATTCATTCTGGTATTCTTTGATGATATCCTCATCTACAGTAAAACATGGGATGAACATCGCCAGCATCTGGATCTTGTCATGCAACTTTTCTCTGACCATCATCTCCATGCCAAGCAGTCTAAATGTGTTTTTGGACAAAAGGAAGTTGAGTATCTCGGGCACATTATCTCAGCACAAGGGGTTCACGTGGATCCTGCCAAAATCGATGCCATGAAGAATTGGCCGCATCCTCAGACACTCAAGAGCCTTCGTGGTTTTTTGGGGTTGACTGGCAACTACCGCAAGTTTGTCAAGGATTATGGGAAGATTGCAGCTCCATTAACTGCTCTATTGAAAAATGATGCTTTTACATGGATACATGCTGCTCAGTGTGCATTTGACAAACTAAAACAAGCTATGTGTACTACACCTGTTCTAGCTATGCCCGATTTTTCCAAGCCCTTCACTATTGAGAGTGATGCTTGCGGCAATGGACTTGGTGCTGTTCTCCTTCAAGATGAACACCCCATTGCGTTCACCAGCAAAGCCCTTTCAGGTAAGAATTTAGCTGCCTCTACCTATGAGAAGGAAATGATGGTTATTTTGCATGCAGTACAAAAGTGGTGCCCATACCTATTAGGGAATCATTTCTGCATCAAGACTGATCACCAAAGTCTGAAATATTTCTTGGAACAGCATGTCTCCTTGCCGGCACAACAGAAATGGGTTAGCAAACTCATGGGTTATGACTATGAGATCACTTACAAGAAGGGTAAAGACAATATTGTGGCAGATGCTCTTTCTCGCACATTTGATGCCCAAGGTTCTCTTTCAGCTATTTCTATGCCCGTTCCAAATTGGTTGCACTCTATTCAACAGGGTTATCTCAATGACTCTTCCTTATCTCAAAGTATCCAACGCTTGACCAACAACCCTTCTGCTGTACCACATTACTCTTGGGATGGTACTTCTCTGAGATACAAGGGTCGTCTGGTGCTTCCCCAGAGCACAGATCTTCAACAGGATGTCTTCTATGAACTCCATGCTTCTCCATCGGCAGTGCACTCTGGGTTCCTCAAAACGTATGAACGGGCACGGCGTAACCTCTTTTGGCAGGGCATGAAAAGGAGAATTCAACAGATGGTGGCCGAATGTGATACCTACCAGCGCAATAAGGGTGAAACAACACTCCTTCCAGGATTGCTCGAAACCTTGCCCATACCTGCACGGATTTGGACAGATATTTCTATGGATTTCATTGAATGGATCCTTAAATATGGCGGGAAGATAGTGATTCTCATTGTGGTTGATCGCCTCTCCAAATATAGTCATTTTTGTGCTCTCAGCCATCGCTATACAGCCTCTTCAGTCGCTCAAATTTTCCTGGACCAGATCTTTCGTCTTCATGGCATCCCTTCTTCCATTGTCTCGGATTGTGATGCGACTTTCACCAGTCATTTTTGGACTGAAGTCTTTCACCACACTGGCACCAAACTGAAGATGAGTTCAGGGTATCACCCACAAACAGATGGTCAGACTGAAATTATCAATAAATGCTTGGAAACTTATCTTTGTTGCTTCACCTCTGAACAACAACATCAGTGGGAAAAGTGGCTCCCTCTCGTTGAATGGTGGTACAATACCTCTTACCACACTGCCTCTAAAATGACCCCATATGAAGCAGTCTATGGTCAGGCACCTCCATTTCTTCTTCCATACACCCCCACCAGTTCACCAGTTCAGGAAGTTGACACGGTCCTTCGAAATCGTGATCAGATTCTTCGCATTTTGCAGGACAATCTTCACATGGCAAGAAATCGCATGAAGCAACAAGCTGATTAGAACCGTTCTGAGCGTACTTTTCAAGTCGGCGATATGGTTTTTCTTCGTCTCGAGCCGTACAAGCAGTCTTCCCTGAAACTCAAAGGGCGTCATAATCTCGCTCCAAAGTTCTATGGGCCATATCGGATTCTTCAGAAGATTGGGTCCGTTGCTTATAAATTGGAACTTCCTCCTTCTTCCCGCATTCATCGATTCTTTCATGTCTCTTGTCTGAAGAAATTTCTTGGCACCAACATTAGTGTACAAACGATTTTACCCGAACTGGATAATGAAGGATCCATCCTTTTGGAGCCGGAGGCCATCCTCAATCGGCGCACTCGTCAGCTTCGCTCTCGCTCTATTATAGAGGTCTTAATTCAGTGGCATGGCATGCAACCAGAGGATGCTACATGGGAACCACTCCTTCAGATTCAACAACAATTTCCACATCTACAGCTTTGAGGACAAATTTTTTTTTAAGGGGGAGGGGATGTTAGGAACCCATGTCTTTACTTTGTTAGTATATTGTTGTTGGACGCATATGCTTTGTAAGTCATCCCGTAGTATTTGTTGATCAATAGTTTATTTTATTGTTGTTGGCGCATATGCTTTGTAAGTCGCCCGTAGTATAGTTGATCCATAGTTTGTAGTGGCCAATGGTTTTGACCCATAGTATTGGCACCTAGACTTAGTATATAAGTGTGTGTTGAGACTTATGAAGGCACCGTGAAGTTATTTGTATTGAGCTTGCTCATAGGAGGTTGCCCCCTCGAAGTGGCATGTGATCAATATAAAAGTGATTCTGAGTTCTGTCATTTCTGCTATTTCGCATATTTTTATTAATTAATTGTTGCAAGTGCATCACACACATGATAACGGAAACAACATGTGTCACAGATAGTAATAGGTCTAACATACCATGATTTTAGTTGCACAAATGTAGTGATTGACACATTAATTCCACGATGATCTTCCTTGAATTTATTGAACAATTGTACTTGTGTCATATCCATTATATGTTTTGGACTGCTTACATATACTCCTCGTGATACTCTTTGTCGTATTACATCTCTTGAATTTGGTGAAACTCGAGCATGTGTCAACCAATATTCCCGTACAATATCTTTAACACCTGCTCCCATTCTATCTTTGTAAGGTTGTCTACAAATAATTGCCCAACAAGCAAGTTCATCATTTTCATCTATTTGCATTCTAAATTTGCTATGTCTGTATAATGTCTTTCTTGAGGTTCCAACTGCTTTTGCTAGCTGTGTTGTCAAACGTTTTTGTTTAGTACTAGTCGAAATAATTGCTGTATGAATTGCTCTTCGTGCAGCACTAATGTCTTTCTTCCTAGATTTTCCAAACTTTTTTATTGCATCACCTATATTTTCTATCACATTATGTTTTAATTTCGACTCTTTGGTCGCCTTGTGAATGCCCAATAATGATGTAGCATCTTCTAACTTCTTGGTCACTAATAAACATCTCAAAATTTGTGCTTGTCCTGTTGCTGAATAATTCTTCAGAACATCATCATAAATTTTTTGAGCCCGATATCGTGCAGCGTGTATGGGTATTTGTTTTCCATATTTGTTGCAATCAACCTTTTCTAACGTTTCATCATCAATGGTGAAAGTACCTATACATCAAGTTAAATTTAATTTAAAACATGTATCCAAAAATACAATTCATTATAAAAAATAAATTTGAAAAATACATGATATATACATACCTGGTCCAATTTCTGGTTTTTGAACTTGATCTTCAATATTGACTTCATCGACAATAGTATGTAAATCACTATTTACATTTTCAACAATGGTTTCTTCAACTTCAATTTGTTCCTCTTGTACTCTATTTTCAATTTCCATTTCATCAACATTATCATGTAAAACTGTATTTGTATCTTCAATAATCGTTGCTTGCGTTTCTGCTAGGCTTGCTTTGTTGGCATGATATTTAAGTTTTTTCTTTTCTCTATGATCATCATCATCAACACGTTTACGATCATATTTTCTTCGACGACTTCTCTTACTGCCCATGATTGTTTAATCTATAAATGATAAATTAAATAATCATCATTTTATTGTAAAAAAACAAAATGAAGATTTAAAAATAGTTACGAAATTTATAAACACATGAACTGAAATTTACTTCACCTTATCAAAATCTTGTAAGAGTCTTTTGAAGAAAAAGTCTTTGGAAACAAGTTTCCTTTGAAAAGAACATTTTTTGAATGAAATAAGAACTCTTTGACAATAAATCACATTTGAAAAAACCCATTGGAAAAGTATAAGAACACTTTCTAAATAAATCTTCTTTGTAAACCCACTGCATTGCAAAAATAACTTGGGAGACTTTGAAAAATCCATTTTCAAATAAATAAGAAGGAAAAATACATCTCCTTTGTAAAAATAACTTGAAATAAAATCTTATTTGCAAACATGCCTTGGAATAAAAACTCTGTAAATGCACACTCTGGAAAGAAACATTTGCTGAAAAAACCCATTGGAAAAGAATAAGAACACTTTCTAAATAAATCTTCTTTGTAAATCCACTGGAAAAGAATAAAAAAATTCTTTGAAAAAATACCCGGGAAAAAGATTTCTTTGTAAAAACCCTTGCAATGAAATAACTTTTTTGAAAAAATAACTTGGGAGACTTTGAAAAAACCCATTTTCAAAGAAATAAGAAGGAAAGAAACGTTTTTTGCAAAAATAGTTAGAAAAAAAAAAACTTTGAAAAAACTCATTTGAAAAAATCATTTTCAAATATATAAGAAGGAAAAAGACAACTCCTTTGAAAAAATAACTTGGAATAAAAACTCTTTAAAATCACTATTTTGGAAAAAAAACCTATTGCAAAGAAATAATAAGTACAAAAGCTTGGAATAAAAACTTATTTTGCAAAAATGCCTTAGAAAAGGAATCTTTCAATGTATTCCTTAGAAAGAAGTAATAAAAAAAATACTTCATAAAAAAAACTCTCTTTACAAAAAAAACTCCTTAGAAAATCCTTGGAAAAAAAACCCATTGCAAAGAAATAAAAAGTGCAAAAAGCTTGAAAAAAAATACTTCATAAAAAAAACTCTCTTTGCAAAAAAAACTCCTTAAAAAATCCTTGGAAAAAAAACCCATTGCAAAGAAATAAGAAGTGCAAAAAGCATGGAATAAAAGCTCATTTTGCAAAAAAGTTCTTTCAATGTATTCTTTAGAAAGAAGTAAGAAAAAAAAATACCTTATAAAAAAAACTCCCTTTGCAAAAAAAACTCCGTAGAAAATCCCTTCAAAAATATTCTGACCAGAAAGTATGCGAAATTAATTGAAGTATTTAGTTTTATTTATATAAGTTTAGAAAAGAAATTTATTTTTTTCCGGCCGACGAGTTTTTTTTTACGTTTGGTTATTCAGCCGAATAACCTTTGATTAAATTGACGTCGTCGTTACGGAAAACAGTTATTCGGCCGAATAATGATTCGGCCGAATAACCTATGAAACCTGAAAATCTGATTGTCTCTCACAGTTTTCAGGTTTCTCCATTTTCGGAAGGTAAAAATGATCTCTTACACTATAAAGCGACTGTCGGACTTGATACCATTAGTTTTGTTATTGAATCTACTTTCTGAATATATAGATTTCTTTATGTATAGGTAAGATCTGATATTTGTAATTGTTTGTTTTCTTAAGAGGTGTTGAGTTTAGTTTCGTCTCTTTCAAAATGCGGTGAAATGAAAAATCCATAACTTTAAAAATACACCACGAAACAAATTGAGAAAACTATGGTGCAGTTAATTGGCGTGTCTATTTCAAAAGGGTATTCATAGAATTTTTAGTTTTATATTCAGTTGAGAGAAAAGTTTTGCGACAAAAAATATGTTGAAAATCGAGAATGTTTCTCCATTGATCAAATTCAAATAAATATAATAATTAGTATATAGATCTATTTGCTACAAACTTATAGTCATGCAGTAGTATATTGTGTGTAGATTGTCGTAGCATTTTTGTTTTTTGCAAAAAACAAGTTTAACAATGATTTTATGTATGCGACAAAACATGGCTATTTTGTAGTCCTTTCATTTTATAAGAACACACTGTCAAACATTTGTCGAATCGACATATCAAATCTCAATATAAAAAATTGAAAAAAATATGGATAGCAAGCTAACATAATTCTCTAAAAGTTTGCTTTTTAGTGAAAAGTGAAATTCTAAACAAAAATATCACTTTTAGTCCCCCAAAGATGGAAAACATGAAAAATTCAGAATTATTTTCTCACGGAACCCCCCAAAATAGACACCCATCTTCATGGATTCACCCATTGAGTACCTGTTTCCTATGAACACAATGATTTTGTTGTGTGTGAGATTCAATGCTCATGCGTGCTTATTGTCTAAGTACATTTGAGTTTTAGGTTTGGACTTGGATAATGTTTGAAGTGATTGTTAAAAATATTTTTGGTATTCTTATTAGATTTGTAGTAGGAAAGATAAATTTTTGCTCCATTTATGTATTTCTATAAGCCCAGATGGATTCGTTTGAAAATGTATGGCTAACATGATTTCTTCTTAATACACATATTTGATATCTAAGGTCCAAAACGATATATTCGCAAGGTCTAGGGACATTACCACCTAGTGGCTCTTGTTTTATAAAGGAGTGAGAATTCATGTGAAAAAAAAACCACTTTAAGGATATGTGATTGTAGTAATAATTTCTTATGGATAACATATATAGTGACAAGCACTACAAGGAAAATGCCTTGTAGTGGAGGTTATAGTGGCGGTTTTTAGTGTTACAAGATTGGTCAAAATTTTCAAAAAATCCTCCGCTACAACCTCCACCAATGGTACCAAATGTTTTAGTGGAGGCTTTTACGGAAATTTATTATAACTAAAAAATCTCAGCGGCCAGAGGCTTTAGAAAATGTTTTTTTTCACCGGTGCACTTCTTCCAAAGATGCACCGGTGCACTTCTGAAAAAGATACACCAGTGTGCTTCTTTCAAAGATGCATCAGTGCACTTATACCAAATATGCACTGGTGCGCCTTCACCAAAGAGGAGCATCGATAATGTTTTGGACAAAACCACACTAGTGCACATTTGTAATGGAGCACCAGTGCACCTACAGTAAAGAAGCATATATGCACTTATGCCAAAGACATTGAGCATCGATACACGTTAACGAATAGTGAGCATTGGTTTTCCCATACCAAAAAGGAGCACTAATGACAAAAAACAATTTGTTGTGTACAAAAACCTTGTGAACATGTAAATAAAGGGAGGCGATTTAATAAATACATGATAATTTATTAAAATGTAGTAATATAATAACTTTGATTTTGAATATTCCAAGTATTAGGTCATACCCTTATTTATTAATGAAGCTCTTATTTACAATTTAAAAATGAAATGATTGACTAATATTAAACAAAATTATAATTTTGATTGCCTGAAATATAATTTTATAGTTAAAAGCATATGATATAAGACATTATCAATAAACATAAAAATAATATTATAAAAATGTATAATAATTAATATTGAAATGTTAAGCATTACAATTTAAAGTCTTGGAGCACTGGTGTGCCTACCGTAAAGAAGCATCGATGCACTTATACAAAAGATGAGAACTAGTGTAGCTTAACCAACAATGAGCATCATTGTGCCCATACAAAATAAGAGCATTGATGACAAAAAAAAAATGTTGTGTACATAAACCTTGTAAACATGCAAATAAAGGGAAGTGATTCAATAAATACAAGATTATTAAAATGTAGTGATATAATAACTTTGATTTTGAATGTTCCAAGTATTATTTATTATTGTTGTTTATTAATGAATATCTTATGTGAAATTTAAAAATGAAATGCTTGTTGAATATTAAAAAAAATTATAATTTTGATTGTTTGAAATAAAAAATTACACTTAAAAGCATATGAAATAAGACATTATCAATAAAAATAAAAATAATATATGGAAATGTTTAATAATTAATATTGAAATGTTAAGCATTACAATTTATAGTAATGGTGATGGAACTACCCATATAAAACCATGATGAGTGTCAAACCACTCCATTTACCACTTAATGAGCGGATCTCTTGTAATTACAAAACTACTCAATTGTTACATGAAAATTGTTTGATGATAACTCTCGAAAACCACTCATCCACTAGGGATAATATGTCTAATAGAGAGAATCAATTCTCTCAGACCAAAGAAGAGCACTAGTGTTCCCACACCTTAAAACAGGACCACCAGTGCACTTATACAAAAAATGAGCACCGATGCACCTTAACCAAAGAGATGCATCGGTGCGCTTCTGACAAACATGCACCAGTGCGCTTCTGCCAAAGAGAAGCACCGCGAACATAAAATAAATTTCTGTCAACACCCTTATGGGTATGACCCCATGCTGCAAATAAGCGAAGGTCAAAACCCTTATGGATATGACCCCATGCTGCACAAAAAAGTATCATTTTCTTTCCCAAAGTTGCTGCTCATTTGATATCCATATATTTTGAAGAAAAATATTAAAATGAATCCACATAACCTGCAAAATAGAGGAAAAACGAACAACAAAAACAAATAAGAAATTATGAACAATAGAGGGAAAGAAAAAATAATAGAAATAAATAGATAATGGGAAGAAATAAAATAATGAAGAGGAAAAAAATGGTTTCTTAGCTGTAATAATCTTCCTCTTCTGCTTCTCTTTGGTAGAACCAGGTGGAATGAAGAAATGAAACAAGCCCTCTTTTTTCCCCTCTTCTTAATACGTTTTTATCACATCTTTCAAAAGTTTTTAAAACATGCTTCTTTCAATAAGCGGGGAAAAGCCATATATTTTGATGTAAACCCTAAAAGAAATCCAACATTAACCTATAAAATAGAGGAAAAACCGTCAAACCAGCCAAAACAAACAACAAAACCAAATAGAAAATTAGGAACAATAGTGAGAAATGCAAAATAGTATAAATAAAATAGACAACAAGAAGAAATGAAACAATGAAGAGGGAAAAAATCAGTTGCTTGGCTACAATAATCTTTCTCTTCTTCTCCATCTTCTTCTTCTCTATGGTAAAACCATGTAAAATGAAGAAATAAAAAAACCTTAATTTTTTCCTCTTTTGAAGTCATTTTTTCCACTTCTTTAAAACGTTTAAAAAATCTTTCTTTTTTCAATAAGTTAAAAAAATGACTTACTGTTCGGTGCTTTTATATATTAGAAGAACCAGTGTGCCTAAACTATAAAAGGAACACCAGTGTGCCTTCACCAAAGAGAAGCATTGAAATCAATGCACCTTGACCAAAGCAGAGCACCAACACCGGTGCGCCTCAACCTAAGAGGAGCATAGGTGCGCAGTGATCCAGATCTTGGGAGCTGAGAATCGGAATGCTTGAATGCCGAGAGAGGAGGAGATTAAGCATGCAAATCTGTCATAAAATTCACATGAAAACCCTAATATTGCATAAGAATAAGCATGAACAAAAACATATGAAGTGAATGGGAGGTGAGGCTCAAAGAGGAGCCCCACCTCTTAAACTAATTACCAATAAGTCACTCAGATCTAATTAATCTCACAATGAACAATAGAAAATAGGAGAGAAACCAAATGAGTAACTTGTTATTATGAGAAGGCTTGCTAGGACTTTATATAGCATTATTACAATGTGTCTTGAGACCATACCATGGGCCAAAACTATGTGCTACCAAATACCATGGATGAGAGAGGGTGGCCTCTCAATTTAATACTTTTATGGCTTATACATTCGAATTTAGACCATATGCCCCCTAAAATTTGGATCACGCAGTTTAAAAATTGGAGCACTTATGGTTTTTTTACAAAATAATATTATTGAATATGGGTCATGGAGGATTGGTGCACCCACTCCTTAAAAAGAGCATCAGTGCACCTTCACCAATGCGGAGCACCAACACCGGTGTGCCTTATCTAAAGAAGAGCACCAGTGTGCCATTACAAAAGCTGAGCACCAATTTTTTTGGTTAAAATCACACTGGTGCATATGGGTCATAGAGAACTGGTGCACCATTACTAAAAAACATGCACTGGTGCACTATTACTAAAAAACAAGCACCGGTGCACATAAAGCAAAGATGCACTAGTGCTCCATAATGGTTTTGGGCGCACCGATAAAAAACCTCCGCCCGCTTTCCTCCTCTAGAAAACTTCGCTATAAATGAAGAAGGGACATGTTTTTTGGGGAGGTTCCACTACAACCTCCGCTATAGGGCCTTTTCCTTGTAGTGAAGAAGCCATAAAAGCCCTGTAAGACTTCGTCTTAACAATAAATTGTAACACACCACATAAATAACAAGAGACATGAATCACAAAGTCCTTGTCCTTGTAATTTGTATTTCACATATGAAGTAGCTCTTCATGGTGTTTGTCTAGGGCCATGAGTAGTGAAAATTTCTATGATTGTTGTAATACAATGATCAAATCTGGAAAATGGTGTAGATGCTTGTTTGTTGGCTTGTTGTCACTAGAATTTTTCACCCCAAAATCTGACAACACACATGTCCGATTTTCGACATCTTGTTGTCGACTATCCGACAAATCCCACCTTTTTTTAACTTCGGTTGGAATTTGGCTACAACCCCACATCTTAACTATCCGTCGGATATTTGACACCTCGTTCGTCGGATAGTAAGTCAGATATCTGACGACAGGTCCATGTTAAGTTGCCTGATATCCGATGTTCTGTGCCATAGAAGGTATGGCAGGAACGTCAGACAACAGGGTGGGGAGAGTCGGGTATTCGATGACAGTGGCAGTTGGTGGTGTAGCATGATCTTCGGATATCTTCATATGTAGAGTCAGATATCCGATGGATATAGGTAATTTAAAAAAAAATACATTATTAATTTGTGATCGTGATCATGCCATCCATCAAATTGAAGACAGTGATCGAACAAATTTTTTTTTTATAAATTTTATTAATAACCATTTTGGTATTTTGGTCCAAATGTTTTTTCTAACTCATTGTTTCTCCATATTGTGTGCCTAGTGCCACCTCTCTATATCAGTGCATAAATAAACCTTTTCTTGGTTTCTGGTTCTAGATGCATGCTATAATTTGTAGTTGCATGCCATTGAGTGTTGTTTAGAAATGAAGTTTTGTAGAGGAGGACTAGTATGTGGAAAATATATGGTGGAAACTGCAAAAGATTTGTAAGATGCTACTAATTGCACATGACATATCTCATTCAAATATATCTAGAGGATTTGAGACATATCTCATTCAAATATTCTCAAGGATATTCCAAGGAATTTAAAGAGAAGATTAAGGATATTGGTTCTAGTGCATCATTTACTCAGCCTTTGAAGTTGTGGAAACTCAAAATTGGTTATGATCAGGAGCAACTAAACATCACAACAAGTTCCAAAAAATTGCCAAATTTTAGATGACATGGGAGTGGGTTGTAGAAAGGTAGCATCATTGCCATTCATTATTGAGCTCCTCTCTGTTTCGAGAATAATTTAATATTCTCTACTGAATAGGGCCAACCACGTGAAGGTGGAAGCTCTTATGCCCCCCCCCCTCACATCACTCTCAATTCCCCATACCCAATGCATGTACTTGAAAAAAAATTATGTTCAAATTCATGCATATTTCATCATAAACAAACATCTACCATTCATTCAATAAAGGCTAAAATCCATTAAACCAATGTTTCATTCTGTCAACACATTCATTCAATAAAAGATAACATTCAATAAACCATCCATTCATTCAGTGAACACATTCATTCAATAAAAACTAACATTCAATAAAGATAACCGTTTACTACACTGAATCATTAAACCATTTCTTACCTTGATTTCAAGAGGCGGCTGTGAAGATGAACAGTCATAAAGCATCGTTTCATATATCTTTGATTTTCTCAAAACTCGAGAATGAAGATAAAGAGGATTTCCATGGTAATTTGTTCCATCCAAACCTATCAAGTGTACTTTTAGGTCAGTAGTATTCTTGTCTCTGAAGGAAAATGGCCTCACCAGGGTGAAAATGGCCAAAACGCTGCTACAGTTCTGAGACAAGAATACCGCTGACCTAAAAGTACACTTGATAGGTTTGGATGGAAACCATTTTCAATGTTGATGCCACTGCTGACCTAAAAGTACACTTGTTGTCTCTTAGTATTCTTTGCATCTTGACACATCTGATATTTTATGGTTGTCTCTGTGTCCTGGTAAAGGAAATTAAAGAAAACATATAATTTGCATTGAAAAAATAACAGGGTACGAACTAAACTGAGGAAATTCGAACCTGCAACCTATGTCTAGTCCCAAGGATACCACCTTCAAGTTTGAAGTGCAGCTGACAATGGAAGACACAAGTGTAGTTTATTACCACCGTGCGAATTTAATTTGACCTTATCAATCAATTCCCATCGCCATTTCCTCTCATACGAAGTCCCACAACCATTTCTCTCAACACCCACTCTTGATTCATTCTGCATGCATTTCACTATGCAACCATCTCAAGTTCTCACTACGTTTTCCCTCAATTAGTTTCTCAATTAAGTATGATCCACGCCCGCCGTCCGAGAAGTGTTGCCAGGCTAAAACTCAAGACTGCCGACAACACTCCTCGGACGACGGGCATGGGTCATACTGAGTTGAGAAACTAATTGAGGGAAAACGCAGTGAGAATCTGAGACAGTTGCATAGTGAAATTCATGCAGAATGAATCAAGAGTGGGAGGCGAAAGAAATGGCGGTGGGATGTCAACTTTACGTATCCATTTATATGTTTTCTGCAAAACATATGAAAAATGTGGAGTAAGTGAGAGACACCTAAAATCATAATTACTATGCAAAACATATGAAAAATGTGGAGTAAGTGAAATACCCTAAAATCATAATTACTATGCAAAACATATGAAAAATGTGGAGTAATTACTATGCAAAACATATGAAAAATGTGGAGTAAGTGAAAGACACCTAAAATCATAATTACTATGCAAAACATATGAAAAATGTGGAGTAAGTGAAAGACACCTAAAATCATAATTACTATGCAAACATATGAAAAAAGTGGAGTAACATCACACTTGTCCTTGGTATCATATTGAGGTTCATCCACTCATGAATCCAACTTAGGGAGAAATACCAGTTCCTCCCTCCTAGGTAGCTCTTTCTCGACATCAAGAATGATAACATTCATATTGTTAGTGGACACTTCAATAACCATTAATGACGCAAGAGCATGTTAAGAATTGCAACAATGTATTTCAGTCCTCTCAGAGCCAAGTAAACTATACCCACTTCTTGATCACTGAGTATTAAATTATTAATACAATACTTTTCATTTGTGATCTCCGTGGGTGTGTATCTAGCAAGAAACCTTTTGAGAGCATAGATGCAATCAAATTGTCCTACAAATTTGTCTTTAAACTCATTGTGAGGAACATGAGAGGTGAACAAGATGACATAATAATTAAGACAAGTTTGAGGACAAGGTCATGGATGGACAAGGTCATGATTTGAGTCAACTTTGGTGCTAGAGGTGCCTCCTTCAACAGAGTTTTTTTTTAATCTAGGAGTGCGAAATCTACAAGGTTCTCATGTATGAGTTGTAGTATTTCCCTAGAAATACAGAAGGCATTTCACCAATATATAATGAGTGGTAGATAAGAAAAAATATCTAAGCTACAAAGGCTGCTAAAATTCTACCATAATGTTCTATTGAAAAAATAATAAAGTACTTTGAATGATAAGTTAGGGCACATAGAAATATGAACAAGCTATAATTAAAATTTGAGGAATGCCAATAGATAATAATAGTTAATAGAGTGTTGCAACCCAATGCATACAAGCTGATAGTCCGCAAACAAAATGACAAAATAGTTTTCTAAGTTGTAATTTAAATTTGAGGAATGACATTAGCTACTAAGAATTATAGTGCTACAGCCCAGTGCATACAAGTTGGTTTCCACAAACAAATAACAAAAGAGTTTGCTAAGGGTGAACAATGTTTCATTCCCCAATGTGATTAGATGGAGGGATTGAACATGCATGCGTAGAGGCACAGAAACTAGCAACAACATAGTGCTGCAGTTCATTTGATGAATTTGCAGATCTCTTTCAGGATCTACCGCATGAATTTCCAATTTGACATGAATCTCCAGTTTCAAGTGCATTTGCATTGTGGTATTGTTGGTACTTGATGTATACTTTTGGGGCATTGTTTAATAATTGTTATCAATATGGTGTGCATCAAAGCAATGTTTTGGTGGCCCTTTGATAATTACCGCAACAATTATATTTGACTAAAAGATGTCAATTACTGGAACATATGAGTATGTGACAACAAATTGAGCAGTTGATGGATGCCAAATAATCCTTCCAGCAATTGCCACAGCCCAATAGATATTCCTTCTACCCCAAATTCCCCTCAGCATTTCAATTCAACCTACACATATGTCGTTATTATTATGACTATTTTCCTTCACCATGTCCATTAGGAACATAAAATTTGCCAGAATCACTGAGAGAGATGGAAGCCACATGAACTCAGAAAATGTTGGGAAGCTTGTGCATCTAATGCAGTTGGTCAAAAACTTAGAAGTGATGATGACAAGAAAGGAATTGTGGCATCGTGGCGTACATCCCTTGTAGGTGTGATTGCAACCACTGATCAAGATGGTTGTCACAACCAATTTGTGTAGCTTGGGTGCTTTCGTATTTTGGATGGTTGACTTCATGAAGCCTAAAAATGAAATACTGGAGATGCAAGAATACCAAAGGAGGGTGACAAATTTGTCGAAGCACTGTTTTTATTATTGCTACGTGCTCTTGATAGACTACCTGCATATCTTGATGCTTTGAAGACATGTATGGGTGGAAAACCTGTAAACCACTTGAAAAATCAGAAGCACCAACAAATTCAGAGGAAGGCTAGGATCTTAGTTGATAATTGGAAGAAACATGTCGATGCAGTAATGAAGAACAATGACACATTCTGGATCAAGCCAGGGAGCATATTTTCCCTATAAGTAAGATACATGAAAAGTTGCTTATACTTATGGTGGAAAGCATGAAAGATCTACTGAAGTTGTGAAAAAATCAACACCATTAAGTGATATGGATGACGGGGGTACGAATCTACTGGTAAATCTAGCAGCCACCGAAAATTCCAAGGACAGGCAAGTTGTTGTTGTTGTCAGTGAAAGAAGTGAAGGACCTTATTGTTTCCAAATTCCAAGGACATGCAAGGAAGTGAAGGACCTTATTGTTTCCAAATAGAGTTCAAATGTTTCTAGGTATGACTTGTTGAATAAGATTTAGAAAATAGGAAGGCATGATCCTCAAAAAGATACACTTGATACCCCCTAAAACCTTAGAAATAACCAATTAACAGATAGTGACCTGCATCTTATAACTTTCCTTCTTGTCTTCAATTGCATGGTAGACTGGTTTGCATTTGTTTACAAAATGCACTCTACCATAATTCTTATGTTTGGGCCTATTAACCTCCATTTTGTACCAGGATTACTACCATATTTGGGCCTATTACCCCCCTCTTGGTATGGGTGTCCACATGTGCTATTGATCATAGTCTTCAGACAATAAGATACAACACTTATGAGCATAATGGGAAATTCTGATTTGT
Source organism: Larix kaempferi (assembly GCA_027924585.1). NCBI lineage: Eukaryota > Viridiplantae > Streptophyta > Pinopsida > Pinales > Pinaceae > Larix > Larix kaempferi. Next base: position 6,498,657 of record BSBM01000348.1, read on the forward strand.
GACAACAGTGGGCCCTTTCATTGTCAATCCTGAACAATCCAACAGTAATGAATATGGCCATACATTAAATCTGGGCATACAAGAAGGCATTCTAGAAAATTATAGTGAGGATAAATGTCATATGTGGGCATATTTGATTCATTTGGATTTGGTTGTGGCAATATTATCCCCAAGGAAGCCATTAAAGCATCATTTTTTAGGCCTGTAGTTGAAAGGGTATGTGCAACAGGTATGAGAGCATTATGTGCATTGTATTAGACCTAAATAGGGGCCCTAACCATTCAACAGTAAGGTCACCTACAACACCCAGACTTGGATTAGTAGCCTACAGTTGCATAGTAGTCTTGTAACAACACATAGTGAGGTCTGAGCGCATCTTCTAGGAGTCAGATTTAAGATATGCTCACATAATAGAGGGAGTTATCTCATTGTTTTGGAAGGTGCCAAATATTAGTAGTTACCCCTTATGCCAGCCTAGCCCAACCTTGTTTTAGAACAATCATCATTTGAGGTCTTATGCCAAGGGTTATGAGTTCAAAACCCTCAGCAAGAGTTTCTAAATAGCAAGGAAAAATCGTAAAGCTTAGCTTGCCATGAGATCTTCTCGGCCCAGCCATTCATTTAAACATTTATCATAGGCTACACCACAATATCGTAGTAATAAATTATACCATTCCTTCAGACCCAAAAACCACTAACATTTAAGCACGCAGACGTAGACAGAGACATTGGTTGAGTGAATTAGAAATTGAAAGCGAATTATTACTCAAACATTTATTTACATTCCTCTTAGCGTATCAATTTGCAGGTCACAGGGTCGAATCCCATTATCAATTTTCTGAGTAAATTGTGCAAACCCAAAAACGCGTCAATACATAGTTTTAAAGCTACAGATTAATCCTTTTAAACAATCTAGAAGTTGGACAGAGGCACCATCATCATCATACGAATCTAGGATGCCTTTTTAATTACCAAATCAACTGCATAAGGAAATAGAACAACGACATTACATGCAGGATGTAGACCTGGGCATGACCATACATTTTTCCATAGAAATCAAAACGCAGAGCTAAATAAAACTGAGGATCATAGAGCGAAATACGCAGAGGCCTAGTTAAACCTGTCTATTTATTTCAACCACCAGACAGCACAGCAATAAGAACTAGAATTTACACTTCTTAGGAGTATAGTTAAACTAGTATCAGGGTTACGTTTTCCCCCCTTCAACACATTCTTAAATATTAGTCAAATAACAACGATAGCCAAAACACCGAGGACAGAGAGATTATTAACCATACAAACTTCATAAAGAAAATGCAGAGGTTCCACACTGCTTTTTACATGTTCAAGGTTCAATAGAAAAATGAAGGTCACTGTATCAATTCCCCAAAACCCCAAATTTACACAATAGGAGCTCATAACTCCTTTAAAAAGGCTTACGGTTTCATATAACCACAAAATGGTCAACTATTACATTCATTAAATGGTCCAGCCAAACGGCGACCTTCCAGGAACTGCAAGAAGTTTTAGTGAACCCAAAAGGGGATTCATGCAGTTCCTCCTAAACATCCATAAACAATACCACTCCATAAGAGGTGAGAGGAAAGGGTAATGGTTGGAAAACCCTGAACTTACCAATTGCAACGCCAACAAAGTCGAGGGTATTGGGCATCAGTTAGGAAGCCATGTAGAGGAGGAAGGCCATCATTCACCTGCCAAGCAAATAACAACACGAAGTTAAACCTAGAGATTTTATCAAAACTTTGATTTGAATGTAACAGAAAATGATTGCAATGAATTGATATATACCTTACCTATTGTTTTTTTATTTGTGCAAATGGAATCCTCGAACTCCTTTGTGGCCTCCTCAACCTCCAGTATGACCTCCTCAACCTCCTCCATGACTGCCTCAACCTCCTCCGCGACTGCATCGGTGACCTCTATGACCTCCTTAGTGACGGCCTCTGCGACCTCTAGTATTAGAAGTTCTTGCAGGGTGAGGTAAGTGAAATGTGTTCACATGGGCTGGGAGGGAGGTAAGTTCTATATTTTGAGGGAGGTTAGTTTTGTTGATTATTGTTTTATGTTTTTTTTTTGTATTTATATTTATTATTTGTTTTTATAGTTAGTATTTATGTATTATTATTTATTTATTAATATAATATGTATGCAAATGTGTGTGTATAAAACATAATATTCTAACATATAAAAATAGATGAAAAAGCAGGCCACAAAATATCGATGGATTGAAAGAGACGTCTGTTCCGTAGGATTGTTGTTGATTTTGATGGACAGTGGACTGAAAGAGAGAACATGACCATTGGGAGTTGGGAGGCACTACTAGTGTGATATCAGACCGTACTATATGAAAGGAACTATATGACTGTTCGGAGGTGCGGTGACCAGATTTGTTCATAATTACCATGAGATATTATTCATCATAGAAAACTCATAAATGTCGTGTGTGCATCCAAACGGTCATAAGTGAGTACAACAACTTCATCATGTTTGTGCCTCCAAACGGTCACAATCAAACAAACTCATCAACGGGTGCACATCCAAGTGTGTACAACAATTTCATCATCTCTGTGCATCCAAACGGTCACAATCACAATGTCTCTTTCGATCAGTTTCGACTCCCGAGTCCCTACATAGATTGTCACTATTTTCGAGCTCATTTGCTATCATGATAATCCTTGGAACTCATATAATCCTTGTAACTCATGATAGCAATCCGACTTTGACAAAAATCTGATTTTGATAAATGAGTTCCAAGGATTATATGAAAATTTGATTTGCATGGGAAACATGTGCCCCACCTCAGAAGCTTGGGGCATAGACAAGAGGTTAACAAGGTTATGGAGCTGGACACTTGGCAACAAAAAATTAAATAATATTTTATATGGATTTTTCTACTCTTACCCCTCTCATTGGTTCATTTCCCCCATGGTATTCACATGGATATTTAACCCCAAGTGCACCTATTTATTATTTTATTATTCATTTCATTAATTAGAATATAATGCACATACCCACTTACCATATATTTACACTATATGGTCATATGCGCATAGGGGTATTACAAACAAAGTTATTATGATTTAGCAAGACTATTTGCGGGTTTGAAGTAAGGATCTTTTACCTATGGAAAGGAGTCCTTAACCAAAACACCAAACCAAGGTGTTTGGCAAGGTATGCATCCCATCAATTTTTTATTCTTCTAAACATAGTTATTCTATCCATTTAACAAGACCACTTAGGGGTTGGAACTCAATACCTTTTACTTGCGAATATGAGTCTTTAACCAAGCCACCTTGTTCAATAATATACATGTGTTATTAATCACTTATTGTCATGAATTGAGCCATCGTGATATAGAAAAATTGTTTGAGAGTTTAATCTCAAAACCTTTTACCTATGAATAAAGATCCTTAAATGAAAATAATAAACCATTTTTTACACAATCTAAAAAGAAATAATATTTAATTGTTATCATCATATGAGTCATGACAGTGAGTGTACACTAGTCTCATAATATTTGTGCCTCCAATATACAATCTGATGACCGACCCTCTTTTTTAACTTTAATCCCCATGCAACTTGTAAAATACTTTCCAATTGCCATGATCTAAAATTACTATGCAATACAATCTTACAAAGCCATTACAAAACATAATACAGAAACGAAATGAATGTCAATGATGTTATCGCATTATCTCAACCCGAACATCCGACGGTCAGGAAACATAATCTAATATTATCTTAATCATAATTCATCATAGCAAACTCATCAATGTGTGCGCATCCAAATAGTCATAAGTGTGTACAACAATTTCATCATGTTTGTGCCTCCAAATGGTCACAATCAAATAAACTCATCAACGGGTGCACATCCAAACGGTCACAATCACAATGTCTCTTTCGATTAGTTTCGACTCCCGAGTCCCTAATGATATTTGTGTTGGCAAGGTTTTGGCATTATATAAAACAAGATTTGCAAAATCTTTTTTATATATATTTTGATATTTTCAGAAGACACCGTCGGATATCCGACATGCTAGGGATATCAAATGTCATCGGATGTCCGACCTCCGCGAGGTTAATATTAGGTCAGATATCCTTATTAAAAATTGATCAATATTTCTAAGGGACGTTGGATATCCAAGAGACGCCGGATATCTAAGTGATGTCGGATATCCGACGGATCCTGCACTTAGTTTGTAAAAAAATTATCAAAGTTCATAATTTTGAAGGTGAAATCCGATGACACAGACCTTTTCGTCGGATGTCATCGGATTTTGCGGTCGAATCTTGTAGTGTGTAGACTTCATGCATGGCATAGAGACATGCATTGTGCAATGGAGAGTGGTATGGTTGTTGGAAATTTTCAATACAATTACAATGCAAAGAGTTTAGAAAAGTAAAAAATACAATGATACAAAGGTTAAAGTTTAATTTAATAGAGTCGGGGATAATACAAGTGGACATACAACATAACATATATGTACTTTTTCATAGTAATAATATAAGTTTTCATTGAAATTTCAAATTTAGAAGCAACATTGTGGAGTTAATGAGCATTCATGCATTATTATAATAGATTTTCTACAATATTATAACTTCATAAAAAATTATGCACAACAACCTAAGTTGTTTTGATTTGTTTTTATTAAGATATTGTGGAGAGAACTTCATTGGCCATATTCATGAGAAACTATTTGCAGCCACACTAAAGTAAAATAATAGATTCAGAGCATTAGATTATTAGATTAAATTTCTGAGATTTTTGTTAAAAAAATTAAGAGAAGGGAAGGAAACCTAGGTAGCATGTGCTCTAACATATTTTGATTTATGATCTACAATCTCACCAATATATGTTCATGAAAACCACACTATGTATAAGTAAAAAAGCATAATAAAATATCTTTGCAATTATTCAATAACTATATACAATTGAAAACCTCTAAATTATAAAATTGGGAGCGGGTTGAACCAAGTTTATGGCCAACAAAATGCCTAGAGGTCAATATGCACATCATTCTTTGGTGCTTAAATTGCAAGTGATCATTCACAATCTACTATTTCATTCATGTAATGACCCAATATATACTCACGATGATGTTACAACACTCCAATATGTTAGTGAAGAAGTTAACAAAATAAACAACTTGCCTCCGTGATATAAGTATGTAATTATTAATATCAACATTGCAGCATATATCCTTTTATTTGTCTCTATTCAATTATAAAATGCTACCCACATTCCATTGTCAAAGTGGCAAAGATGCAATGTCCTCCTCAAAAGCACCATGTACAAGTGATGATCTATGAGTTCTTATAAACGTACCCCTACAACATATAGTGGAAGATATAGGTACTTATTATGCATTCATTACTATTGAATGAAGGCAGCCCAAAACCATAAGGCTACACCAAACTTTGACAATAATACTACAATTTTATTTAAAATTAATTTTGAATCATATAATCCCAGATAACAGTTTATATTAAAGGTGTAGGATCTCTTATAAGTTTTTTTTTCTTCCCCGGATGGATAACATGACTAATACTTAACTCATATTATATTTTTCCATAAATTTGAGTGTACAAGAGGGAACGTAATTGAAGGTGAAAATCTTGAATGGAAAAAAACAAAATTGATTATTTCCATAGGCTTGCAAATCATACTCCATTATACCTCTATTTTATGGAACTTTTCGGTCCTTTAACAACTTATTGAATTGTTTACATTACACATATTACTGCAACATGTAATATTTTTTATTTATCAAATGTTCAAGTCGTATTTTTTATTTATCAAATATTCAAAGGGAATATAGAACCATGGTTCTAGAATTGTTTTCAATATCAATTACTGCAATTCCAACTATGCACATTTCTATATTCAATGATTAGATCGTAAAATCTACCAAACATTAGAATTCAAGTTTGGAAGGACATGTTATCACACTATAACGTAATGTATATGGTGTCCTTTTAATGACAAGAAATGACCCAAGGATTCCAAATAGAGGAATCGAGGAAAAACTACATCGACTAAGGTAATAGTTTAACAAATATGGAAGAAATATTTGAATCATAACTAGGCCAACATTGACCCAATTTTCAATATGCATTTCCCGAGTATCTCCTTATTATTAATAATTGGGTTGGCAATGGTCACTAATTATCTTGTTCTCATTTTTTATCGTGAAGGGATGAAAATGTATTATATTAATTACAATGAACTAAAATTATAAAAGTTGTTTCAAAGTGGGTGGACAAGAATATAACAAAATGACAACCTTGAAAGTTTATAATATTTTCACAATAAAAATAAATAATATTTTAGGGAGAATCCTTTCAAAATATCTTCCATTTCTATGTTCACCCAGGGAACCATAATAGGCACAGGCACATATAAGATTTTCAAATGCTCCAAAGAAGAATAAGACCATAGTTTTAGAAGGATAGAAAGAAAGGTAGTTGCAAATCCAATGCATGTCAACTTGGAATGAGAAATATGAGTGCCACTCTTTGCATCATACCCCTTTTTGAAGAATTAAAGTTCCTTGAAGGGAAATCAACTTTACCATAAAAGATCAACTTGAGAATGACACTCAATAGAATAATTTGAAGTTTGCATCTTGCATGGACATATTATAGGTAGAAAGACAATAATGAACATGCAACCATTAAAAAAACAATCATATTGAGTGTTTTAAAAAAGATCAAATATGTTGAAATTATGGTTTCCTCTTTTAAACTAATGAAAATGGGCCATAGTTGTTTTTTTTCACCTACATCCTTTAAGTTCAAGAGAAGCATTAAAATTTTCCAAATATGTTGAGGGCCACAAGTGTCCCATTTATGCAACAAAACAACCCTCAAGGGATGAACCACTAAACATAAGCACTTTTGCCTTACCAAAATAATATAACAATGAGTACTCTTCCATCAAAATCACCTAGGACTTGCACTTAGCCCTAACCATTTATTCATGCTGCTAGGAGATTTCATTGGAGTCATGGTTTAATCATGACTCCATTGGTAGGTCATTGTCAAGCTAGAAATCCCAAGTTCCAACAACACTTCCCACGGGGTCTTCACTTAGTAAAACTATGCCATAATGTTTTCATTCATGGGATATTAAATAATACCCCTAATTTCACTAGATATTGATAAATGCCTACCAAAATCCTTTTGTTGAGCCCCTCTCCCAATACATATTTCCAATTAAAAAAAACTCTATTTTATGAGTATTCCATATTTTTACTAGATAACCCTTTTTATACCCGTCATACCCTAGTCCCCACACCCCCAATACCTACAATATATTGACCTTATTTTTTGCAATTTAAAAAAACCCCTTTATGAATGAACATGATAAGATATTGGTCAACAAGGTGAATCCCCTGTAACACTACCCAATGCAAGAATGATTAGATCTTAAATGAATGAAATCTATCCAACACCATACTTGCAAGTTTGCAAACTAGTCGCTATCAACAACTAACTAATGTCCATAACTCAACCAATTGAATCTCATCTTCTAGAGTATGGCCATAGAATCCATTCCAGGACACAACATATGAATCTCTAATTTATAATTTTATAAAATTAAATGCATTGACCCTAGTCTTGGTAGTAACATTTCAAAAGCACAACCCAAGTTAAACTTATTATGCCAAATTCAATGTGAAAATGACTCCGAAATTGTACACCCCCAAGGCATGTTAAACATAATATTGCAATGTTTAAAACCTTGGTTTTGCTTTTGTATAATCCTCCCCCTTCAATTTTATCAAACACTTGGAAAACATTACAAATACACCCATTTTAACTTTTGTTACTAAACTTTTATAGCAAGTTGGCATGCTAGCTATGTGTAAGTCCTCCTTGAGAGTCGCTTGCCTTGCCCAACACCATTGGCTCAACCATGAAATCTTTGATCATAATCCAACCCCATTGGCTAAACCATGAAATATGTGATCATAATCCAACCTGAAGGCTTTGGACCAAAGCCTTCAACCATAATAGTAATGTGCATTTATATAGAAGCAACCATGCTCCCTAATAGAATAAAAGTGAACAACCCCTCTTAGGTTCTCAAGGTAGAGCACTTTATACCAACAAGCTCAAGTAAGCGTATCTTAGGCTACTAAGATCGTGATTAATTTGAATCAAATTCATTAGTAACAATTTGAAAAATATACTTAAATGTATCTTGATTGGTATATTAGTGTTTATTATTAGTATTAATCATTCTAAAAAATATAATAATATGAATAGTTTTATTTTTTTCTTTATTATTATTTATAATAATGTATAATTTAGTTTAATTCTCTATTTATTATTATTTCTAAGAAATAGCTATAGTTAATAATATTTTTAAGTTTTGTGTTTGATATTTTTATGTTTTATATATAAATCAAATTTAATGTGGGTCATGTTTTGTTGTTTCTTTAATAATATTTTATGGTCAAAGAAACCAAATCTTTTGACTACTTAATAAATCAAAACACGAAGAATATTTAAAAAATAAATAAAACAAGTGTGTCACAGTAAATTCCCTATCATAGAGATAGCGAGGGATGTGCAGAAAAGGGCAAAGTCCTCATGATGAATCCTTTTTCCAATTCCTTTGCACGAGTGCTGTCAACTTAGTCTAATTTTTTATAGGTTTACAATCGCAATCTTTGCAAGGATGGTTCTACACATGGCAGTCATCGATTTCTCAATATCTACATTTTTTGGATAACCTTCTTTGTATCCAAGTTTCATAAAATTTCATTTCAATGACTCTTTGAAAGTGTTATAGATTGCTTTGAAAGTGAAAATGTCACTTGTATATGATCCATGATCCAGGATATCCATCGTCTAGCTTATCATATGAGTCATTACACTCACCAAAAAAGTTCATGTATTTGATTCAAATAGAAACATAAACATGTTTGAATTTTAGCAACGACTTTTGAAGGACACTAAACAGTTGGAAACAATTAAGCTAGAAGCATCACTTGATGAATCTCAAATATTTTTCTCTCTAAAATTATCGAATCATTGGAGCCCACATTCTGTTTGTGATTTTGTTGGTGCTATAAATTTTATTTGTGCCCTATGGGATGTCTACGTCTTAGGTTGTCGATTTGTAATCGAGACTTTTGTTCTTAACTATCCCATAGGCTTAGAATTTGAATGTAGGAATTCTTTAGTTTTATATTGACAATGTGTAATCTGCGTTTTGCTTTTAAGTGCTCGATAGCCTTTTGATTTTAAAGGCACTAAGTTTTTTTCAAGTTTTTTTTTTGTAAGCTAGTACCCACGGAGTTTTGAACCGATGACCTAATACAAGGAGTGGCTGCATTGGTGACCTAACTCAAGGAGTTCCTTAACAGTACACCCATATTCTATGCCCTGTAGGAAACTTTTTTTTGAGATATTAATCACACTAGTAATTAAAGCACTAGTCAATAGTGCCCCGACCATTCTACACAAAATCTGCTTTTCGGGGACTAATCAGATAGTGCCGTGCCGATTTTGCTTTAACTCATCACATCCATCTACATACATTTATACATAGCATAAAATCTTGAGTAGATATCCGTGTGATTTTGAAAAGAAGAATGTTAAAAATCGCCATGACCACATCGGCAGGGAGCTTCATAGAGATTGAGAAATGTGCCCCAATAGCCAAAAAGTGTTCTCTGCGATGGCTAACATCAAAAGAACCTAGCCCAAGAATATCAATGGTTGGTGATGCATCTCATGTCTAAAGGAAACTAAAACCCCACAACCCTAAACCAAAAACATTGATCAGAAGGCAGGGATATTTTTTTTATATTACATAAAGCAAAAAGAAGTACATTGCTGAAGAGAAAAATAATATAATTTAATGAGGTGTAGTACTTAGACACCAGATACAGAAAGAAATCCAACATGGTACTGTGGTTCCTGTTCATGGTGGGATTTTCCTCTTGGTCATATCAAGCGATCACCAGCCCCTCGATAAGCGCCCCCATAAGTCTGTGACCATCCAAACCATGTGAAAACACCATTTCCGGTAAAAGTCATAAACTCTGCATAAAAAAGCTAATCGTCCTGTGATCATACGTATTATGTTCGGATCCAGTGATCAAATGTGAAGGGTGGGTCTTAATTTCAATTGGAAGGGCATTGGTTCTTGGAGCCCTTCAAAGATGAAGGGAAATATAAATAATTCTACTTCAATTGACAAGTATAAATTAACTAAACTTTCCCCCAAAAAATGTATAAAACAAATATTTCCCATCCATTTTTTTACAATCATGAACAAATAAGCACTCCTTAATATTTACATGAAAATGTCATCTTTTCAATAAAACCTAATTTGAACACATTAATTTGTCATATATGTAACATTAATTTACAATTCATTAAAATAACAACTATTATGTTGTATTTTTCTGGGTTGGAGCACATTTCATTATACATAAAAACTACTTAGATTATGCAATAACCATATTGGGGCATCCACATGATCTTATGGATAGTCTAGGACATTCTAACTAGATATAGTCCTAAAATAAAACTAGAACCATGAGAAAATTACTTATTGTTAATTATGTACAAAAGGAAGCCACTACTTAAGCAAAGATAGGCTATAATAAACCTACAACCAAAAAATACATTTAAAACCAATCAAAAACTCAATTCAAACTAGAGAGAGGGCATCCATTCAAGCCTGGAGATGTAAGAATCATGGGCATTAGGATCCTAATAAAAAATAATTCATATCTCATAAAACATTAAAAAAAATCTTCCATACCAAGCAAGTTAGCAACGCTAGCAATAGATGGGTTGGGGCATCAAATTTTGTTTTTCAACACTTGTCGCGTCATCATACAAGTATGGTATGGAGAGGAAATGAAATCAAGCCTAAGTCAACTAGATCCTTGCAACTCGTTGCATGTTTGAGTCTCGACAATATGCCTTTTAAATTAAACCAAAACACCAAAAGAAGTTTGTTAATGGTTGGATTTGAGAAAATTTTATATGTGAGTAATTAAGAGCTCGAAGCTCTAAAATTTGTTGTGTTTTGTACCAATCCATGATTCAACGAATTCACAGTCACTGGAATGAAATTTAAGTTATTTAATGAAAATAATTAATGTATATACCTCTATGTCGAAACCATCTTTAATGATGATGCCACTACCCTCCTTATTGTCTTACCAAAAGGCATGAGTCGAATGAGAAAGAAGACTTAAAATTGTGGACTTCACCTTCAAAGGGTGCCTTACAATCACATTGATAAGGAGTGATTAGAAGATCACAACAATCCAACGTGTACAATCTTAGTTGACAGTGTCAATTAAATACTTATATGGTAAATTTAATATAAGACTTACTTATAGTTGTCTCTTACTCTTTGCATCTTGACATATTTGATATTTTATGGTTTTCTCTGCACCCTGACCCAATTGATATTATAAAGTGAGGATGTGCATGCATGATAATCCTTAGTTATGACTATGATATGAGGATTCAAAGATAAAAGGATGTAAAGACATGTAAATTTCATATGTATTTTGGTGGTGAGCGCCAAAGACAAATGTGGTGATAATAATCCTTAGTTATGACTATGCAATGTGGATTTAAAGATAAGAGGATGTAAAGAGTCAAGACACATAATTTTTTTATGTATTTTGGTGGCAAGCATCAAAGACAAATGTGGTGATAAACCACATATGTTTGGAAGGGCGGAGGGATATTAAATCATGATCATTCCGCCCATCAAATTGAGACTCTTGCTAAGCCATTTTTTTTAATTTTAATTTTTATTTTTATTAATAACCATTGTGCTTTGGTCCAAATGTTTTTTCTAACTCAATGTTTCTCCATATCATGTGCGCATTGCCACTTCTCTATATCAATGCATAAATCGACCTCTACACGGTTTGTGGTCCTAGCTGCATGCATGATTACTTGTAGTTTCATGCCATTGAGTGTTGTTTAGAGTTGATATGAGTATGTGACAATCATGCAAGAAATAAAGTATTATAGAGGAGGACTCATCAAACCATCCATTTGAATTTCATTTTGATGAAAAATGAGTGTACATTGGTAACCAACTTGACATAGGTAGTAGGCACAAAGTTTCAGTTTTCTTTTGGGCCTAGTAGTAGACTAGTAGTGGTTCTCTATTATTACAACTATAGTCGTTGGCACATTGTCATACCTTAGATCTCAACCCGAAGTGACTCGAGAGTCAGAGTCAAATCTCGGTGGCTAGTGCCTTGTAGTCGTTAGTCATCACTCACCATCTTGTGCAGCTGAGTAGTAAGTGTGTGACATGAGTGATTGATTATAATTTATGATAGTTCCAATATTTTGAATTACGAATCGAATCTTATAGCATAGGAATTTCAACATAGAAACTTAAATTTATATGAATGGGTAATTTCAAATGTTGCCCTTCTTTTGAAATGTTGATATAAATTATGTCCTTCTTAATTGGAAGGGTAAAATTCAAATTTTAAATATTCTTGGAAGGGAAATTTTAACTTTACACTTATAGGAAGGGCTAGAACCCATTGGAAGGGCTGAGAAGGGTTCAAATTTGAACACTTTTCGGATCCTTTGAGCGGTGCATGCAATTCATCGTGTATTTAATCTACAGTTTGATTCTTGCGAGGTATGTCTACCCATTGATTTCGCTGCATCGAAATGTGGTCGCCCAATGGTTGACCCCATGCTTCGAACACAGAGTCTATGAATTCATCGAAAACAGTGTCGTTCACATGGTTGGTAGAATCGCAGGCTTTATCGGGGGGCTTATGGAGGGGCCGAGTATGAGCCGATATGATCACGAGGGGAAGATCACCGGGATATCAGTGACCAAAGTGCCATGATCAAGAAGGCAATAGAAACCAGGATATCTATAAGGATCTATGCATATGGATTCTTCAAGAAGCTATCCAACAATAAATAGCATTTACTATGTCACATATTTCACTCTAATGGAAGGTGATGTGGCTGATTCCAACACTCTGCCTTAATTTTAATAGCCAAAAAAAAAATTCATACAAGATATTCTACAACATACATGTCATATATCAAATATGACAGACTTGTCTGTCGGTCTTAGTCTGGGCTATATTTACAAGCATTCAAAATTGTTCCAAAAAAAACATACATCTGAAAATTTTTACTATTTGTGCCTTTTTCATCTTCATCGACGCAAAACTTTGGACCAGTTATGCTTGGGCTTCTTCATTTTAACTTTCTTCTTTAGCTTCACTGTTTCCTTTGATTCTTAAAATCTACTATTGTCAACGTCCTTTGGCCTCATTCTTCCATCATCATCCTCAAATTTTTTGATGGCTTTCTTCCAACTGTACTCAAAAAATTTAAGCTATAACATATCCATCTTACATGCGTCAACTTGTTCAATAAACTGTTGCCACAAAATCAACTTATAGTAGTGTCTCATCTCTTTAGGACTCCATAACATAGAAAATTTTAGGGGCTAATCTTAGCCCATGGGCTAAATTTAGGGGTTTTAAATTTTAAACGGGCTAATTTTTTATTAAGCACCAGTTAGGTATGATTAGCCCACATTTTATTTACTTATTATTAATGAATAGGATGTTAGCGCCATCGAATTTAAAAAAGGGATCCAAGATAAACCAATTTAGCCCTTCTAAAAATGGATTTAAACCTCCATTAGGCCACAAAAATGATTAGGCAGTTCCCATTCGCCCTTCATTTCCAGAAATGGCAGTTTCTAGGGGTTCTTTCACCTTCTATCATTCATGGAGATCAAAGTCGAAGTTACATTCGTCGATATTTTGTGGGTTGAATCTCATTTTTCAAGTTACTTAATTTCAACATGAGAAGGGCAATTGATATTTACTATAAGGTATTATAGTGACCCATTTGCATCTAGGAGAGTTATAAATCCCATCACCTCAAATCCAAAGTTTCCCTAAGAAACATGGGGATTGTGAAGTTTGCAATTGGCGAAGCAGAAATAACGTTTTTGTGGGTGTTTGGGGCATCATTCTTGGGGAATGTGACTTCATTTATAGCTGTGTAATTAGGCATGCAAGTGGGAATGACTTACCAAGGAGAAACTTACCAAAATATTCGCCAAGACTTCACAAGGTTTTATAATTCAGTGAAATATTCGCCAAGAATTCACAAAATTATATAATTCAATGAGAGTATTGCCAAAAAATTATATATACATAATATAAATTTGATAAAATAGCCTTCATATTTTCTTATATATCATGGGGATTCTCCCATTTATTATACATAGAAATTTAGGGGGTATTCTTAACATTTTCCCTGCTCCATAACAAGAAAATCTTTTCAACTGCTTCTTCATTTGCTGTAACATCATTGCAATTTTCTTCATCATTTAGAATTTTATCTCCAGCAGCTCCAGCGTTGTCTACAACATCATACCTTGAATTCATTTAATCTTCGATTTCATCTATTATATTTGCTGCAATTAAACTAATTTCAATTTCATTTACATTCTTTGCTTCTCCATTGATCAATTTTTTTGTTGATTTCAACTTTGTATAAATTTTCAACATTTCATTAATCATTTCTTCAAGTACTTCGTCACTTGTACAGAGCTCTTCATCAACTCCTATTGATTCTGAAACTTTCATTTCTGAATAATCTGCAATGCTCTCTATAGTTTCATCTACCGTCAAAATTTTCACTACTTTAATGGCATTTATGGCACCGTCATCTATATTACTTCAACTGGAAGTGAAATTTCTTTGCAAGTGAAATTTCTTCACCATTCATCATTTTAAGAATTAATTTCATTTCATTCTCAATTTCAATTAGTTGAGCTTTACTCAGAAATTCTTGATCATAAATTGGTCCCTTTTCAATTTCAGTTTCTTCTTCAATTCCCAAAATTTCTGCAAACTTTTCTTCAATTGCATGTGCTTCGACACCTAGCAAATCATTATGAAGATTGTCTAAAACATTAACATTTTCATGAAATTCATCAAATTCCACTTCATGGTCAGCAATAACATTTCCATCCATTTTAATTTCAATTTTTTTTTGTGTTGCAGCATCTACAAGGCTGCTTTCATCTTTCATTAAAATATTTTCACCATTGCTTTTCTCTTCTTTTACATCTTTAGTCTTTGCATCTTCAATCTTATCTTCTGATTCAGTAGGTAGTTCTTTAGATTCATTACAACACTAAGAATTGTCAATGACAACTGCATCAACATTCTAACTTTCAACACCATGGATCTCATCTTGATGTTGACTGGTGTTTCTCCCCCTTACACCAAATCCTCTTCTCAAACTTTCCTAGGCCTCTTTAGCACTGGTCGCATCAGCAACAATGTGAAACACTATCTTCCATGGCTTGTTGAATGAGATATAATTCCAATGCATTATTTTCCTCATTGTGAGATCCATTACATTAATTTTCAACAAAATTCAATAACCCTTCTACAAGAAGCACAATTTTCATTTTAATAGACCAAAATTCATATTCCTTACCCGAGAAAACCAAAATTGGCAGCAAATCATGACAAACTTCTTCAATTTTCATATCTACTACAACAAACAAGTGTTCATATACATAACTATAGTTTTTGAATGCTCTTTTCTTGGCAATTTTACTTCTTCTACTCTTTTCCATGTCTGACCTAGGTTCTCTTCCTCGTTCACAGCTACTAATGAAAATGCACCGAGCTTCTGCTCTTCTGGTATTAATTTCTTTAAACATGGGAAACAACCCTCTTCTTCTACATGACTAAATTTGGCCAATGCAAGAACACTTGGGCTTTCTTCAGAAGATGCCCAAAATTCATTCAATTCAGTCACAACGACTTCTTACAACCAACTCAACCACTATACTATGGGAGCATTCATCTGCTGACTATGTCAGAACCATTTCTAAGGGTTTCAATCTCTTTCACATCTAGAAAAACAAGTTACTAATCAGAAGCACATGCTCTTCTCTTTGACAGCCTTTCTCACTGCCTCGCGGGCGCTCCTTGCAATGCCCTCTTTTTTTAAAATACTACCACAAGAGCAGTCACACAACACTAGCAACGTCACAGCTTCCAAAAGTGGTTAAAACACTTAATCAAAGAGATTCATCTCTACCTTTAAAATTCATGCCAGGTCGTGGAAATAAAATTCTCACACTTCTGTGCCAACAACCACTTCAGACGCACAACACACAACTTAGGTTTTGTTATTCAGCTAATGTATATCCCTCAAACATTCAATTCTATTCTTCATACAATTTGCAGCCTCCAAAACTTAAGCTATCCATTCAAATTCTGTGCAACCCTTTTTAAAATTATGCGGACTGTCCAACATTACACCAACCTTCTTCAGGCACACAACTGAGATGCAATTCAACCCAATGAAGTTTTAATTTCTTTGACAATTACTAAGGCTTCGGCCTTTCTCACACACAACCAATACAGATGTGGCTTCAACACAACCCCCTTTTCTTTAAAAAATGCAACCTCAAGGTTTTCTTCTTTACATAATTCAATTCCATAGGCTACTGAGCTCCCTTACCTTTCTCACCAGACTCTACAGGTCGAATTCCATTCTCCACACCCATTTACTTGCTCCACTTCTACTGTGGGCTACGGACCTGAGTTATCATCTCAAATACCAATATTCTCTATCCATTAATAAATTCACATATATGTCCTTCACTAATTTCTTTCCTTGCCGAAGTGAACTCACATTAAAATTGGTAGACAAGGTCGACAGAATGAGTCTTTAAATTGTAGCAGTAATAACTTCAAGCTGCTAAGAGAAATACAGTCTCTTCACTAGCACTACGCCGCCCAAACACCTAGTATCTCAACAACTCAACCATCGAAGATACCACTTTCTAGAGTGGGCTTGATTCTATTTAGACAGCCTCAATTCTATGACAACACTCTCACAAAATCAACGGCAAACATGATTGAGAATCAATGCTACAACTAGTGTATGAGGATGAGAGAACAAGGATTAGGGTTTAGCTGTGATACCAATTGAAGGAGGGTGCAATGGATAGAATGGGCAAGATGGCCCAGAACCATACACACACACAAATTTTTTTTATCCCGACCAGCTCAATTGTTAATTTTCATTAATTCTAACACATATTTACATACCAATGATGCAATTTGGAAGGATCTATGCATATGGCTTCTTCAAGAAGCTATCCAACAATAACTAGCATTTACTATGTCACCTAATATAGCATATGCTTCATGTGACTTCACATATTTCACTCTATGAGGAAGGTGATGTGGTTGTTGGAATTAATATTTTAACACTTGGAATTAGGATCTCTTAAGATTAAATAAATATGTTTAATCACGAAAATTTTGATAAATACACAAATTGAATAATTTAAAGGTTTATTCTTCTAATAATAATTGTTATTAGCATTGCTTTTTGAGTTTTAAAAGTTTAATGGACTGTATTATTGTTATTATCATTTCTTTTTGAGTTCTTAAAGTTTAATGGACTAGCATAGTGAATGAGCTAGGATTGAGGGATCCTCTCTTTGAGTCTAGAACTATACCAGTCTAGTCCTTGATTTTCTTTCATATACTTCGAGAATAACCTATCCAGCTTTAGTTACTCAAATTTTTTATCTAATTTTTTAATCTCTAAATGAAAACATAAATTTGGAAGGAAAAATAGTATATTGATATTATATTCAAAATGAAATTGTTGTATTTATACAAAATATCCCCTTTGGAAAGACTCACATGTGGGTTCTGTACACGTTCTGTAGCACCCATGACTAGTTTATACAGAACAATCAGGTGGTAAACCCTCAAACTGACAACTGGTTGCACTATTGGCCTATGCAATACCATACATGACGCATCTAAAACCATAAAATGAACTGGTTCTACTAGTAAGGTAAGCGAAATGGTGGATATACCAGCTAAACTCAAAAATTTGCTATAGACTCTACACAAACGGACATGATAAGATTGCTTTGTATAAATTTGGGTGGTTGGTTGGGGACAAGGATTGGATTTTGGTGCTCCACACTCCCCTGGAAGTCCATATTCAATTGCTACTTGTGAGGGTCCATGCATTCCCTCATGTTCATGGATTCATTTGTCTGTCGCTACTGCCATGACTGTTTGGAGCTTAAGCTCCAGTAACTCCACTCAATATTTACCACATACAAATTCAGGTTCAGTATAATTTGAAAAAAAAATGCACAACCACGAGCCTCCATACACACCCCCTAACCAACATGTAGAAAACTACTGGAAAGGTAGTGTCTAATTGGGTCAGGAGGGTCAATGCAACTCCAACTACAGTCCCTTTGGGAACCCATCAAAGCTCCATGTAGTACCAGTTAACACAAAAGCAGAAAAAATGCAGAGTATCTGATGGAGCAATGTGTATAGCCTCCCAAAGACATCGAAGGCTTAAGAGTTATGTCATTGATTCATTTTAGGGGTCTAGAATTTATACTTCTGACCCTTGCACACAACGATGGTTAAGAATGTGCTCACCCATCTAGTAACATTGCTGCAATGAATTGAAACAAAACTAGAACCTCTTTCGCTGCCAGACCCGGACCCACCCGTGCTTCCAGAACCTCTATCGGAGCCCGACTAGCCATACTTTCTTACACGTGGTGTTTTTATAAATTAATTAATTTATTTTTAATTTCTGATAATTACGAACACTCCTCTAGGGATTTATGTCTCATCAAGAGTGTCCACCAATCCAAAAATCAAATTATTGTATTTTAAATTTTTTTATAATTATTTAAATTTTTTAAAATATTATGTTTAATAAAGAAATTATGCAAAACTTTAACAACTTTGTAAAACATTTTATGTCAAAATGCAAAATAATAGAGATCGCATTTAGGCCATTTGCACATGAAATGTATTTTTGTAATTAAAATAATAGAGAAATATTATTTTAGGAGCAAATGGTATACTAAAATTTAGCATTTAGTTAACACCACTTGCACCCACAAAAATAGAAACTAGATTGAACACCAAGGGGAACACACTTGAGTAAATCTAGCAAGGTAGGTGAGCTAAATTGCAATTGAATAATTAAAAATTATGCATTTCACCAAGGGTTTGAGTAGCAATCCGAAGGTATTATTTATTTTTCAATATTAATCCTTCTTATTTAGATTAGAAAAAAAGAAAATATGTACAAATTTCATGTGGTGATCCTTCTTGGAATAATAGAAATTATGATCCTTTACTACTGTATGGAAAGAAATTATTTAAAAATATATAATGTGGAAAGAAATTATTTAAAAATATATAATGGAAAGATTTAAAGTGCAGTCGATTATAATTAGTCACGGCAGCCACACGCTGGAACATTCTTGGGTTTTGATTTGACTAGATTACTGATTTATGTTAACT
This sequence comes from Larix kaempferi, assembly GCA_027924585.1. Taxonomy (NCBI): domain Eukaryota; kingdom Viridiplantae; phylum Streptophyta; class Pinopsida; order Pinales; family Pinaceae; genus Larix; species Larix kaempferi. The sequence continues at coordinate 6,518,072 of BSBM01000348.1, forward strand.
CTTGTATCTATGTTGAATTATGATGTGGCATTTACCTGATCTCTATATCCACCTCTGTAGTTACTTCCCACCCTGAGTATGACGCGATCTTACCCAGTTTACTCTTGTGTATTTTTTATTATTAAGTAATTTGGTACATGAAAACGTAGAGCATTTAGATCGCTTCTGGTCACATCCAGAATCACCATGCAACTCCTATGCGAGTATGTGGGGATCTATCTCCCTCTACCTCTGCGGTATACTCGAAACCCCGGTGATCTCTTGGATCTAGGAAGTGTAGTCATATGCAACCCCTATGCTTAATTCTACGAGCATGTCGACCTATTTGTATATTGTATACCTGATCGCCCCAGTCATACCCAGGTTCCACGCCAACTCTTGAATAACATTCTGTATGCTTACTTAATTCGTGACTTCTCAGATCCGCTTTACGCATCAGCTAGCTGCTTTATCTATCATTAAGATCCCCCGTTGGGTAAATCCTTGATAAGCCATGTACAGTGTAAATCTTACTTGGGTGTTTGTTTACTTGACAACTCTTATTTTATCATAAAAGAAACCCAGACTGGAGTGAGCGCAGCATAGATCCCTTCTTATATATATTATCATGTTAGAAATCGTGGAACGGTACACTTGTGCTTGATCTTTGTATTTTTTTTAATGATGTAGATCGGTTAAGCTATTTGGTTGAATCCGTGTATTCAACACAATAGCAGAGACAGTTAATGCGTTTTTCTCTTTGATCTCTTTATTTTTTTTAATGATGTAGATCGGTTAAGCTATTTGGTTGAGTCCCTGTATTCACCAACACTAGCGGAGACAATTAATGCGTTTTTCCTCTTTGATCTCTATAATTTTTTTAATGATGTAGACCGGATAAGCTATTTGGTTGAATCCTTGTATTCAACACAATAGCAGAGACAGTTAATGCGTTTTTCTCTTTGATCTATATATTTTTTTAATTATGTGGATCGGTTAAGCTATTTGGTTGAATCCGTGTTTTCACCACAATAACAGAGTCAGTTAATGCGTTTTCTCTTGATCTCTGTATTTTTTTTAATGGTGTAGACCGATTAAGATGTTTGGTTAAATCTTCGTATTCTTTACAATAATACACGATCAGTTAAATCGTATACCTGATTGCTGTATACTCCATTACTACGTTGTCCATCAAACTCTTCGAATGCATTTTAATTCTGAATTTGTAAAAAGAAATTTTAACACTTCGACCATTGCATGGTTTGTTCCAGCCCCACTTTGTCTTTTTGGCAGAAGTGTTGATACTATATACCAGTATAGATCTATCTTAAATCTGTATCTATCAAACATAGAAAGGGATCCAATTTCTTGAAGTGTATTTCTTTTCTAAATTTAAACTCAAAAAATTTGATCTCTCTTGATTGATAGATCCGGGTTTAAGTTTTAAGTTTTTATTTTATAAAATTTTAATTACTTTTCTTAATATTTAATTTTATGGACCAACATTGATTTTTTTAAAATACTTTCCATAATTTTTTTATTTCTGAGCTGACATGAATTTTTTTTTACACCATATCCCCATATTAAACTGTAGAGCACGGATTCTCGATGCAATAACTCTTCCCATGCTAATTTCTTTATATTTATGCTCTACCGTACACCAAACACTTCACATGGCCCATAGTACTAGCTTGGATCTACATGATCGAACTACCATGTGTAAGTGTTAGAGTCTGTATCTAATCCCTCGCTGAGTTAGAACAGTTACAACCCGATCGGGTTGAGGGTATAACTAAGTTCAATAATTAAAATTACAAGATGGATATTGTAACCATAATACTACTATCGAAATGTGAAATGGAAAGTATAAATTTCCAAACGTATAACTAGTAGATGAACTTGTAATGGAAAAGATTAAGTTCAGTTGGATTATGAAACAAATATATATATCTAACCATTTCGCTTATAGGAAAATTATACGAATATTTATATTGGTGTACTCATAGAGGAGTAGAATGAATGTTTACATCTATTTGTTCACTAAGAATAGAATAGAATGAACATCTTTAATGAACTGATATTATTATTTGTTCATTTAGAACAGAATAGAATGAACATTATATCTTTAATGAATTTATATTATTATTTGTTCACTTAAAGTAGAATAGAATGCACATTATATCTTTAATGAATTTATATTTTTTTAATCACTTAAAGTAGAATAGTATGGATATGGTATATTTAATGTATTTATATTATAGGATACGAAATCTTAAATGAATTTATACTAGTAATTGTGCACTCACTATAGCATGAAAGGGTTAATTAGAATGAATTCAGATTACTAATTGTTCATTAAAGTAGAATGAAATGAATATAATGATTTGTTCATTAACCTAGAATGAAATGAATATGATTAATTGTAAATTAGAATGAAATGAATATAATTATTTGTTCATTAACGTAGAATGAAATGAATATGATTAATTGTACATTAAAGTGGAATGAAATAAATATTAGATCTTGAATGAATTTATATGATTAATTGTTCATTAAAGTAGAATGGAATGTATATATACCTTAAAGGGGTGTATATTATTTGTTCACTTATGTGGAAGGAATAATCACATTGATAATTGTCTCGCTCATAGGAGTACGGATTGAAAGTTTCTATATTTCTAAATGTTGCATTTATAGTAGTATTGTGAACTTGCATTTATAGTAGTATTATGAACTGTAAGATATTGTAGTCAAATGTACCACATAGTGGTTGAGTAATAGATGGAAGTGTAATGAATAATGCTAAGTTCTAGTCACGTTAAATTAAGGACTGAGTTACAAGAAATTTAATTATGATCGAAGTTTAAAAGATAAGTACCGATGAGTTTTTAGTGTTTAGAAAAAAAATTCTCTATAACGAGTCACTACAGTTATTTAGAATTTCCATGAGTATGTGACATTCATGCAATAAATGAAGTAAGAAATGAAGTTTTGAAGAAGAGGACTCATCAAACCAGTCATTTGAATTTCATTTTGATGAAAAACGAGTGGAAATTGGTAGCGAGGTTCACATAGGTAATAGGTAAAAAGTTTTGGTCTCGTTTTGGGCGTAGTAGTAGATTCATAGTGGTTCTCTGTTGTTACAGTCATAGTCACTGACACATTGTCACACCTTAGATCTCAGTGACTCAGAAGTCAGATTCAAATCCCGATGGCTAGTGCCTCGTAGTCGTCAGTCATCAGTGATCATCTTGCATAGAGTAGTGAGTGTGTGATGCCAATGATTATAATTTATGATATTTCCAATATTTTGAATGACGTGTGGAATTTTATAGCATAGGAATTTCAATATAGAAATTGAAATTTATATGGATGGATAATTTCAATTGTTTCCCTTCTTTTGAAATGTTGATATAAATAATGCCCTTCTTATTGGAAGGATAAAATTCATAATTTTAATTTTTTTTAAGGGAATTTTAACTTTACACTTCTAGAAAAGGCTAGAAGAACCCTTTGAAAGGGCGGGGAAGGGTTCAAATTTGAACACCGTAGACTATAGTGGCTTGTTCATGTTTTCGTCTACCAAATCGAAATGTAACCGTGTGAATGTGGAGAAATATAAATGAAAATATTAACTAGCAACAACCACATTTTTAAATGTGGTCGATATTCGTCGATCGACTTATATCAACCATGACCACACATTTAAAGTGGTTGATATTCGTCGATCGACAAATATCAACCACATTTTAAAATGTGGTTGTTACTAGTAGACAGCCGGGCCTAGCGAAGAAATAGCTAAATTGAAATATTAATTAAAATGTTATTTGAAAATAAAAATGAAAAAATAGCCAAATTAAAATATTAATAAAAATATTATTTGAAAATAAAAATGAAAAAATAAGTTAATTAAAATATTAATAAAAATATTATTTGGAAATAAAAATGAAAATAAATACATATTAAGTTTTTAAAAAATAAATAAAAATATTAAAACATATTAAAATAAACTAAATTAAATTAAATAAAAATATAAAGTAATATTAAAAAAAATTAAATTAAAATAAGCAAATAAAATAAAATAAAAGTAAAGTAAATTAACTAAATTAAATAAAAGTAAATTAAAAATATAATAAAATTAAAGTAAAGTAAAGTAAATAAAGTAAAAAAATTAAATAAAAGTATAGTAAATAAACTTAAAAAAATTAAATTAAATTAAATTAAATAAATAAATAAAGTAAAGTAAAATAAAGAAATAAAATTAAAAAAAAAAATATACATATATATATATATATATAAGTGCAAAAAAATTTAATAAATACAAGTAAAATAAAATAAAAAATAAATAAATATATTAAATAAATAAATGGTTGACTATCATTGACCAGGGTTAACCATGGTTTTCTTTGATTGATCTTAGTTGACCATGATTGGATATGGTTGACTGTGGTTGACTAATTGACTATGGCTGACCATCGTTGAACGTGGTTGACTTTGGATGGACATAAGTAACTTTGGCTTATTATGGTTGACCATGATTGACTATGGTTAACTTTGTTTGACTATGGTTGATTTGAGTTGGTAGGGCAACTATGGTTGACTATTGTCAATTGTGGTTAACTTTGTTTGGCTACAATTGACTATGGTTAAATTTATTTTACTTTGGTTGATTAAATAACTACAGTTGACCATGGTTGACTTTGGTTTCCTATAGCTGTCTTTGGTTTACTATGTTGACTAATTCACCATGGTTGGCTATTGCTTACTATGATTGACTTTGGTTCAGTATGATTGAATTTGTTTGACTGAGGTTAATATTGGTTAACTAAATCACTATGGTCAATTATGGTTGACAATAGTTGACTATCATTGACCATGGTTGACTATGGTTGGCCATGGTTGAACATGGTTGAATATGGTTGACTTTGGTTGACCATGGTTGACTATGGATGACTTAGTTTATCCATAATTGATTATTGGTTAACCATAATTGAAAATACTGGAATATGGTTTATTATGGTTCACTATAGTTGACCAAGGTTTGCGTTTGGTCAAAAAAATTGACAAACCATCCTAATGATGAATCCGGTTTTGGATTCCAAGACATGAACATGATGATTAACTATTGTCGACTATGGTTTACTTTGTTTGACTATGACTAACTTTAGTTGACTAATTGACTATGGTTGACCATATTTAAGTATGATTTACTTTGGTTGACCATATTTAAGTATGGTTTACTAGGGTTGACCATGAATAACTATGGTCAGCTTTGTTTGACTATGGTTGCCTTAATTCGACCACAATTGACTTTGGTTGAGTAATTGACTATGGTTGACTATAGATGACCATGGTTGACATTCATGGAATATGGTCAAATTTGGTTTACTATGGTGACTAAGTGACTATGGATGACTTTGTTAGGCAGTATTAGACTATGGCTAACTTTGTTTGACTATGGTTGAATTTGGTTGACTAATTGACTATGGTTGACTTTGATTAAATATGGTTGACTTTGGTTGACTTTAGTTGAATATGGATAACCATGGTTGACTTTGTTTGAATGTGGTTGACTTTGGTTCACTTATTCAATATGATCAACTATAGTTTACCATGGTTGACTAGGGTTTACCATGGCTGACAATGATTTACTATGATTGAATATGGTTGAATTTGGATGTTAATGGTTGACTGTGGTTAACTTTGGTTAAACTATTTTAAAATTTTAAATATATATCATTCATGTCAAATATATTTATAATATCAATTTAAACGTTGTAAGTAATTAATATGGTTGATTTTGGCTTAATGTTAATATTATTAAGCCATATTTGGCTTAATGTCTTTGGTTGTTTGTGCATGGTTGACTTTGGATTACTTTGGTTGTTTGAGTATGTCTGCCTTTGGTTGACTTTGCTTGAATTGTTTACATCGTTTACATGATTTGGGAGACGATATTTACATTGCTCGGTTGATCATGTTAACATTGTTTATTTTGGTTGACTTTGAACCTTACATTGTTTGGTTGACCATGGTTGAATTTGGTTTACATTGTTTGGTTGACCATGTCTAAATTGTAAACTTTCTTTGGTTAACCATAGTTGAATTTGGTTTACATTATTTGGTTGACCATGGTTGACTTTTGTCGGCCTTGGTTGTTTTGTTGACTTTGATTAACTTTGGTTGTTTGGGCATGGTTGATTGTGGTTGACTTTGGTTAACTTTGTGCATGGTTGAATTTGCTTATTTTGGTTGTTTTTAGTTTTTTAGGCATGGTTTCCTTTGGATGACTATGGCTGTTTAGGCATGCTGACTTTGGATGACATTATTTAACATTATTTGTATGAATTTGATTTACATTATTTTGTTGACCATGGTTTATTATCTTTAACAATGGTTTACATTATTTGGGCATGGTTAACCTTGGTTCAGTTTGCATGACTTAGGTTGTTTTGATGACTTTGGTTGCTTGAGCATGGTTTCGTTGACCATGGTTGACTTTATTTTACATGGTTTGGTTAACCAAGGTTGACTTTGGTTGTCCATGTTTGTGTTAGTTGACCATGGTTTACTATGTTTAACCATGGTTACATTGTTTCGGCATGATTGACTTTGTTTGATTGGGCATGGTTGACCTTGGATGTTAGGTTGACTTTGGTTTTTTTGGTTGAATTTGATTAACTTTAATTGTTTGGAAATGGTTGACTGTGGTTGACTTTGGTTGTTGAAGGATGAGTGTTATTGCTCATGTTTAAATATGGTTGAGTATGGTTGACCCTCTCCTTAACTACGATTGACCCATTTTTTAATATGGTTTAGTATGGTTGACCCTAGTTGGTTAACCATGGTTATTCACTGTTGACCATTGTTGAATATGGTTGACCCTTGTCGATTATGGATGACCATTGTTGACTGTGGTTGATTATGGTAGACCATTTTTTAATATGATTGACTAGGGTTGAACCTATTTTAATATGATTGACTATGGTTGACCCTAGTTCGTTAAACATGGTTGTTCATGCTTGACTATTGTTGTTCATGGTTCACCATGGTTGACTTTAGTAAAAAATAATCAACCATAATAAACCAATGTTAACAATAGTAAACTATAGTCAACCAAATTCAACCGTAGTCAACTATGGTCAACTATAGTCATCCAAATTCACCATAGGGAACAAAAGTCAACCATGGTTGAATTTTCTTAACCATGATTGAATATGGTTGAATTTGGTTAACCATTGTTGACTATGGTTGACTTTGGTTGAATTTGGTTGAATTTTTGTTGACCATGGTTGACTATAGTTTTCCATGTTTAAGTATGGTTATCTTTGGTTGACTATGATTAGCCATGGTTCACTTTGGCTGACCATGGTTGACCATGGTTCACATTGGTTGACTTCAGTTGAACATGGTCAACTTTGGTTGACTATGGTCGACTATGGTTGATTATGGTTGACTATGGTTCACTTTGGTTGAACATGATTGACTATGGTCGACTTTGGTTGACCATGGTCGCCTTTGGTTTACTATGGTTGACTTTTGTTGATTACGGTTCACTATGGTTAACCAAGGTTGTCTTTGGTTGACCATGGCTGACTTTGGATTACCATGGTTGACTTTGGTTTACTATGGTTGACTGGTGGTTACTATGGTTAAATTTGGTTAATCAGGATTAACTATTAGTGAGAATGGTTGAATTTGGTGGATTGGTTGATTCCTAGTTGAACATGGTTGTCTTTGGATTAACATGGTTGATTTTAGCTTATGCTGCATGACTTTGGTTAACCATGGCTCACTTAAGTTGAATTTCATTGACCATGGTTGACGTTTGCTTGACTTTGGTTGACCATGTTTGACTTTGTTTGACCATGGATGACTTTGGTTGACTTTTGTTTACCATGGTTGAATTTGGTCGACTTCGGATAACTTTTAGTTGAATTTGGTTAACTTTGGTTAACCATGGTCAACTATGGTTGACTACAACTAACCACTATTAACTATGGTTGATTCTAATAAACCATGGTTGACTGTGGTTGAGTTCAGTTTACTATGGTTTACACTAGTACAAAATGAGAAATTAATGACTAAAATTCGACTATAAACGACTACTTTTTAGTCGGTGACTAATAATATCCGATTTCCACTATCTTATATCTAGTCGTATTTCATTAGTCATTAATTGGTTGACTTATTAGTCATTGATTTAATCATTGATAGTCACTGATTAAGTCATTGATTTAGTCATTGATACTCACTGATTTAGTCATTGATACTCTCTGATTTAGTCACTGATTTAGTGCCACGCCCATCATATTTTCCCGGATTCCATCAAGAGTTGCAAGATGTATGTTCACCTCATTAACAAGAGTTTCATATAAGTTTGCCAAATAAGCAAGTGGCAAGACAAATCTTGCATCACTTCATATTGTACCTCTCTTGACTTTCTCTTTTTTTACTTATCCTTTCAATTGGGACTGTTATAGGAAGATTCTAGTGAATTGGGAACTTCAATTACAAGAGGGTGAAGAAAATAATCAAGAATGAGTTGCAAATATCGTGCCCTTGCAGATTCAATTGGTATAACATTTGTTCCACATTCGACACAAAGGGAAAACTTTCAAATTTGAGTTATAGAAAGACCACATGCTCACAAGCAATCTGAAAACCCTGCATTCTTCAAGTCCCAATTATTGGCATACCTTTCCAACAACTTCAACATATAAATGAAAGAAAATAACACTTACCATTAATTGTCAGTACACCATAGCGAGACCTTGGAGGTTCATTGTTTTCAAGCTATAAAGAATGCTCTGTGTTGGCACCTATAAATTTTTGCACAAGTCCTAAGAAAAGGATTGATTCCACTGATGAACTCCTAGAAGAAATGGTTAAAACCCCCTCCCCAATCGTGTCTAGACTGCTAGAGCCAAGAAAAGAGCTCAGTTGGAAAATAAATAATGAGAAAGATGAAGGGTTTGGACACTTTAGACCTAAGGAGGCAGCCCGTATGATAAAAAAATGGGTAAAAAGACCAATAGTATATAGTCCGAAAGGAAATAAAGTGATAGATAAAGCTCGGACTGGTCCCTACCATTGATCAGTGCGCGAAAGAGATCTACGGCCCATGTTGATGTATATGTAACTTCAGAATGTATTTCACATATATGTATATTGTATTCCTATAGAGATGTTATTATTCCTCTATACGGAAGTGGTTGTATTCCTATAGAGATGTTATTATTCCTCTATACGGAAGTGTCGTCATTTATATTGTAAGTGTCGTAGCTTATACTTGGTGGGTTATTAGACCACCTTGTTGGGGTTGGCCCTGTATAAGTCATGTGGGTCAAAGGGTTATTAGACCACCCTACTGGGGGTCGACCATGTGGGTCAAAGCGTTATTAGACCACTCTAGTGGGGGTCGGCCCAGTCAGCATTATGTTAAGTGGTTAAGTTGAGGCCAACCTAGTTGAGTAAAGGTCAAGTCAATTTAGTGTATAAATAGAGAGTGTGTCTCTTTCATTTTACACATTCTATTCTCTCACTCAAACTTTAGAGAGTGGTGCACTTGTGGAGGAGGAGGCTCTACTTCTAAGAGAAGACTATCTCTTGTATTCTGGTTGTATCATTGCTCTATCTATCTCTGAGGAAGTTATTGGGGTTTTTCACCTTTATGGTTTTCCCCAAGTAAACTCTGTGTCTCTTGTGTGCTTGCATTATTGTGTCCATGATTGATATGCCATAGATTTGCTGTACAAGTTGTTCTCTTAGTTAAGATCCTAGATCAGATTGAAGTAAATTCTGAACATTTAACATGGTATTAGAGCTAGCCTAAAAGAAGGCATGATATGGCATGTATGGCACTTGTTGCACTTACGATGCTAGGGCTTGATATAGAAAAAACCAGTCATCGTAGCACTTTCGCTATAAATCCGTTTTGGCAAAGTTTTTGGATCTGAAACGTTTATAGGTCGAAGATCAGATCCCCATGTACCTTGTGTCCAAAGGACAACCTCTAATTCATTGTACTCTGTGATTTATGATCTGTACAACATAGGGTTTTGGCCTCTTCCAGATTTGAGTCAAAATCAGGTGACCTTGGGAAAAAGATCATAACTTGGGCTAAGAAGCTCCAAATGAAATTTCATAAAAATTTACAGGTAGTACATAGACTGTACTATCTCAAGAAAATGTTTCAGAGGCTGAAGTTGAACCAGTGACACATGACACTTCGTACAACTTCACTCTCCTGTATTATCCCATAAATAGGTCATGTTGCGACACTTGGTATAACTCTCTTTCAGAGAATCCAATTGAGGTTAGACCTATTAGGATGGAAGGATAACAGGCCGAGCTATCGCAAGAAAATTTTTCAGACCATGTGGATCGAAAAGTTCAGAGTTACACCAGAAACAATCAGGTACATATTTCTATCAAAACATAATCATTTTTTAGCACCTTCATTCATGGCTTTCGGAATTTAGGGCTTCCGAGAAAGTTGGAATTTTTGTAATCAAAGACCACGACTGGATGCTACTCATAAAAATTGAAATTTAGAGACCAAGATCATATTTTCTTGTTGGGCAGAAGGCCGGGCTTGATCAAATGCTAGTTCGAGACTTTGATCGGAAAGATGGAAAATTAGGGATTCTGCAAAAATTGAAATTTTGGAAATCTGTGACCACGGCTGGAAGCTCCTTTGAAAAATAGAAGCTTAGAGCTTTGAATAAAATCTTTTGGTTGGGTGAAGTTCTCGGAAACTCAAACCCTAATTCAGGGTCCTCCCTAGTGAATCCGCAAGTTTCAAAGGCAAAATTGAGGAGTGAAACTTTGCAGTTTTCAAATTCTAAATATATCAGCTTGATTAGCTCATCGAGGTGCATATTTCTATCCTTTAGGAAGTTTGAAATTCAAAGTTTGAATTTTTGGGGTTTCTCTGACAAACCCTAATCCAGCTCCAGGTCTAGTTCTTGCAAATCAAGTGGATTGGGTTAATCCTAGAAGAAGATGGATTGGTCACCTGCATAAGTGAAGAAGTTCTTGTTTCAGAGGGAGATGAGGCTAAGGCCTTACATAAGAAGATTACAAGCAATCTTGATAGGTATGGCTTACAGGTATGTTTCATGGTTAATTTTATCATATGTTTGTCTTCATATCATTACAGTACAATCTTGATTAATTACTAGACTTGTCATATCACCTTAATAGAAGATATTCATTGATTAAGGTTTTGACACTTATGAATGTACTAATGCATTGTGATGTTGTATGTGGTTTATGTTGTTCGCTAACATAAAAGGTACACCAAGAAAGACAAATCATGTTCTACTTCAAGAACATATGATCATGGTGACATGAAGACAAAGATTTATCCATTGTCATGGATCACATAGAAGATCTACTTTCGAGGTATGAATAACTTGGTCCTACAATGGTTAACCTATGAGACATGCAGGTTACTAGCACAAGTCACTAAGAGAACCAGAAGACATTATGCGGGTATGTTAGACATAACTAACTAGCATGCTAATCCAGGTATGTTTTTCCTATATCAATTTAGAATCCTACCTTGTGTTCGGATCTTATACTATTGTGTTGTTGATAATGATTATTCATGAAGTCATAGGTTTGAATAGTCATGGTTGTATGCATATTATGTTTCTTACCATAATTGATGATATGAATAACTAGAAGAATCATGAAGGTATAGGTTTGAGTAATCACGGGTTTATGCATTGATGATTTAACTAATCAGAAGAGTCCTATGATCAAATAAGAATATGCATGAGTAAAAGAAGACCTCCCTAAAACCTTGAATACTAATGTTTATTATCTGTGAATGATCATGACTATACATGTTTAAGATTATTGTGTTTTGATAGTATTAATATTATACTAATAAATGTGTGATTATGTATGATACCTCAAGGATAACACAATGATGATACTGATAAGCATGCATAGTGATTAAGGATGGATGTAAGTTCAAGAACAGGTAATCCAGGAAGTAAAGATCAAGAGGGAGCACACTCCAGTTATTCCTGCAAGAAAGCAAAGGAGCACACTTCAGTAGTTTCTGCAAGGATGCAGATATTCAGAGGGAGTTGACCATCTTTCTACATTCCACAACAGAAAGGTGTAGAAGAAGCTATTTCAGCAGCTCCTGCAAGGAAGCAAAGACTCAGAGGGAGTCCACCCAGCAACCAAACAAAAATAAGTATTTGAATTGTCATTTCTTACATAATGTTATTCAATGATGTATATGCTTATGTTCCTACAATTAGGTTGTGTATTATGTATATTAGAATAGTTGCATTGATGAACAGTATACTACTAATATACATGGGTAAGTGGCCTATGGCACTATACAACATTCCATTGCTACTTATCTAGAATGAAACCTCTTTGCTGACATGTTGGGAGTTGTGCACACTCTTAACAATGTTCTGGTAGAGATTGGAAGGCATCTAGAAAGTTACGGGATATGGATAAATGTTGTATTGAAGCATTAGCTAAAATAATTGCATGACTATATGACATATTTCTTTATGTAAGAATTTGTTTTGAAAATTATGAGATGTTTTCTAATCATGCAATTTAACTTGTTGTGTAGGAAAGATCATATACCATCACCTACAAAAGAAGGACTACAATATTTATTCAACAACAAAGTTATCTATTGAAAATATTGAAGATATTGAAGTTCCTAGGATCTAGGAAGAATTCCATGATCGAGGAGTACCAGTCGATCACAAATATGCTTGGGATGTAGTCCCAAGACTTGAAGGGGAGTCTATAGTGACTTCCAAGAGAAGCTACAACATCAAGCATCCTGTAGGTGGTAGCATAGAGACTTTTCCTCCTGTAGCCAGATACACTTCCATTAGATCAGTACTTGCTCCGGCTGCAGTGATGATAGGAAAGATACACCATATGGATTTCAAGACAACTTTCTTGAATGGTGTAGTTGAAGAAGAAGTGTACGTGGAGCAGCCACTTGGTTCTGAGACACATGATAGGGAGTCATATATGTGCAGAACTTGGTATGGTAGGATAGACAGCTTTCTATCCAGTTTGGGCTTTACCAAGAGTAAAGCGGATTCCAACCTTTACTACAAGGTTGAGGAAGGGAATCCTATGATTCTACTCCTATATGTGGATGACCTGTTTCTAACAGGAAATGATAGATTGATTGCCGACACACAGCGGAAGCTTGCTGCCAAGTTAGAGATGAAGAACTTGGGGATGCTGCACTATTTGTTTTTTTTGGCATGGAGGTGTGGCAGAGTGCAGATGGAATCTTCCTTGGACAAGGGAAGTTTGCAGTAGAGATCCTGAAGAGGTTTGGGATGATTGATTGCAAGGCCATGTCCACACATATGGCATCGAATCTGAAGCTTCTTTGTCATGCTTCATTTGAGCCGGTTGATGTCTCTATGTATCATCAGATGATTGGGCCCTTGATGTACCTGACGAACACGAGACCAGATATTTGCTTTGCGGTGAACACATTGAGCCAGTTCCTAATGGATCCGAGGAGTGTTCGCCTGGTTGCTGTAAAGCATGTTTTGAGGTACCTGAAGGGTACAGTGGATTATGGTCTCAAGTATGAAGCGAATCAAAAGTTTAACCTGCAGGGTTATGTTGATTCAGATTGGGCTGGCAGTGCTGCAGATAGGAAGAGCACATCTGGATGTTGCTTCAGTATGGGATCAGGTGTGATCTCTTGGTTTAGCAGGAAGTAGTCCTGCGTAGCACTGAGTACAGCTGAGGTAGAGTATGTTGTAGCCTGTTCAACTAGTTGTGAGGCAATATGGCTACGGAAGCTACTGTCTGAGTTATTTGATCTCTCGTTGGATGCTACGGGTATCTTTTGTGATAACCAGAGTTGTGTGAAGCTGTCCGAGAACCCAGTGTTTCATGACAGGTCGAAACACATAGATATCAAATATCAGTATATCAGGGATATGGTGTAGAGAGGAGCTGTGAAGCTCCTGTATATTGCGATGGATGAGCAGATTGCAGATGTGCTGACGAAACCATTAGCCAGGGTGAAGTTCGAGTACTTTAGGGAGAGGCTTGGTGTTCTTTAGATTGATGAAACTTTGAGGAAAAAATGATGGACACATTTGCAGAATCCATTCCAAGCATGTTGGAAGGAGGATCCTTCACATGGCTGTGGATGTAAGCGCTGGATGATGAGCATCAGGACGATGCTCCAGTTACTACTCTGTATATGCATCAAGAGGATGCTGGATATGATCAATTGGATCATATATATGTATGTACGCATCATGTTGGATGCTGGGTATGATCAGTTGGATCATTTATATGTATATGTATGTACGCATCATGTTGGATGTTGGATATGATCAGTTGGATCATTTATATGTATATGTATGTATGCATCATGTTGGATGCTTGGACCATGTATCTGTATATGTATCAGGTGGATATGTTCTATGATCAGGTAGATCATGTATGTTGATATGTATCATGTATGATCAGGTGGATCATGTATTTGTATTTGTATCAGGTGGATACATTGTATGATCAGGTGGATCATGTATGATGATATGTATTAGGTAGATACTTGGTATGCATCAGGTAGATGCATTGTATGATCAGGATGATCATGGATGACGAGCTTCAGGATGTTGCTCCAGATGATATGCAACAGGATGTTGCAGTGATGATGATCAGGATGATCATGTGTACATCAAGATGATGTATGGTGAGTATCAGGTTGATACTCTATGGCCATGGATCAGGTTGTGCAGATGAGCATAAAATTTTGCCCTGGGAGATTTGCATATACTCTTTCGAGGTTTTTCCTATGGCATGTAATTTGGCCCTGGGATATCTAGCAAATGCTCTATCGAGGTTTTGCTTTGGGAGGACATATAATTTGGCCCTGGGAGATCTATAGATAGTATTTCAAGATTTTGCCTATGGCATATAATCTGGCCCTGGGATATCTGGCAAATGCTCTTTCTAGGTTTTGTCCTATGGCATATAATATGTCCCTGGGAGATCTGATAGGTTGGGCTGTGTGCCCATAATAAGTCCTAGGATTCTCTTGCAAAGTTTTGCCATGACCACATATAATCTGTCCTTGGGAGATCTTATAGGTAGAGTGTGTGCTCGTAACAGCCTAGGATGCTCTTGCAAGGTTTTGTGGTGACCACATATAATCTGTCCCTGGGAGATCCTATAGGTAGATCTCTGTGCTCGTAACAGCCTGGGATGCTCTTGCGAGGTTTTGTGGTGAGGTCACATATAATATGGCCCTCAGAGATCCTATAGGTAGAGTCGTGTGCTCGTAACAGCCTGGGATGCTCTTTCGAGGTTTTGTGACGCACGTAATAAGTCTTGAGGTTTCCACAGTGTGGCCAGTGATGATGAAGACCTGCAGGTGGTGGGCCTACATCCAGTATGAAAAATGACTGGCTCTGTAGAACTTCCTATGATGAGTAGATTCAGATATTGATTGATATAGCAGCAGCAGTGACGATGATGATGACTCGATGACAATTATCCAGTTATGATGATCCAGAGAAGATGACTTGTGCTAGAAGACCTGTGTCGAGAAATACCTTCCTAGTTAAGAGGGAGTGTTGATGTATATTTAACTTCGAAATGTATTTCACATATATGTATATTGTATTCCTATAGAGATGTTATTATTCCTCTATACGGAAGTGGTTGTATTCCTATAGAGATGTTATTATTCCTCTATACGGAAGTGTCATCATTTATATTGTAAGTGTCGTAACTTATACTTGATGGGTTATTAGACCATCTTGTTGGGGTCGGCCCTATATAAGTCATGTGGCTCAAAGGGTTATTAGCCCACCCTATTGGAGGTTTTCCATGTGGGTCAAATGGTTATTAGACTACCCTAGTGGGGGTCGGCCTAGTCAACATTATGTTAACTGGTTAAGTTGAGGCCGACCTAGTTGAGTAAAGGTCAAGTCAAGTTAGTGTATAAATAGAGAGTGTGTCTCTCTCATTTTACACATTTTATTCTCTCACTCACACTTTGGAGAGTGGCGCACTTGTGGAGGAGGAGGCTTTGCTACTAAGAGAAGACTATCTCTTATATTCTAGTTGTATCATTGCTCTATCTATCTCTGAGGAAGTTGTTGGGGTTTTTCACCTTTATGGTTTTCCCCAAGTAAACTCTGTGTCTCTTGTGTGTTTGCATTATTGTGTCCATGATTGATATGCTGTAGATTTGCTGTACATGTTGTTCTTTCAGTTAAGATCCTAGATCAGATTGAAGTAAATTCTGAAAATTTAACAGCCCACCAATCACCCTCGCATAGTGAAGTTGCACGAAAGGAAGCACAAGAAAGCGGCCGCGAGAGATAAACCGCCAGGACAGATGGCAGTCGAAGGAGGCCTCCCATGAGCATTTCGGTGGAAAGTAGAAACCGCTAGAAGGTTTGCGATACCATCGCAACAAAAAGGTAGGGTATAGGATTGACGGCGCGGAAGATTCGTTGTCACATCAACATGGGGGTCAAGGCAGATCAACGACTCGTGACAAAAGAGATTAGATCTACGACTGGTGGATGCAGGAGATGCAAGGTTGATAACATAATGGGCTCCACCTGTGAAAGTGCCGAAAACTAAACACCTGGATAGCTCCCCACCGTAGATATGCTAAAGTCGAGATCAACGCTCCTCGTCAATCATCGAAAGGTAAAAGAGTACCCTAGATAAGCAGAGAAGGTGGTTGCGAGAGTATGTACCATCTGCCATGTGTCACCACCTGAACACCTAGCGAGGGGGATTAAGTGGTAACCGAAAACTAGAAGTCGGGTCGCGATACCACCGTGTCCTTATATGTGGTTAAGTACGATAGATGGCTAAGATTTAAAGCCAATAAAAGATCCTACGGTAGAGATGAAAAGATGTCAAATAAAAAATGGTAAATAAGAGATCGGATCAACGGACCAGAAGCAACGCCCAACAGATTGATGGACAAAAAGAGGGACAGCTGGCGAAGGTGAGCTGAGGTTATTAAGAAATTTTTTATATATATAACGTAGCATGTGAAAAATAAACATTTCTTTCTTGGACCTGTAGGAGTTGGAACTGGAAGTGCAGAATCCAAAAAGTACGACAGGTTAAAGGTCGCTCTCAAGCTTCCCGTGATAGGTAGGGTCCCAAACTCCTTTGTTTACAGCATGTAGTGTGTTTTATAATCATAGAATAGTAGACGAATAGGTTTCTACTAGTTCTAAGGTCAGAGTAACCCTAGACGGCAGGGACTGTGATGTGTTTGACCCAAACCTTCGGCTTCCTATACTAGAGGTTAAAAGAAGGCTAAAAGCTCTGCTCAAACAAGGGTTAGATGTCCATAGAGTCCACCAGTCCTTTTTCATCTTTTTCTGCTTGGAACAGATAATGCCTTTCCCAGAGTTTGTGTCACGGTGTTCATTGAATTACTCAGAACCCCAACAAGTGATAATGAATGCCAAGAAGTCCAAAATCATCTGTAGTGTCGACGCTGCCATCATCCGAAATACCCTTGCCGTGCCAGAGTCCCCAACCCTAGTCCCCGAAAGTTCCTCTGAAGAGTTAGTCGTTACTCTGTATAGGCAAATTCCCCCTGAAATCTGTAAATCTTTCCTTGATACCTGGGTGGAAACGCGAAGGTGGGTTACACTTTGGTGAGAATCGAGTGCTGAAGAACCATAGCGACAGTTATTCGGCTGAATAAATTTAATTATTCGGCCGAATAATTAAATTGTTTGGCCGAATAATTATATTTATTCGGTCGAATAACTTATTCTTTATTCGACCGAATAACAATTAATGGGCCACCGTTAGACCTAACGGTGGCCTCGATTTGTGTGCAAGGTTTTAGGCAGACGGAGAAAATGCACGGCATTGTGCAATTATTCGGCCGAATAATTATTCTGCATAAAAGCTCACTCGCGGCCATTGTCTGTCACTTTTCACTAATTTCGTGGACCCCTTCCAGAGCTGTTGTTGGTCCCACCTCCATGTCACCCATCTCATATGTTTCTCATCCACCCGCTTGTCCATCTAGCTGGTTGTCGTCGAACTCCGCCACCTGCTTCCCCGCTGCTGCATGTCACTTATCCGCCACACTGTGCATCAGGATTTGCTCGACGGTTGGTCGTTGCTCGGTTGGACATTTCAAATGTTGTTGCTGGAGTGTTAGGCCACCAACTTTTTCCTCTCCCATTCGCTCGTCCGCCACCTTCTGCTTCTTCCATCCGCTCGTATGCCAGGTTCTGCCTCTACCGCTGATTCGTAAGCCTGTTTGGACGTCTAGACACTCTTTGGTGGAGTCTGCGTCTGGATATCTGTAGGTTGTTGTGGCTGCACTTATGTTGGTGGAGCTTTGGAGTTGGAGTGTTCTCCTGGGGACGTTTGCATAACAACGGGGTGTTGTAGCTGGGGACCTGTCGACGCGAGGCTATGCAGAGGTAATTATTTTCGCATAGTTATGTGTTTATTTTTTTCTTTAAATTTCTTATATTAATTTCTAATTGTTATTGCAAGTTTCGTTTTCTTGGCTGCTTGGCTCGTTTCATTTCGGCTGTGTCCAATTCCTCTTAGGGCTCTCTTCAGCCGGATCTAAATTCGCCTACTTTCGTCTCGGCTGCGTCTAAACAGGTAAGTCAATTTTTTTTTTTTTAATTCAAGAATGAAGTATTTGTTTGAAAAGTTTTGAATTTGTCCCTGTAAATGAACTCTGCCCAATTGGGAAGAGTTCATGAACTCCACCCAAATGGACATAGTTCATGAACTCTACCCAATTGGATAGAGTTCACGAACTCTGCCCAATTTTGAACAGAGTTCATGATGGGGCAGAGTTCATGAACTCTGCCCAATTGGACAGAGTTCACGAAATCTGCCCCATGAACTCTGTCCAAAATTGGGCAGAGTTCATGAACTCTATCCAATTGGGTAGAGTTCATGAGCTCTGTCCAGATGGGCAGAGTTCATGAACTCTGTCCAATTCTGAACTAGCATAGGTAATCATACATATTACTCATAGATAGTGTGGATTAGTATTAAGAGGTTTAACATGAACTCTTTTCAATTTGGCAGATTTCATGAACTCTGTTCAGTTGGGCAGAGTTCATGAACTCTGTCCAATTGGGCAGAGTCCATGAACTCTGGTCAAATAGTATGTTGAAAATTATTTAAATTTAAATATAAAAAGAGAAATATATGCAGTGTTTAGTTAGTTATTTTTGTTAAATTATTGATTTTGCTTATGTGTTTAGAAATGAAAATAAAAGTAGGACTGTAATTGTATTTGCAAATGATATATCCATTTTATTTATAGGCTTGTCTTATTGGTTGAACTCTGTCAACATGGACATGGACAGAGTTCATGAACTCTATCAATATGGACATGGACAGAGTTCATGAACTCTGTCTACATTGACAGAGTACAGAGATCAATATATTAGTTCTATTACAAACTGTGTTAATGGATAGCTATAGATACAACAAAACTTTAGACAATTAAACTTTACTTTGCATACAACAAAACTTTAAAATTGACTTTAGGTACAACTAAACTATAGACATGAATAGACTTTAATTTAGATGTACTATGAAATAGCAAAAACACTTAGAAGATTGATACAGTAATTCCTTATACATCCGAACACTAATAGTCATAGTCATTTTAAAAACTATTAGATGATATTATGCCACAATGGTCTTGAGTTTTAGCCCTATAAAGGTGGTCATTCTTGGTATTATGCTTTTCTTTGATTGCAACATGACAAACTTGGAGAACATATTACCAAGAATCGTTATTGTTATCAGGTTGAAACTGAAGACCATTGTGGAACATGGCAAATTTAGGAAACATGTCAAACTCGAAACATAATACCATGAATGGCCAATTTTTTTTTATTCTATGGAATAATGAAAATATTTGTAGATATAATTTATGTTTAAAGTATTAAAATATCTTGATTAAGTTATTAATTTAAGAAACTGAAGACCATTGTGGAACATGGCAAATTTGGGAAACATGTCAAACTCGAAACATAATACCATGAATTGTCAATTTTTTTTCTTCTATGGAATAATGAAAATATTTGTAGATATAATTTATGTTTAAAGTATTAAAATATCAATTAAGTTATTAATTTAAGATTTAAATTAAAAGTTAACGGGTTCATGAACTCATTCTTTGACATAAAGAAAGGAACCCTTCACTTAGTATTTAACTATATAGGTTTCATTCATTTTAAACATCAAAAACACTTAGAAGATTGCTACATTAATTCTTCACACATCCAACAATATTAGCTATACTGTTTTTAAGAACTATTAGATGATATTAGGTAAATCTAGGTCCTTATTAAATAACTTAGTCTCTTTAGCAGCTAGGTTTTAGAATTTGTAGAATTAACATGTAGAATTTGAATATGTAATCAGTTGATATTTGTGCAAGTGTAGACAATATATCAAATGGAAAGAGAGGAGTCTTTGAGGTGAAAGCGTAGGAGGTCTTCACAGTCTTCTAGAGTTGGTGTTACAAGTGATAATCGGAGGTTGTCAACCTCCCCTCGGGATTCTAGTTTATTGTATAGTTCACATCGACAAGGCGAAAGGGGTACAAATGATTCCCCTATATCTTCTGTGGGAGAATGCCGATATCGACCCTTTGTTGGTATATGAATATCGATCTTTTAACATGTACATGCAAATTGTTTTTTTGTGTACGCAAAAATTGTACTTGTGTTTAAACAAAACTTTGTTTTTATTTGAGGCAGAGCATGGTTCAGAAGATGCTTGTAATTCTATAGGGAGGGAGACAGAGTGAGCAAGGGAGACGAATGAGGGTGCAGAGCAAGGTTCTCAAGAGGCTCATCATTCTACACAAGGTGATGATGGTTGAGCTAGGACACCATATGTTGAATTAACTGAGGGTTGTACACCCATTACAACATATCCATTTGATCTATCTCAGGAGCTTCCATGGGAAAGTGGTGATCATCAAATGACTCTTGAAAGATGTAGATCCCACTACAACAAGTTGGAAAATGATTTGTCTACTATATATCTCCCTCCAAAGAGTAAACAAAGTTTGGAGATTGTTTTGGGATCACTGCAAAAATTCATTCAGGCATATGAGAATCTCGGACCAACTACAAATGGTTTTGTTGATTTGATGCAAAGACGAAGTGAACAAGTGATGGGTCCAACACAAGTGAGAAGTTGTGAAGGAGAGAGTGACAAAAGAACAAGCCAAATCAATGTTTAATTTCAAAGAAGGTCTAAAGCGAGAAATGTTGAAAGTGCAATATTTCAAGCATCCTGATCTTGCACATCTACTCTATGATCGGTTTCTCGCAACCTATGGTTGGTTTCCATAGAACGATGAGGTTTCTAAATATTTTGCTAGATTTTTTTATGCTAAGTTTTTCTTAAATATGAAGCCAGACTATACTGATGTTCATTCAGAATTTTATGGAGTTGGAAAGGGTCGAATATATAATCTAAAAGGTGCTCTTAGAGACCCTACAACTCTTCGACCTCCACCCCAGATATCTCGCCCTTCAGGTTGGTGGCATTAAGATCAGAGATAGAGCCCACATCTCAACTTGGGACAATTGTAAGGAATTTGGTTGGCGATGGTTTATCGTCAGCATTAGTTGGAGTAGATATGGGATTGGTTCGAGAAAGGGCTCGTTTTGCTATTTGTCAAAAGTTTGTTTACAAAACTAATGATGAGATAGATGGAATGAGCATTGAAGATCTCAGGTTGTATGCCAAGGTTTGTCGCGACCTAGCGGCACATGTTATATCCAATGACACATCGAGTTTGGGAGAGGTTTGTTGATTATGATATGACTTGATCTTAATTAAATCTTTTATTCATTTTGAATTGAATATTTTGTTACATTATATGAATGATGAATTATGTTTTTTGATGTAAATTAATAGGTACATTATGTAAATGTTTATTGGTTGCATTTTTCAAGAATGATGAATGAACATTCTTTCCATATTTCCACTAGCAAAAATCTAGAGAATATTCGAGAGGTATATTTATTATTTACATATTTGTAATTATGTTTGAACTTGATATATATATATATTGAATTTTAATTTAACTATGCATCTTATTGTTAATTTAACTTATCCATCCAGGTTTCTTTAGATACGAACTTTATAAATGATTTACCATCTATTGTGAGCTAATGTTCTTTTAATCTTTTTGTTTTAGTTTTAAGTTAATTGGCACAGTAATTTTTTTTGTTTGCATTATGTTTTATTTATCAACACAATTTAAATTTTAGGGGGGAGATATAGGTTCTCTGCTTCATGCAGCAGATATTGGCACAAAAGTAATTTTGTTCACACTTGAATTAATCTTTGATATAAGTTTAATATTTTAATTTTTATGGATATAGTTAAAATTTGTTCGAGTAATTTATGAGATTTATAAATTGATTTTATACATGTTGCAACTTGGGTCTCTTAAATCTTTTGGAGGAAAAGGGAAAACTCCTTTGGAGGATGGTGGTAGACAAGTATTTGAAGAATTTGATGTAATTTTGTTAATAATTGAATTGTTTTGTGATATATAAGTTTAATATTTTAATTTTCTAAATTTAGTTTAAATAATTTAAATGATATTCATAATCTGCTTTTATACATGTTGCAGGGTGGGTTGAGTCCAGGGAGAGGCCCTAGTGGAGGATAGCATGGTGGACATTTTCTTTTTATAGCATGGTGGACATTTTTGTTGTTGTTGATATGCATAGATTGCAAAGATTTGTTTTGGACATGTCGAGGAGATTTATTTTTGGACTAGATACATATATGTACATTGAACTCACATGTTCATGAACATTTTTTTGAGGATTATATGCATGTCCTTTGAACTTACATATTTTGTGAAACTTGCTTTAAATGATCTACTTATTTTTGTTTATTTAGCATATTTCATGTGATTTAAATGTTTAGAATATGTACTTGCATGTTTAAATGAATAAATGAATATGTAAGAATGAATGTTAAGATCAAGAATGTTAAGAACATTATATTTTTGAATATTATGAAGTTTAGGAATGTTAAAGGAAGTTTAAAAATGGATGAACATAGGTTTAAAGTTCATGAATGAGGAATTTTTGATTGAAATATGAATGAATGTTAAGATTGAATATATTAAAAACATGGATATTATCTTTGAATGTCAGGAAGTTTAGGAATGTTAGAAGTTTTGATGGAAATATGGATGAACTAAGAAGTTTAAAAATGAATGTTAAAAACATAAATGCTATCTTTAAATGTTAGGAAGTTTAAGAATGTTAGAAGTTTTAATAGAAATATGGATGAACTAGGAAGCTTATGAATGTTATAGGAAGATTAGGAATGTTATCTAAGTTTTGATGGAAATATGGATGAACTAGGAAGATTAAAAATGAATGTTAAGAACATGAATATTATCTTTGAATGTTATGAAGTTTAAGAATGTTAGAAGTTTTGATAGAAATATGGATGAACTAGGAAGCTTAAAAGTGAACACATGTTAAGTTCAAATTTTAGGAATGTTAGGAAGTTTATGAATGTTAGAAGTTTTGATGGAAATATGGATGAACTAAGAAGTTTAAAAATGAATGTTAAGAACATGAATGTTATCTTTGAATATTAGAAAGTTTAGGAATGTTAGAAGTTTTGATAGAAATATGGATGAACTAGAAAGCTTAAAAGTAAACATATCTTAAGTTCAAATTTTAGAAATGTTAGGAAGCTTAGGAATGTTAGAAGTTTTGATGGAAATATGGATGAACTAGGAAGTTTAAAAGTGAATGTTATCTTTGAATGTTAAGAAGTTTAGGAATGCTAGAAGTTTTAATAGAAATATGGATGAACTAGGAATCTTATGAATGTTATGAAGCTTAGGAATGTTAGAAGTTTTGATAGAAATATGGATGAATTAGGAAGCTTAAAAGTGAACACATGTTAAGTTCAAATTTTAGGAATGTTAGGAAGTTTAGGAATATTAGAAGTTTGAATGGAAATATGGATGAACTAAGAAGTTTAAAAATGAATGTTAAGAACATGAATGTTATCTTTGAATGTTAGGAAGTTTAGGAATGTTAGAATATTTGATAGAAATATGGATGAACTAGGAATCTAAAAAGTGAATACATGTTAAGTTCAAATTTTAGGAATGTCAGAAAGTTTAGGAATGTTAGAAGTTTTGATGGAAATGTGGATGAACTAGGAAGTTTAAAAATGAATGTTAAGAACATGAATGTGATCTTTGAATGTTACGAATTTTAGGAATGTTAGAAGTTTTATTAGAAATATGGATGAACTAGGAAGCTTATGAATGTTATGAAGCTTAGGAATGTTAGGAAAATTATGAATGTTATCTATGTTTTGATGGAATAATGGATGAACTAGAAAGTTTAAAAATGAATGTTAAGAACATGTATGTTATCTTTGAATGTTAGGAAGTTTAGGAATGTTAGAAGTTTTGATAGAAATATGGATGAACTAGGAAGCTTAAAAGTGAACACATGTTAAGTTCAAATTTTAAGAATGCTAGGAAGTTTAGGAATGTTAGAAGTTTTGATGGAAATATGGATGAACTAAGAAGTTTAAAAATGAATTTTAAGAACATGAATGTTATCTTTGAACATTAGGAAGTTTAGGAATGTTAGAAGTTTTGATAGAAATATGGAAAAACTAGGAAGCTTAAAAATGAACATGTTAAGTTCAAATTTTAGGAATTTGCTAGGAAGTTTTGATTGAAATCTGAATGTTAGGTTTAAATTTTTATAGGAATGTTAAGAATGAATGTGATGGTAAGAATGGATGTTAAGGAATTTGTGATAAGGTGCAATGAATGAATGCATGTTAAGAACATGATTGTTATCTTTGAATGTTAGGAAGTTTAGGAATGATAAGAAGTTTAGGAATGTCAAGAAGTTTTGATAGAAATATGAATGTTAGGAAGTTTAAAAATGAATGTTACCTGAGTTCAAAGTTCTGGAATTTGTTAGGAAGTTTTGATTAAAATATGAATGTTAGGAAGTTGAAAAATGAATATTATTTGTTCAAATTTTGATATGAATTTCTAATTAATAATTCTTATTTTTAATGTCCAGGTACATTTGATGCGGCTGAAATCATGGAAAATGGAGATAACGATTTTTTATTTTTTAACCATAAGCGAAGATTACAGGATTGTGAAGCTTGTGCTAAATTAGAGCAATGATTTTAGACAACAATTTGATGAATTTTCATTGATTTGTTGTAAATAATCATTCCTCTAATTTAGCATAAGCTTCACAATCTTAGAATCTTTTCTTGTGATTAAAAATCAAATGATCGTTGTCTCTATTTGCCATGATTTCAGTTATGTGAACTTACACGAGCAATATTTTAAATTAAAGATTCGGGGCAGAGAGTGGCGACAGCCACAGATCCGTTATCTCATCCTTTAAGTGGTTTAATAAACATATGGGGACCCGAATAAAGTATTTTATACAGAATTCAGACAAAAATTTTACACATTGAGGTTTTCATTACCAAATAATTTTTGAATTCAAATTTTAGCATACTAAAATACGATCATTTAAACTCTTATACTCCAGTTTGTTTCAAGATCATAGACATAGAAATAAAGAAAAATATTGTACACAACATTTGACAATAACATGGACTAAACCATTGATCTATTAATTTTAAATATATAGTTTTAAAAACATCGCAATGGAATGCCGTCCTCAATTATCCATTCATGGTCATATTTGGACAGTTTTCGTTTTTTATTTTTAATTGTTTTTTTGATGGAACTTGAACCAATTTTATTCGGGATACACATACTAAATGGCTATATTGACAACATATAAGATCAGGTTCATAATCCTGAAAGTAGACATAATTTTGAGTCATATGGATCTGCTGAAAAAATAGCCATTTAAAACGATGGATCCTCTCTCGTATGTATATCCGTTGTCATTGTAGTCTTCCAATAACTTCATTTTTTCTTCAGTGCATCGTATCAAATAATATTTCACATTTTAGTTGTTGTCTACAAGTGTAATAACAACAAAAACATCTCCTGTGCAAATTACAATTGATGTTAGGATTTTTAATTCAATTAAATTGACTAATATACATGTGTATAAGGTGAAGGACAAGAATGAACAATCGACAAAACAATGGTATTTGATCATTACCTTCTCTAACAAGATCTGAAATTCTATCGCCATCAAATGATAGTGTTATATCTTCTGATTCTAATTCTTTTATGCTTACTAGTGGCATTTTTCCTTTAGGATTAATCTCTGTGTGTTTCCAATGTTTTACGTAGTTGTTCGTTATGTTTTCACAAACTTCTGTAGATTCAATATTTTTAGTGCAAATATGACAAAAGCATGATTGCTTTCTACTGTCAAATGCATAAATGTTTTGGAAGGCTTTTGTTTTAATAGAGTGAAAATATCTAGTTCCCTGTATGGTGCTAGCGTCGTATGATATTGATCTATTTATATCTTGGACCCCAACATGCCAAAAAAACCTAGTACACAAATGACAAATTTTGATGTTAGGTACATACTTTTTTTTAAATTGACAATAAAATATAAATATAAATATTTGTGTGTACATACCTGCGCACATCTTTTGATTGTTGATTATAATCATGGTTTAGATGTGATTTACACCATTGGACAGCCTCTGCAGCTGAATGGAATCATGCAGAACTATGGTTCATTTTCCGTCTTCGAAGTGCTCTTTTTACACATGCTCCTGCACCATCATGTGCACTTTTTCCATGACCAGTTTCAAAGAAATTCCAGTGATGTTTAATGTTCAATGCTTTATGAAGTCGACATAACCAATAAAATGATCGTGAAGATTTAAATTGTCCGGCACATCAATCCAACCATATCCAATGCTCATTGAATTTAATGTTATGTCCCTTTAGTGAATTGTAGAAAATACTTTCAATACAATGTTGAACAAAATATGTATCGTGTGTATGATCGTTGCTGATATAAAAGTGATATTTTTTAATAACATCTCAATTGTCACACGTTCTTTCAATGCCATCAACATCCTGTTGAGAATGTCTATATAAAACATGGACAAATATCAAAACTTGGTCAGAATGATAGTATTCACTCTATATCTCTTTTTGTGCAGCAAATATGTAATTTTCTGCAAAATCAACCACTAACAAAATTGTTCCTGGTGAAAAAATTTCAACAGATTGTTTGAATTGAAGGTCTTGCCATCGTGCTCTATGTGAATGCTTGGTGTATTTATAATTTTCACTTTCAAATTTGTTGAGAAAATCTGTCACACCTATTTTATCTTCTCGCAAATCAATCCTTTTGGAATGTACATCACTAGTACTTGTAATGTATTCATATCTTCTCCAATCAACGGTGTCATTTGACAGTGCGTGATCAGTATCGATAGGATATTTATTATGGAATAAAACCAAATTTTCACAATGATTACAATGTTTTCCATTGACACATTTCTTATTATAAAATACTTCATTGTGATTTCTCTCACATAGGGTTTGAGATATGAATTCACGTATTGTGGGCAGAGGTGGTGAATTTGTCCAAAACATTTTACCAAATTCAAGAAATGTGTCGTCATATAATTGAAATTGCACATGATAACGAAAACAACATGTGTCATGAATAGTAATAGGTATAACATACCATGGTTTTAGTTGCACAAATGTAGTGATTGACACATTAATTCCACGATGATCTTCCTTGAATATATTGAACAATTGTACTTGTGTCATATCCATTATATGTTTTGGACTGCTTACATATACTCCTCGTGATACTCTTTGTCGTATTACATCTCTTGAATTTGGTGAAACTCGAGCATGTGTCAACCAATATTTTCGTACAATATCTTTAACACCTGCTCCCATTCTATCTTTGTAAGGTTGTCTACAAATAATTGCCCAGCAAGCAAGTTCATCATTTTCATCTATTTGCATTCTGAATTTGCTATGTTTGTATAAAGTCTTTCTTGAGGTTCGAACTGCTTTTGCTAGCTGTGTTGTCAAACGTTTTTGTTTAGTACTAGTCGAAATAACTGCTGTATGAATTGATCTTTGTGTAGCACCGATGTCTTTCTTCCTAGATTTTCCAAACTTTTTTATTGCATCACCTATATTTTCTATCACATTATGTTTTAATTTCGACTCTTTGGTCGCCTTGTGAATACCAAATAATGATGTAGCATCTTCTATCTTCTTGGTCACTAATAAACATCTCAAAATTTTTGCTTGTCCTGTTGCTGAATAATTCTTCAGAACATCATCATAAATTTTTAGAGCTCAATATCGTGCAAGATGTATGGGTATTTTTTTTCCATATTTATTGCAATCAATGTTTTCTAACATTTCATCATCAATAGTGAAAGTACATATACATCAAGTTAAATTTAATTTAAAACATGTATCCAAAAATACAATTCATTATAAAAAATGAATTTAAAAAATACATAATATATACATATCTGGTCCAATTTTTAGTTTTTGAACTTGATCTTCAATATTTACTTCATCGACATTAGTATGTAAATCACTATTTACATCTTTAACAATAGTTTCTTCAACTTCAATTTGTTCTTCTTGTACTCTATTTTCAATTTCCATTTCATCAACATTATCATGTAAAACTGTATTTGTATCTTCAATAATCGTTGCTTGTGTTTCTGCAAGGCTTGCTTTGTTGGCATGATATTTAAGTTTTTTCTTTTCTCTATTATCATCATCAGCAGCAACACGTTTACAATCATATTTTATATGACGGTTTCTCTTACTGCCCATAATTGTTTAATCTATAAATGATAAATTAAAGAATCATCATTTTATTGTAAAAAAACAAAATGAAGATTTAAAAACAGTTACGAAATTTATAAACACATGAACTGAAATTTACTTCACCTTATCAAAATCTTGTAAGAGTCTTTTGAAGAAAAAGTCTTTGGAAACAAATTTCATTTGAAAAGAACATTCTTTGAATGAAATAAGAACTATTTGACAATAAATCACCTTTGAAAAAACCCATTGGAAAATAATAAGAACACTTTCTAAATAAATCTTCTTTGTAAAACCACTTGGAAAAAAAAAACTTATTTGAAAAAATACCTGGGAAAAAGATTTCTTTGTAAAAACTCTTGCAACGAAATAACTTTTTTGCAGAAATAACTTTTTTACAAAAATAACTTGGGAGACTTTGAAAAAACGCATTTTCAAAAAAATAAGAAGGAAAAATACATCTCCTTTGTAAAAATAACTTGAAATAAAATCTTATTTGCAAAAATGTCTTGGAATAAAAACTCTGTAAATGCACACTTTGGAAAGAAACATTTTCTGAAAAAATCACTTGTAAAATACTTTGTAAAAAAATATTTTTTGTAAAAATACCTAGAAATTTTTTTTTGAAAAAACTAATTTGAAAAACACATTTTTAAATAAATAAGAAGGAAAAAGACAACTCCTTTGAAAAAATAACTTGGAATAAAAACTCTTTAAAATCATCATTTTGGAAAAAAAACCTATTGCAAAGAAATAAGAAGTGCAAAGGCTTGGAATAAAAACTTATTTTGAATAAATGTCTTAGAAAAACATTCTTTCAATGTATTCCTTAGAAAGAAGTAAGAAAAAAAATACTTCATAAAAAAAACTCTCTTTGCAAAGAAATTTTTTTAGAAAATTCTTGGAAAAAAAATCCATTGCAAAGAAATAAGAAGTACAAAAAGCTTAAAAAAAAATACTTCATAAAAAAAACTCTCCTTGCAAAAAAAACTCTTTAGAAAATCCTTGAAAAAAAACCCATTGCAAAGAAATAAGAATTGCAAAAAGCTTAGAATAAAAACTCATTTTGCAAAAATGCCTTAGAAAAACATTCTTTCAATATATTCCTTAGAAAGAAGTAAGAAAAAAAATACCTTATCAAAAAAACTTCCTTTGCAAAAAAAGCTCCTTAGAAAATCCCTTCAAAAATATTATGATCAGAAGTATGCAAAATTAAAATGTGCGAAATTAATTGAAGTATTTAGTTTTATTTATATAAGTTTAAAAATGAATTTTTTTTTATTTTTTTTTCGATTGACGAGTTTTTTTTTTAATGTTTGGTTACTCGGCTGAATAATTATTCGGCCGAATAACCTCTGAAACCTGAAAATCTGATTGTCTCTCACAGTTTTCAGGTTTCTCCATTTTCGGAAGGTAAAAAGAATCTCTTACACTACAAAGCGGTAGTCGAACTTGATACCATTAGTTTCGTTATTGAATCTACTTTTTGAATATATAAATTTCTTTGTGTATAGGTAAGATCTGATATTTGTAATTGTTTGTTTTCTTAACAAGTGTCGAGTTTGGTTTCATTTCTTTCAAAATGCAGTGAAATGAAAAATTCATAACTTTAAAAATACACCAAGAAAAAAATTGAGAAAAATATGGTGCAGTTAATTGGTGTGTCTACTTCAAAAGGGTATTCATAGAATTTTTAGTTTTATATTTAATTGAGAGAAAAGTTTCGCGACAAAAAATATGTTGAAAATCGACAAGGTTTCCCCATTGATCGAATTCAAATAAATATAATAATTAGTATATAGATCCATTTGTTACAAACTTATAGTCATGCAATAGTATATTGTGTATAGATTGTCGTAGCATATTTGTTTTTTGCAAAAAACAAGTATAACAATGATTTTACGTGTGTGACAAAACATGGCTATTTTGTAGTCCTTTAATTTTGTAAGAACACACTGTCAAACATTTTCCGAATCGACATATCAAATCTCAATATAAAAAATTGAAAAAAATATGGATAGCAAGCTAACATAATTCTCTAAAAGTTTGCTTTTTAGTAAAAAGTGAAATTCCAAACAAAAATATCACTTTTATTTTCCCAAAAATGGAAAACATGAAAAATTCAAAATTATTTTCTCACGGGACCCCCCAAAATAAACACCCATCTTCATGGATTCACCCACTAGTTTGTTTAAAACCCGATGTACAAATTGCAGACACTCCCTACCCGCTGGACGTCAACCTTTTTAGTGACAACATCCAGTTGGTTTTTTATTTAATAGCTCAGTTTTTAGGTTCTGACTCAGAGTTATGGATAACTGAAGTACAACTAAGCCTGTTATTCAGGATTAGTGTTAGTTCCCCAGAGGCAGGAAGTGAGTCAGTACCATCCCTCAAGTTTGAGAAATTTTTTGCAGAAAAAATACATGCACTGTTAAGTTGTTTTGAAAATACCAGATTTTTTTGATTCCAGGCATATTTGACTAAAATGATTCTGCATAGCAGTACAGACAAGTTAAGTTTCTCTCAGATACTCTTTACAGGGAATTTGGAGGATAATGTTTTCAATTACATGAATTACATTCTATCTGCTATGTATAAAGTTAGGTTTGAAGAAGAACTACCCAAAGTACTACCAGATATGCAAACCTTGATGCAGTTGAAGGATGAACAAGCCGTTGGCGACTGGTTCTTGTTGAAAGATGCCACAATGATAAGGGTGTAGGGTTTTGTACATGAACCATACTTTTTTCAGAATTTTTTACCTCGAGAGTTTTTTTCCCTTGAGTTCATTTGGCAGAGGTTGATTGCAGAAGAAGAGTAGTTTGGGAAATATAAGAAAGGTTTTGATATAAAGCTCCCTTGGCAAGTCGGCCCTTTCATTGTAAAGTTTAAAGAAGCTATTAACGAAGTGGAAAGGTTATTGAGAAATATGGGGTTCAGAAAGGATATAGCGATCGCATATGATCCTCTGCATATCATAGCTGAAAGAAAGAAGAAACGTGGTCTGAAGGCATGGGAACACCAAGAAGCTGAAGTGCTGCCGAAGGGGCGAAATTTATTGCAGTATGAGCCCGAAGAGGCTAAACATATAGATTTACAAATACAAGCGCTAGTCACGGCTGATGATCCTATGGACCAAGACCAGCTGTTTAATACTCAGGAAGTATGCGGGAAGAGAGATTCACAAGAAGTTATTGAAACAGAAGAAGAGGAAGAAAGTGAAAAGAAAAGATTCAAATTGGAAATACCAGATGAGTTAACCATCCATATAAGTGATATGGATGAATAGGAAGAAGGACCATCAGCCCCAGTTATCCAAATCCAAGAGTATCAATTCCAAGATGCGACAGGAGGGAATGAGGATGGTAGATTTAAATCCCAGGAAGACATGTTTAAGTATCATGGGCAAAATAAGTAGGCCTTTGCATAGAGACTTTTTGAACTAATGCCCACTATGAAGATTTGTCTAAAACAAAAGCGTCTTTGATAATGAGTAGAGATTCCCAGACACACACTTTAAATTTGACGATATCTGATAAAGACCAAATGACGGAAGCAAAGATAGACTGGAAGAAGATACCTTTGCCAGATAGGATTCAATTTCATAGGCAAATTGGAGAAGGTCTATATGATGACCTAGTGGAAGCGGCCTTGAAGATTTCTAATATGGAGGTCACTGTAAATAAGATGGATGCTGAGTTAAAACATGAAAGGTCAGAGAATAAAGCACTTCAGCAGCATATCAAAAAGCTGCAATTTGATTTGATTGAAAATGATGGCAGGGGCAAAGCAAGCCATAAGCTATTAAAAGGTAAAGACAATTTGATCTAGACCCTACAGAAGAGAATGAAAATTCCCAACTCCCAGTTAATACAAGCTCCCGAAGAGACAAAGGTAATACAAGAAAAAGAAGTTTTAAGTAGGGAGATCAGCAATAATAAAGCCTAATTGCTAAGGTTCGCAGAGAAAGAAGGATGCTGGGAGAAAGAAAAGATGAGTTTGAAGAGTCGGATCAAAGAGTTAAAAAGCAGTTGGTCAAACATATGTTCACAATAGGAAAACGAAGGCCCGAATAAAGAGAAGGATAGTACAGACAACATTGTGCAGGCCATGTCCTAGATCAACCTAAAGGATGGTGAGATACGGGAGATAAAAAAGGAAAATCAAAGATTGAAAGAAGAAAATGAGGTAAGGGAAAAAGGGACAAATGAACTATAGCAAAAATATAAGGAATTAGTGGCAATTAACAACAGGTTTTCTCAACAGATTATAGGGAGAGCAGCTATGTAGGGATGCAAGCATTTGATTTGGGATTTAATTATCCAGGAGGCTGAGAGATTCAGACCTTATCTGGATATCATGAGAACAAAGGAGAATATAGTCACTGATGTCTTTAAGAGTTGGATTGCTATGAAAGAAAAACTGCACAAAAGGACAAAAGAGAGTACATATAATGCTAAAAGTTTTTTAAATAGTTTGACAGATAAAGACGTCATAGATTTGAACATCAAGGACAGAATCAAAACCATTGCAGCAGCAAAACGAATCCTAGGGAAGTACGCGTTGGTCGAAGCTGTGGAAACCAAAGCAAATGAAATGAATGAACAGTTGACAGAATTCAAAGGACAATTTGAAGGACTAGTAGAAAAGGGATTTATGGCATTTTGGGATGAAAAGAAAAAATTGATTCCCCAAAGTGAGCATAAAAGGTTGATGACTAGCAAGCGGATGGATCATTCCAAGTTCAAACATCTGAGCCAGCCGCTTTCAGGGAAAATCCTACTAGAAAAGATGGACAAAGATTTTGAGATGTTGTACAGATTGATTTCTATTGGAGAAGGGCTTCCACCTATGTCTTCTGTTTATCAACTTAACATCAGAGTCCTAGAGAAAGAGATGACAGGTTATGACATCCTAGCACCTGAACTTTGGGCACCTATAGAGAAATATGGGAAGATGAAATATACCTATCATGCTTCGCTGGCATATGCTATCCCTTAAATCTCAGATCTGTGCATTTTTAAATACCAGTTTATTTTTGATGGAAAAGCTTAGGATATATCTAATATTTTGATTTTCCAGGACGTGGCAGTGGGTTTCCTGTTATGTAATGAAGTTTGACCATTGGACATATACTTTAATTTTTTTATATTGTTAAACGGCTTACCGGCAAATGCAAGAAAGCGATTGAGCTTATCTTATTATATTTTCTGTTTTTTGAAAGTGACATCTGAACTGTGATGAGGTGTCCCTAAATTGTAACTAATTTCTATTTCAAATGGGCCAAGTATGAGGCTCCAGGCCACTATAAGTTCCATGTAATTTCAAATGGAAAAATGGGGGAAAACTTTTGAAGCTCTACATATTTTGTCCACTGTTATTTTGAGATATTCCTTAAATAAAATTGTCAGAATCTTACATGCGTTTTTTAGATATTT
Source organism: Larix kaempferi (assembly GCA_027924585.1). Lineage (NCBI taxonomy): Eukaryota > Viridiplantae > Streptophyta > Pinopsida > Pinales > Pinaceae > Larix > Larix kaempferi. The sequence continues at coordinate 6,552,329 of BSBM01000348.1, forward strand.
CTGTGTAATTGGTCTGGTAGTCTGTTTTCCTTTTCTATGTGATATGTGTCTCTTTCCTTTGTTAATCCATATTGTTAACATTCCTTCGTACTTGGTTCAGCGTAGCATCTGAATGAGATTCATAAAGATTATGCCTTATTCATTTCTTACCAAGTATTTCACAAATTATTTCTGCTAAAGTTGGTATAGGATTCATCTGTGTATGCCTTATATCAATGGATTGTTCATCTTTCTTCTTTTTCACCAATTAAATCACTTTGACTACTAGCTAGTTGCTACCTTGCCTCTGTGTGAATGCATCTGCTAAGCATTTGATGATAATGTTTATGTTATACTTGAATCGACTCCATTGCCCAATATAGATCCCTGTTGTTCTCCAACCAATGGCTTATAGGAGTATAATTTGTCTTACAAAAATCAGACCTTCTGCGTATGTTTAAATAGAACATCTTGAGGAATGAATGCTGGTGTCCTTTTCCATGATTGATGAACTTGATTATTTCCAGTTTTTCATTAGTTTATTGAGAGAGCCCTCTCAGACTGTGTTGGGTCAGTAACATCAGTCCAAATATTGGTTAGTGCTTACCCCGAATTACCCTTCTTACGAACTGGGGGTCAATTTGGGTGTTAGCAAATTGGCGCCGCTGCCGGGGACCGCAAGTTTTCTTGTTTTCCTTGCAAGAACGATAAAGAATTTCTAAGAATCAAAGAAAAGAGAGATCCCTGTGGGAAAACAAAGATTTCCATCTTTTTCAAGGGTTGTACAATTTTTCCCTAGCGACTCCACTCGTAAAGGTTTATATTCAAGAATGTGTTCCACTGGGGAAGACCTCCAAAGCTGAATCCTAATTCTGAAGAAGATCTAGACAAAGCATCCTGGCCTCAAGAAAGATCCATACCAGAGGTAACCCTATTCCTGAAACTCTATTAATTTTTTATAATCCAGAAAGGCTGCTTAGACGAAAAGCTGAAAAAGATAAAGTTAGTACTTCAAACAGTGAAAGAATTGTGCCCGAAGCAGAATCCCCTGTTTTTCAAGAATTAAATATAGAGATTGACATTGGGAAACCTTTACCCAGATCAAGATCTGAATCTTGTCTAATCTTAGGTGAAGGAGTTCTTAATAATCCCGAATCTTACTTGTTGGATCCTATCTGACGTAATTTACTAGATACTATCAAAGCTAAAAAAGCTAAACCATGTTCCCAGCATACCCCACTCCTTTCACAAAATCCGCCTATAATCACGGCTGCCAGATTTGCACCTCTAGCCCTACCAGTTGTTTTACATGACCTACCCCAAAACTATGCACAAAGGATCATTTCCTATGATGGAGAGGGAAATTTTTCTACCAGACAACATGTAGACAGGTTTGAAGATTTTATTGATCTAAAGGAAGTGGATTATGATGATGCAAAAATGAGGTTATTTGCGTAAAGTTTGTTTCGAGAACCTAATAAATGGTACAGGTTGCTACCAAATGCCTCCATAAATGATTTTGCAAATTTCAAGACCCTGTTCTCAGAAAGATGGGAAATGATAGGAAGTCCTGCCCTAGTCTTGTCCTAGTACAATCACATCAAGAAAGGAGGTTTCAAGTCTGTGCATGAATTTTCTGTTAGGTTTATGAGGGCATATAATTCTATTCCTTATGATCTAAAAACCTCAGTAGGCGCTGCGAAACTCCACTTTGCAGACGCCTTTGATGGAGATTTATCATGTACATTAAGAGAAAGAAAGTCTGCCTCCCTTCCTGTCTTGCTAAAGGATGCCCTAGAAGTAGAGGCAAACATGATGGCCTCGTGGAAAATAAAGGGTAAAACAGAGGCTGAAAGAAAGAAGCAGGAGACCCAAACTTCTACCTCATCTGCTTCTAACTATGCAAAATTTGATACCATGATGAAAGCCATGGAAAAGTTGATGGATAGATTGACCATAGATACCAAGCCTCCTGCTCGAGAAAATCCTGAAAACCAAATCCGAAACCCAAAATTTAGCAAACCACCACCCCCTGCAAGAAACAAAAGAAATCTTGAAGAACAACCGATGCGTCCTCCTTTTGCTGAAAATATGGTAGATAATGAAATAGCTGAAGAGCCCACTGAAGCCCGGATTCATTTTGTTGACTCCCTAGACCATGAAATATACTTGACTGAGAGGGAACATGACTTCTTTAACAAAGGAAGTACTAGTAACAAACCTGAGTTAGAATCTGAACAATACCTAATGGGTTATCAAAATGCTATGGATGATATTCAAAGAAAGCTAAAATTGAGAAATAGAGAAGTTACCATGAGTAAAGGAAAGCTTCCTTTGAACCAACCTGCAGTCACCCAACAGGCTACAAAAGAGCCGAAAGAGAAACAACAAAGAGATATTGCAAACAAAAGACCCGAAAATAAAGAAGAATATGGTCAACCTTCAAAGGAGGTTAAACCACCAGAAATCACAGAGATAATCAAACCTTCCCCCACTTTTAGCCTCAAAGCTGAACTGTCAAAGGTAAAGATCTCCATCCCTTTTAATGAATTACTGAAAAATAATGAATACAGGGAAGAGATAATGAAGATGGTTAAAGGAAAAAATGAACACCAACATGATATTCTAGAGTTGTCTGATGATGCTCCTACCATAATCTTTGGATCTAATTTGGAAGAACCAGGCGATGAAGAAGTCCCTCGTTTCTACTTAAGCCTAAATTTCCATGATCAGATCTTGCACAATGCCTTAATAGACTCTGCGGCATCTCATAACCTAATGCCAAAATCTGTGCTGAAAGAGCTAGGATTAGAAGTGACAAGGCCATACCAAGACCTTTTCTCCTTTGATTCTAGAAAGGTACCATGTTTGGGACTGATTAAGAATATGGTAGTAACTCTAACCCAACTCCCTGCTAAAAGTGTCATGATGGATGTGGTGGTGGTTGATGTGCCTGCAAAGTTTGGGATGCTTTTGTCAAGATCTTGGGTTTCAAAGTTGAAAGGAACTATGCAGATGGACTTATCTTATGCCGCAATTCCCGTGTTTGGAGCAAATAGGAGATTGTATAGGGAAAACAAGATGGAATATGTCGTCAGCAGCAAAAGCAAACATGAGAATCACCCTATATATGCAGTTGATATAGACATGGGATGCTCCATTTTTGTTTTTGATGGTCCTCATTGTGATCCTAACCCTCCCTCATATAGGGAAGTTGATGAAGATAAGGAATTTGCAGCCAGATATGAAGCTTCTGAAAGAGAAAAAAAATGAAGAAGGCTGGTAGAAAATGTATTTTGATGGTTCGGTGAGCAAGAATGGTGTTGGAGCAGGGGTTTGGATCATTCCTCCCAACAAGGAGTCTAGGGCACTTTCATACAAGCTAACATTTGAATGCACTAATAATGTTGCCAAATATGAAGCATTACTGTTAGGTTTGCGGGCTCTGAAAGACTTGGGAGCTAAGAAGATAGAAGTGTTTGGAGACTCTGAGTTGGTAGTGAACTAGATAAATGATAGTTACCAAGCCAAACACCCAATAATGAGGGCATATAGAAATGAAGATTGGGAATTCTTTGGAAATGTTTTCACAGAACACAAGATTAGAGTAATACCTAGACATGAAAATGATGTAGCAGATTCTTTGGCAACTACTGCTAGAGGATTTAAGACCCAATCTTCTCCCAAGCTAAGTATGAGGTCGAAATAATAAACAGACCCTCTATTCCTGATAATTCTAAGTAGTGGCAGGTATTTGAAGACAAATTACAACTCAGGAGATTTTTGGAACTCTCTGATGAGTTTGCAAATGTACATATTGATACTAAAAATGAAAACATAGAAAACCTTGTAGAAGGAGAAAATGCTGAAGAAGAAACTAAAAAACAAGGGTGGAAGAACATGATGGGTGGTAAGGATATTATTCAATTGAAGAATAATTAGATCCCTAAAGGTCTAATACCCTTGGAAAAGCTCTTTGATCAAGATGATGTAGCCAAAAGTCCAAAATTTGAACCTGCCCGAGAATCAGTAGAAGATCAAAACATGGGTACAGAGAAAGATCCTCAAATGGTGAAGCTGTCTAGAAGACTACAGGCTGACAAAATGAAACGTTACATAGAATTGATGAAAATACACACTGATGCTTTTGCCTGGACCTATGAAGACTTAAAGGAGTATGATACATCAATCATACAGCATACCATTCCACTCAAGCCAGGTGAGAAACCTTTTAAGCAAAAATTAAGAAGAATCAATCCTAAGCTAACAGATATCATAGAGAAAGAAGTCAAAAAACTTTTCAATGCAAAGATAATTGTTACCTTAAGGTTCTCACAATGGATAGCAAATCTGGTCCCAGTCAGAAAGAAAAGTGGAGAAATCAGAATCTGTATTGATTTCAGGAACCTGAACAGAGCATCAATGAAGGACAATTACCCTCTACCTAAAATGGAGCACACCTTACAGCAAGTGGTAGGAGCCGAAAGAATTTCCACCATGGATGGTTTCTTAGGGTATAATTAGATTAAAGTACACGTAGAAGACCAGGAAAAAACCGCTTTCACAACTCCTTGGGGAACCTTTATGTACGCTAAGATGCCATTTGGTTTGATGAACGCTGGAGCAACTTTCCAAAGAGCTATGGATATTGCGTTTGCTGAAGAAAAATATAAATTTGTGGTGGTATATAAGGATGATATAACGGTTTTTTCAAAGTCGGATGAAGAACATCTTAAGCATTTGGAAAGAGTTTTCATAAAATGTAGGAAATATGGCATTTCCTTGAATCCCAAAAAATCTTTTTTCACTTTGGATGAAGCTAAGATCTTAGGGCATATCATCACCAAAGATGGGATAAAAATTGTTTCTGAGAGGGTCAGTGCTATTCAGAAAGTAGGAGAGCCCAAAGCAAAGAAGAAATACAATATTTCATTGGCCAAGTGGGTTTTTTAAGGATATTCATACCAAGTTTTGCCGAAATAATGAGTAGTATTACAAATATGCTAAGAAAAGAGAATCAAATAAAGTGGACCGAAGAAGCTAGAGATTCTTTTAAAGGGATCAAGACAACCATCACCGAAGCTCTAGTGTTGGATAGCCCAAACTTTAATCAGGATTTCCTAGTTTTTTCATATGCATCTGAACATACAATAGCTGGGGTGTTGTTGCAAAAGAATGACCAGAATGCTAAACAATCGATTGCTTTTTTCCACAAAGTACTAAGAGAAGGGGAACTAAAATATGATATCATGGAGAAACAGGCTTATGCTCTCATAAAATCTTTGAAATATTTCAGGGTTTATATTATACACTCACACATCATCGCTTATGTCCCAAATAGTGTTGTGAAAAGCATTTTGACCCAGTCTGATCCTGAAGGTAGAAGAGCCAAGTGGATTGCAGCATTACTGGAATATGATTTAGAGATAAAACCCACTAAACAGGTGAAAGGCCAGGGGTTAGCAAAATTAATGACCGAAGAAAACTGTGATTTCTTGCAGCTAAATTTTCGAGAGAATCAACCAAACCAGTTGGATGCAAACATACAGGTGAAACCTGAATTCTTTGAGTCTCCTTGGTATACCGACATTGTTTTTGTACTACAAAATTTACAGGCACCTGCAGGGTTAAATAAAAGCATAGCTAGATCTATGAAACTAAAAGCTGCCAAATACTGTATCATGAACCAATACCTGTATTGGAAAGACCCTGGAGCGGTGCTGCTAAACTGTTTGGTTGAAGAAGAGGCTAAACACATAAAAGAAGAATTCCACAAAGGGGATTGCGGAGGACATCATTCCTAGAAAGCGACAGTAAACAAAATCCTGAGAGCAGGGTTTTACTAGCCCACTATGTTTTTCGATGTTTACAAAGAGACTGTTGTTTGTCACCAATGTCAGATCTTCGATGGAAAAAAAAAGGTTGTTTCCCTCCCTATACATCCTATTATAGTTGAAGCACCTTTTCAACAGTGGGGTTTAGATTTCATTGGAGAAAATAAACCCAAACTCCTCTGGACAGCACAGATGGATCTTGACGGCTACTAATTATTTTACCAAATGGATAGAAGCCATACCTACCAGGCGAGCGACTGAAGGAGTAATCATGGATTTTATGGAAGATAACATCCTGTCTAGATTCGGATGCCCCAAAAGAATTGTGACTGATAATGCTCCAACTTTCTGTACCAAAAAGATGATTAATTTCTGCCATAAATATCATATCAGCCTAAATCATTCCACGGCTTATTACCCTCAAGGAAACGGACTAGCAGAGTCTTTAAACAAGAGCTTGGTAAGAATCATAAAAAAGTTGTTAGAAGATAACAAGAGGTCTTGGCACACAAAGCTGAAGTATGCTCTATGGGCTAACAGAATCAGTACGAAAAGAGCCATCGGGATGTCACCATTTCAGTTGGTGTATGGAGCTGAGGTAATTTTTCCAGCATCCCTAGGTTTTCCTGTCATGAGGTTATTACAGGGAATAGAAAAAGAACCAAATCATATGCAAAGAAGAGTAAATCAGATAGTTGAGCTGAATGAGCTAAGGAATAAGGCCTATGACAAAGTGGAAATCCATCAAGAAAAAATGAAGGAAGCCTTCGACAAAAAGGCTAAGGAGGATTATTTTCAGGTCAATGACAAGAAAAACATGGAAAGTTTGACCATATGTGGATGGGGCCGTATATTACTGCAGCAATCCAAGGAATAAATTCTTTTGTCTTAGAACATCAAGATGGATCTTCCTGGTCGGGAGGTCTAGTCAACAGGAGATTCTTAAAGCACTACCTGTCCTAAGGGATGCAGGTATTCCATGTACCATAGCCTCTGTATATATTTTTTCATTTGTTTTATATTTGTTTTAAAATCCCTAATGGAAAACCTGAAAGTCTTGAAACCTTAGAGAAAAGAAGATGAAGTCTAGAAGGCTAGCCATGGTTCCTTTTTCTTTTCATGTGTGAGCAGCCTAGATATGCGGAAGATACAATTGTAGTTCTATGAAATCAGAATAGGTTGTTGACTCCAAAGTTTGAACCTCGCAATGGATTAGGCACTTAGTCTACGGAGTTCTTTGCTACCTCACAGGGAGGATAGCATCCCCGGCTGGAGCCAGTTGTTGGCACCTATAAATTTTTGCACAAGTCCTAAGAAAAGGATTGATTCCACTGATGAACTCCTAGAAGAAATGGTTAAAACCCCCTCCCCAATCGTGTCTAGACTTCTAAAGCCAAGAAAAGAGCTCAGTTGGAAAAGAAATAATGAGAAAGATGAAGGGTTTGGACACTTTAGACCTAAGGAGGTAGCCTGAATGATAAAAAATGGGTAAAATGACCAATAGTATATAGTTTGAAAGGAAGTAAAGTGATTGATAAAGCTCGGATTGGTCCCTACCATTGATCCCGAAAGAGATCCACGGCCCACCGATCACTCTCGCATAGTGAATTTGCGTGAAAGGAAGCACAAGAAAGTGGTTGCGAGAGATAAACTGCCAGGACAAATGGCAGTCGGAGGAGGCCTTGCATGAGCATTTCGGCAGTAAGTAGAAACCGCCAAAAGGCTTGTGATACCATCGCAGTAAAAAGTTAGGGTATAGGATCAACAGTGCGGGCTGCATGGTCATAAATCTGATGGCGCAGAAGATTCGTTGTCAAATCAGCACGGAGATCAAGGAATATCAACGGCTCGTGACAAAAGAGATCAGATCTATGGTTGGTGGATGCAAGAGATGCAAGGTTGATAACATAATGGGCTCCACCTACGAAAGTGCCCAAAACTAGACACCTGGATGGCTCCCCATCGTAGATATGCTAAAGTCGAGATCAATGCTCCTCATCGATCGTCATAAGGTAAAAGAGCACCCTAGATAAGCAGAGAACGTGGTTGCAATAGTATGTACCATCTTCCATGTGTGACCACCTGAACACCTTAAGAGAGGGATTAAGTGGTAACCCAAAACTAGAAGTCAGGACACAATACCATGGTGTCCTTATATGTGGTTAAGTACGACGGATGGCTAAGATTTAAATCCAATAAAATATCCTACGGCAGAGATGAAAATATTTCAAATAAAAAAGGATAAATAAGAAATTGGATCAATGGACCGGAAGCAATGCCCAGCAGATCGATGGATGAAAAGAGGGACAGTTGGCGAAGGTGAGCAGAAGTTATTCGGAAAAGTTATATATATATATATAACACGACATGTGGAAAATAAACATTTCTTTCTTGGACCTATCGGAGTTGGAAACTTCTGGAAGTGCAGAAGCCTAAAAGGACGATAGGTGAAAGGTCGCTCTTAAGTTTCCCGTGACAGGTAGGGTCCCAAACTCCTTTGTTTATAGCGTGCAGTGTGTTTTATAATCATAGAATGGTAGACAAACAGGTTTCTACTAGTTCTAAGGTCAGAGTAACCCTAGAAGATAGGGATTGTGATGTTTTTGACCGAAACCTTCGGCTTCCTATACCAGAGGTTAAAAGAAGGCCGAAAGCTCTGCTCGAACAAGGGTTAGATGTCTATAGAGTCCATCAGTCCTTTTTCATCTTTTTATACTTGGAACAGATAATGGCTTTCCCAGAGTTCGTGTCATGGTGTTCATTGAATTACTCAGAACCCCAATGAGTGATAATGAACGCCAAGAAGTCCAAAATTGTCTGTAGTGTCGACGTTGCCGTCATACGAAATACCCTTTCCATGCCAGAGTCCCCATCCCTAGCCCCCGAAAGTTCCTCTCAAGAGGTAGTTGTTACTCTGTACAGGAAAATTTCCCCTGAAATCCGTAAAGTTTTCCTTGATACCTATTTAAAACCCGATGTAGAAATTGTAGACACTCCCTACTCACTGGACGTCAACCTTTTTAATGACAACACCCAGTTGGTTTTTTCTTTGATAGCTCAGTTTTTAGGTTTAGACTCAGACTTATGGATAACTGAAGTACAACTAAGCCTGTTATTCAGTATTAGTCTTAGTTCCCTAGAGGCGGGAAGTGAGTCAGTACCATCCCTCAAGTTTAAGGAATTTTTGGCAGAAAAAATACATGCACAGTTAAGTTGTTTTGAAAATACTAGATTTTTTCGGTTCCAAGAATATTTGACTAAAATGATTCTGCATAGCAGTACAGATGAGTTAAGGTTCTCTCAGATACTCTTTACAGGGAATTTGGAGGATAATGTTTTCAATTACATGAATTACATTCTATCTTCTATGTATAAAGTTATGTTTGAAGAAGAACTACCCAGAGTACTACCAGATATGCAAACCTTGATGCAGTTGAAGAATGAACTAGCCGTTGGTGACTGGTTCTTGCTGAAAGATGCCACTGTGATAAGGGTGTACGGTTTTGTACATGAACCATACTTTTTGCCAACATTTTTGACCTTGAGAGTTTTTTCCCTTGAGTTCATCCGGCAGAGGTTGATTGCAGAAGAAGAGGAGTATGGGAAATATAATAAAGGTTCTGATATAAAGCTCCCTTGGCAAGTCGGCCCTTTCATTGTAAAGTTTAAATAAGCTGTTAGCGAAGTGGAAAGGTTATTGAGAAATATGGGGTTCAGAAAGGATATAGCGATCGCATATGATCCTCTACATATCATAGCTGAAAGAAAGAAGAAAAGTGGTATGAAGGCATGGGAACACTAAGAAGCTAAAGGGATGCCGAAGGCGTGAAATTTATTGCAGTATGAGCCCAAAGAGGCTGAAGATATAGATTTACAAATACAAGCCATAGTCACAGCTGATGATCCTATGGAAACAGACCAGGTGTTCAATACTCAGGAAGTATGTGAGAAGAGAGATTCACAGGAAGTTATTGAAACAGAAGAAGAGGAAGAAAGTGAAAAGAAAAGATTCAAATTGGAAACACCAGATGAGTTAACCATATAGATAAGGGCCATCAGCCCCAGTTATCCAAAACCATGAGTATCAATTCCAAGATGCGACAGGAGGGAATGAAGACGGCAGATTTAAATCTCAAGAAGACATGTTTAAGTATCATGGGAAAAATAAGCAAGCCTCCGCACAGAGACTTTTTGAACTAATGCCCACTATGAGGAATTTGTATAAAATAGGAGCGTCTTTGATAACGAGTAGTGATATCCAAACACACACTTTAAATATGATGATATTTGATAAAGACAAAATGACGGAAGCAAAGATAGACTGGAAGAAGATAACTTTGCCAGATAGGATTCAATTTCACAAGCAAATTGGAGAAGGTCTATATGATGACCTAGTGGAAGCGGCCTTGAAGATTTCTAATTTGGAGGTCACTGTAAATAAGATGGATTCGCAGTTCAAACATGAAAAGTCATAGAATAAAGCACTTCAGCAGCATATCAAAAAGCTGCAGTTTGATTTGATTGAAAATGATGCCAGGGGCAAAGCAGGCCATAAGCTGTTAAAAGATAAAGACAATTTGATCCAAACCCTACAGAAGAGAATGAAAATTCCCAACACCCAGTTAATACAAGCTCTCGAAGAGACAAAGCTAATACAAGAAAAATAATTTTTAAGCAGAGAGATCAGCAATAATAAAGCCGAATTGCTAAGGTTTGCAGAGAAAGAAGGATTCTGGGAGAAAGAAAAGATGAGTTTGAAGAGTTGGATCGAAGAGTTAAAAAGCAGTTTGTCAAACATATGTTCACAACAAGAAAACGAAGGCCCAAATAAAGAGATGGATAGTACAGACAACATTGTGCAGGCCATGTCCCAGGTCAACCTAAAGGATGGCGAGATACGAGAGCTGAAAGAGAAAAATCAAAGATTGAAAGAAGAAAATGAGGTAAGGGAAAAAGGGACAAATGAACTACAACAAAAATATAAGGAATTAGTGGCAATTAACAACAGGATTTCTCAGCAGATTACAGGGAAAGCAGCTATGTAGGGATGGAAGCATTTGATTTGGGATTTAATTATCTAGGAGGCTAAGAGATTTAGACCTTATCTGGATCTCATGAGAACAAAGGAGAAGATAGTCATTGATGTATTTAAGAGTTGCACTGCTATGAAGGAAAAAGTGCACAGAAGGCCAAAATAGACTGCATATAATGCTATAAGTTTTTTAAATAGTTTGATAGATAAAGACGTCATAGATTTGAACATCAAGGACAGGATCACAACCATTGCAACAGCAAAACGAATCCTAGGGAGGTATGCATTGGTTGAAGCTGTGGAAACCAAAGCAAATGAAATGAATGAACAGTTGACAGAATTCAAAGGACAGTTTGAAGGACTAGAAGAAAAGGGATTTCCGGCATTTTGGGATGAAAAGAAAAAATCGATTCCCCAAAGTGAGCATAAAAGGTTGATGGCTAGAAAGTGGATGGATCATTCCAAGTTCTAACATCTGAGCTAGGTGCTTTCAGGGAAAATCCTAATAGACAAGCTAGACAAATATTTCGAGATGTTGTACATATTGATTTCTACTGGAGAAGGGCTTCCACCTATGTCTTCTGTTGATCAACTTAACATCAGATTCCTAGAGAAGGAGATGACAAGTTATGACATCCCAACACCTGATCTTTGGGCACCTGTAGAGATATACGGGAAAATGAAATATACCTATCATGCTCTGATGGCAGATGATATCCCTTAAATCTCAGATCTGTGCATTTTTAAATACCAGTTTATTTTTGATAGAAAAGCTTAGGATATATCTAGGATTTTTATTTTCTAGGATGTGGTAGTGGGTTTCCCATTATGTAATGAAGTTTGACCATTGGACATCTACTTTAATATTTTTTATATTGTTTAACGGCATACTGGAAAATGCAAGAAAGCGATTGAGCTTATCTTGTTATATTTTCTATTTTGTGAAAGTGACATCTGAACTGTGATGAGGTGTCCTTGAATTGTAACTAATTTTTGTTTCAAATAGGCCGAGTATGAGGCTCTAGGCCACCATAAGTTCCATGTAATTTCAAATGGAAAAAGGGGGGAGAACTTTTGAAGCTCTACATATTTTGTCCACTGTTGTTATTTTGAGATATTCCTTGAATAAAATTGTAAGAAGCTTACATGCGTTTTTCAGAGATTCCTGTGTAATTGGTATGGTAGTCTGTTTTCCTTTTCTATGTGATATGTGTTTCTTTCCTTTGTTAATCCATATTGTTAACATTCCTTTGTACTTGGTTCAGTGTAGCATCTGAATGAGATTCATAGAGATTATGTCTTGTTCATTTCTTACCAAGTATTTCACAAATTATTTCTGCTAAAGTTTGTATAGGATTCATCTGTGTATGTCTTATATCAATGGATTGTTCATCTTTCTTCTTTTTCACCAATTAAATCACTTTGACTACTAGCTGGTTGCTACCTTGCCTCTATGTGAATGCATCTGCTAAGCATTTGATGATAATGTTTATGTTATACTTGAATCGACTCCATTTCCCAATATAGATCCCTGTTGTTCTCCAACCAATGGCTTCCAAGAGTATAATTTGTCTTATAGAAATCTAACCTTCTACGTATGTTTAAATAGAACATCTCGAGGAATGAATGTTGGTGTCCTTTTTCATGATTAACGACCTTGATTATTTCTAGTTTTTCATTAGTTTATTGAGAGAGCCCTCTCAGACTGTGTTGGGCCAGTAACATCAGTCCAAAGATTGGTTAGTGGTTACCCCAAATTACCCTTCTTACGACCTGGGGGTCAATTTGGGTGTTAACACTCTGGTTCTACACCACCCATGGCCTGTAGCTGCAAATAATTTCCATATGACTGGTGCACACAACCCTGAGATGCACCACTCACCATAGTTAACATCGGTGCAAAGAAACTACTACTCTCAATGCAACTACAACAGTTAAAATTTATTCAAAAAGAGATAAATGCAAAATTATAGCCAGATTTGTGATGCATAAATTTAGCAGTTGCATTATTTAAGATTGCTAGAATGGAAAAATGCACAAACAAGCAGGTGAGCCAACAAAATTAAGCTTTTTGTCACAGAAAAAATGTAAAAGCTTCTAAACACTACTACCAAAATAAAAGAAACACAAAGTTTCTTTTCAGATGTGCAAAGACACTGAGACCCCTGTTGCTAAGGAAATAGGTAACACAGACGCTTTCTAAAACATAACCACAAGATACTCATAAGGATTTTACGAAGTAGATGTATATTTGACATGATATGCCATGGTTCACAAAACATTTAAACTTGCCTTTTTACAATTCTTTCTGGGAAAGTTATCACTTGGTGGACTAATTGGTGAGGTGCATAGACCATTGAAAACTGATCCAATTCAAACTAATAACTTCTAATAAGTCCAAATTCCAATTAATCATTTATTTTTACATTTAACATGATTCACTGGGTAGGCCTCACCACTTTTTCAAAACTAAAGAAAAAAGCAATAATTCATTAAAAAATCAAGGAGCAACAACAAAATTAAAAGGAAGTTTGAAAGTCCCCGTCCATGCACAAATATACACGCTTACATAAAAAAATTCCTTCTTGGTTATAAATCTATTTCCAAGTATTTCCTTCACCAGTTTTCTGAAATTTTGAAAGTATTGTGCCCAAAATTGGCACCAGTTAACTGGTTTGCCTAATCATTTTTTTCAAAACTTGAGAGAATTTAAAATAATTTATAAAAACAATAAAGAAACAACAATGAAATTAAAGAAAACTTAAAATTCCATGTCCATACATCTATATGCACACTTAAAAAATTTACTCTCCACTCATACAACTATTTGTTGATATCACACTTGCCCATTTCCTGAAAATTTTTAAGTGTTATATCAAGAGCCTGCACTAATTTCCTGCTTCTGGAAAGATATGGAAACTATATTTTGCAAACAAATTGTTCATGTTTGCCACTGACCTCCATCACATTATCCACATTGTCACCATCTACACATGCTCTCATACTAGCTCCTGGCAGGACTTGGTTGGCAGCACTCTTTATTGTTTTCGAAAGTGCTATGCAAAAAGGAGGTTTGGGAAATATTTTTTCATATTGGTCCACTGCGTAGCACTGGCATTTCTGTATCCTAAGAAAATTTCATGCAAACATTATGGAACAATACATGATTCATTCGTTAGATCCCTAATAAACTCAAGTATGGCTTTAAAATTGTTTTCCTTTGGGTTTCTTTTCATCAAAACATTGAAGGTCTTGTATATATATTTTGCATCCTTCTCTACAATAACATTGACATCCATCTAATATTGTGTAGTTTCTCAAGCAAGCCCTAACAGTTCGAAGTTCATCTTCTGGTGGCTTCCACTCCTGTAAGAGTCTGAATAAGATATGTTCAATAATTATTCAAACTCCATAGCTTTTCATCATGTCTCCGATGACTCTACCAAAATGGATTTATTTTCAAAAACTGATGTTGTTTGAAGTCCATTCGTTCATTCCAACCTTTGTCATAAGCTAGAGTGTGTTTATCTTTTTGCAAGAGACTATTAATTCGTGGGATGCCTCTGTCGCATGAATACTCCAGATCCTCAAGAATTAAACTTATATTATGAGTCTGTGCAGTTTCACTTTATAAACATGTGCATAAAGGCCACTATAACCATTAAAAATGGCTATGTAGGTTGAAAACTCCCAATCATGGCTTTCATGGTATTTACATGGAGAAATGTAAAGTTACTTAGACAAATGTAACTCTAGGAGAGATGCTAATACATAATATTGTTCTCTATTGTTCTCCTTGTACTTTTGTCTCAGATTATTCCCTTGATACTTAATAATGTTCCAATCCAATGATGCATTGGATTGATATCTTCGATGTAGGAACATTAATGGCTTGGATGTCATAGCCAAGCCATCACTCTGACAAATTTTATTCATATTTTCATTCTTAGTTTCAATAGAAAATACAGAGGAAGCAATGTTATTCTTCTGCAGATGCACAATAGCAGAGCAAGCATGCTGTTAGATGCAGGAGAGGATGTTGCAAGACAGATTCTCAGGGCTTTGTTTTCATATTCCCTAGTATGAATTAAAATTTAAGCTTATATTTTGTTTGTTTTTCGAGATTTAAGCTAGGGTTTGCAATGTCCATTAGATTTGCCTCTTCTTGCTGGACTTTAATGACAGATTTAACATTTATGTAGATCTATTTTTTATTTGTAACAATCTTTTATGTTCATTTTCATTTCATTTTGTACCCTAGGTTTGATCAGTGCCCTAAAAAAATTCCAAAGGCTTTGGACCCATTAAGGTGAGCAACTTGATCCTTGTAATCGGTAAATGCTGGCTTGGAAGTTGTGGGAAGGAAATGAATGGAGGAATCAGTCACACGAAATACCACCTTGCTAGAATTCCAAGGGATGAAATGGGAATACGTGGCAAATCAACCTTGGAAATAATCCATAGTGCCTATAAATAAATTAATGACAATTGTAAGAAGAAAGAAGAGACATCATCTTTGAGACTTGAACTTGTAGCTGGAGGAGTTGCAAGATCCTCCAGAACAACAAACTTATCAGGGACAGGGCTAAGTGCCTCTCATGATTCCTCCGCCTCACTTGCCACAAATCCCTCAGCAAGCTCACCTCTCTTTGCTCTAAGAACAACTACTAGGGCACAAAATTCTATTATGTCAATGGCTAAAATAAAGGATAAGCAAAACATAGACAGGGTTGTGAGTAGATATTTCCTATGGAATGGAATTTCTTTCAACATTGCCAAGAACAACTCATTCTACCAAGCAATATTCAATGTTATTATTGGCCTGAGATACAAGGCCCCCTACCTATGAGGATTTGAGAGGGCCTATCCTTCAAATGTTAGATGTTTACTTGCTTAACTCCGATACATTCTCCACCATTAATGGAACTCCAGGACACTTATCCTAGGTTCCTGTGGACAACCACAAAGAAGGAGAGAAGATAGGAGGGTGCAGCTCTAGTGGGATAAAGGAAGCACACAACAATTATGTAGAAGAGAGATAGAGAAGGTGCATACATGCCTCCAACACACATTGGCCAACCTTAGACTGTTTCCAGAATTAAAAATGCTTTTCATACTTAGCCTTGATTACTATTTTTAGAATTGGAACTACTGTTCCAGATTTAGTAAATTTCCAGTGTCAGTTTAGTTTCTATTTCAATTAGTTTTCAAATTACATTTTGTTTTTTTCTATGTTTCAATATAAGTGCATGTAGATGAATTGGTCTAAGTAGGGCACATATATCTAGGATCCAATGCTTTCTTGTATGCATGCTTACTACTCTTAGTTGAGCATCTAATCTAGGCACTTTCTCATGCAGGCCTAGGGTGCATTCCCCTAAGCTAGGATTAGAATTAGGGTTAGGGATCAGTCCTCTAACCTATGCACACTACCAAGATGGAATGAATAAACTGTAAACCTAGCTCCTCCTAGTCTATATAGGAGTGAGAGGGTTAGTAGTGAGTCTGAGTGAGATTGAATTTTGAGATTTAGCATTGAGTTTTACTGTTTTTCCACATTTAATTAAACAGTTATGCAGACTTGAGATGTTAGTTTTCCATGTATTTACTATTCATATTATCAGCTGTAAGTGTTTGGAGGTTAACATACTCTAGTTGTTATTTTGATTGGTATTTTCAGTTTTCACCATCTAGAATTTTAGGTTAAATTCCTAAGTGCAGAATCTGCTTTCCATGGTTTGATTTTTGACATGGTAACAAAGCATGCTTGCTAAAACCTTCTAGGAATCCGTATATGGATAGTAGGGATTCTACTTGGGATAGGGATTTTTTGGAAGGTTTCAGGGGTGGGATGACCAAAATCCATTCTTGAAAAAAGCATTGTGGATGTGTGATAGGTTGTTTTAAATTGTTGATTTGCTTTGTCTAGCACTATGTTCCAGGCACGTCAATTTGACTAGATTTATTCTCATATACAAAAACATATTTGAAGGCCCCTCCAAATTTGTTCTATGAAAGTCTCAAGTACAGATGTTGGAGGAGCATGATCTTTGGAATTTTGTGGAGACCAAGGTTGTAAATCCTACCAATCATGTGCAGTTGGTAGAACATAAAAAGAAGATGTCCAAGACAAAGGAATTCATCCAAAACTCAGTGAAGGATCACTCAATCCCTCATGTTCCCAAGAAGACCACAAGTAAGGATATCTCAAGGCCCAAAGTTCAGATTGTTAGAGCCAGGCCCAATCCTTGCTTTAAATCTTAGAAAATGGCTTTTAGAGAAGAAGATAATTCCTCCCGTTCCACCCATCTTGATCTCATGTTGATAACCACCATCAAAGAATGCTCATGGAATACTCTTGTGTATGTGCTCACTCACCAATCTGAGCCTCTGCTCTATCTAGACTTGAAGAAACTAGCAATATTTGTACTTTGAATAGCAATAGCCACAGGTGGGAGAATCCTATATTCAAATATGGCTTAATTCCTTGCCATCCAAATCCTCCAAGAAACAAAGAATGGCATAGCTTTGAAGGTTCTTGTAATTTGATGATCCATCCAATTTTTAATCACATTTTAATGCTTGACGTAACTCTTATTAATACGGGGCAGATAAATTTAGAAAAATGTTAGAAACCCACCTGAATTCATGAAGGACACTTCCACAAACCCCAGTAAAAGAAAAAGAATTGCAAGACCAACAAAGAAGTCATTTTATTTTCTAAGGGAAAATTCGTCATTTCCATTAAAGGAGAAAATAAATCCCTCTTTATGTGCTGAAGCACTTACAACACAGAAAGAAAAATATTAGAAAGCCACTTGAATTCAGGAAGGGCACTTTCACAAACCTCAATAAAATAAAAAGAATTTCAAGACCAACAAAGGAGAAGTCATTTTCTTTTCCAAGGAAAAAATCGTCATTTCCATCAAAGGAGAAAATAAATCACTCTTTATGTGCTGAAGCACTTACAACAAAGAAGTCATATTTGACTGTTTCATTTTATTGCCAGAAATTTACAAGGAAAAAAAAGGAAGAGGGAAATGATGAGGCACCTCAAAGTTGGTTGCAATAACCTGAATTCCTGCCGTACTTCCTTCCAATGAACTATTACTTTTCCCCTAAAGCTTCCAAGACAAATTCAGACAAACTTATATGCAAAAGCTATATAGTTTGGATAGTAGACAGCTTGTCTCTTACTTGTTCTACCCTAATATTTGCAGAAACATGTCCCAAGGGAAAAAGAAATAATATGTCAGCAAATTTTATCAATTAAGAACAAAATACAAAAGATAGAAATACAAACCAACATGGAGTTCCCACAAAAGTGTTTCTTGATCGTTTCCTATCACCTATGTCAAACATGCAAGTTGACACTCCAAAGTCACCCAGCTTAATTGCTCCACTAGTGTCAACGAGGATGTTTCCAGCCTACAAAATTGAATAAATATCAATTGGCACAAAAGCCATTTTAATATATTAGTCTGGGAAAAAATTTGTTAATGTTGATCATTCTCCACTGCGAAAGCCAATGATGAATTCACTAATATCTAACCACCATGTTAAGGGTTCACACTATTCAAACTTCAAATACCTTCACATAACGATGAATATGTCCTTGCCGATGAAGATACTCCAGAGGTTTGAGTGTTTCCTTCAAAATTGTAGCAATGGCATACATTTTCATTATGTGCAAGCATGAACCTTCTTCCATAAAAGGCATTACTACCCAAAAGCATCGGTCAACATGCTATCAGAAAACCTGAAGTCTCTTTTAAAAAACTTAGGTACAAAAAATGGCCCAATTTTTACCTTGATAAATATATTTTCCATTCCACTTTTGTCGTCACTGGGATCTTGATGGGAATACATTATTTAGACAGGATTCCCATTGATGGCTGTAAAATTTAACATCTCTATAGTCCTAGAAGCTACAATATATTGTGTCTAACATGTTAGCAACAATCAAGGGCTATCTAACACTGAGCATTGTTCTAGGATAAAAGTAAGCTCCACAATATCTATATGTAATCACTAATAGCTTCATTAAACCTGAACAAAAGAAAATGTGTACATGGACCATAGTAGGCAGTGAAAAATAAAAATATCGTATTTAATTCTAAACTGAGTGACTAATTCATATTGAGATATACCTCTCTTCGACATTCAAATTCCCCCATATACACGATTTGCCTCTCATGGGCCACAATCTCGCTAGTGCAAGTAGCATGCCATTTCATATTAGGTGCAATTCCTGGGACTTGGACAAGTAGATGTTTCCCTCACACAACATATTAGCAAAAAGGATTATTTGGAGTGTTATACACTGTCTACATTCCACTGTAATACTTCCAGAATGGGGAAGCAATATTTTCCACAGTGATAAATGGAAGTATCATGCCAAAAAAATATTACAGTAATGTGGCACAAGTCCTCAAAGTTTCATCTTTGACGAAAAAATGCACAAAACTAATAACCACTGCAATCAAATTGAAGGGTTCAGATGTTCTAGGCCATATGGAATGACATAAGAATAAAAATTAGAAATCCATGAAATATCTAGAAGAATTAAAACTGCAAGGGCCTAGAAAAACATGCACAAAAGACCTAAGAAACACCCTATAATTTGTGTATGTGCCTACCTAAATTCAAGAAGAGAGAAAAGTAGAAAGCTTTCATTAAAAATAAAACAATAAATGAACAAAACCGACATCTATTTGTTTGATTAGAAAAATAATTAAACAATTTTCGCTTCCATGTTCACTTACACACCACAAGAGAATGAATGAGAAATTTTGTAGGAAAAAATGTTTTCAATCAAGAAAAAGTGTTGCAGAAACCATGTTCATACTGATATATAAAAAAATAAAATAAAATTTAAAGATAGACTATGCCAATTCCACTATCATATATACCTCGAAAGAGAACTAGCAAATCTCCCACAATTGTTCAACTTTGTCCAAAATGCCCACGTGGAGTAATAAACGTATCGGTGGTATTATGTTGATTATTGTTGGAAGAATTTGTGGCATTCTCTTTAAGATTAAATACCATTCCAGTTTTGAATTCCAAGCTACCAGTCACATCAGAGAATATGGATTTGACCTTGTCATTTGAATAGTCACTCTGGATATTCATACTTCCTTGGAAAGCTTTGGTGCAAGCTATATCATTTACTTCATTTTGAACTACATCCAAACCCTTCTCAAGACTAGAGGCTTCAGAAAAGAGGAATTCTTCAGTTACCTTCTCTGTTTCTCCTTTTCTTGTAGCTAGGAACAACTCAAATTTCACAGGTTGAGATGTAGTCTCCATTTCATTTTCCAACTGCAACTAACAAACCAAATTAGAATTTCCATTTCTAACATTATCATGTAAATCCTCATCTTGCATAGACTCATACTTGCCTGAAAAACTTGACAGGAAGCACCATCATGCTTTTCAATCTGAACTGAAATAGAACCAGTGGTTGAAGCAATGTCTAACCCAATAGATACCTTCTCTATTTCCTTCTGGCCTAGAGATGGAAAATGTTCTGACCTTACATGCCTTACATGCCAAGACACAGGCTCCATTTCATTCTCTTGCAAAGTAGAACACAAACTAGAGTTCCGTCTTGGAGATGGAAAATGTTCTAAATTCATAGGCCAAGAAAGAAGCTTCATTTTGTTCTCGTGGTGCAAACTAAAACCCAAATCGGAGATTCCATTCTCAACCTTATCATCCCTCATGGTTCCTTATGAATTACTGTTAGAAAGTCCATAGTGTTCTTCATTTCGAATTAAATCAGGACAAGTCTCAAGCTGGAATTTTTTAGATATTTTTGTTATTTTGCTGCATGAGAGGGATGACAATTGTTCAGATTGTAAAGGCTTGGTTAGATAATTTGTCTTGGCATCAGAAAGAAGAACCATTCCATGTCCATGACCAGGTTGAGGAATCCTAGTACTACTTGCATTCGAAGCTTTACCAATCTCCACTATTGATGAGGCATCTGTACAAACATCTGAAGGGACCTTTTTCTGATCACTTCATTGGACAGATGAAGTTTGTTGAACCTTAGAAACACCAAATTTTTTCTGTGCCAACAAGACCAGATCGGAAACTTTAGTGTCTGGTTTAACCTATGGCTAAAATGGAGGAGCTGGATTGGATGTGATAGAAGTCTTCAAGGCAGCATCAGACAACAAATTGGAAGTCACTGGAGTGTTGGGTGGTACAATAGCATTATAGTTTGGAAAACTAAAATTGCTCACAGAAATGGAGGATGGTATTTCACTAGGAACACTTGGGGGTTTCAATCTATTACCCTGATGAATACTGCTTGGCCCTCTGGACATAGCCCTAGGTGGAAGGACACGATTGCCGGCAAATCTTCTATGTAAGGAAGAGGAATATGGTGCACATATCACTTTTGTCTACAAACAGCCAAAACACAATTAGTCTGGTGATATTACATTTGCAGTCAAATGTCCCTTCTGGCTGACAGAAAAGGATATTCGTGTTCTTGAGTATTGGGAGAATAATTTTGAAGGGAAGTATCCAATCATTGGATGTGTTGTTTAGTTAAGCATGTATAAATAAAACTAGTTTAGCTCTATTGGTTGTGGGAATTACTGTATGATTGTGATCAAGCATGACTACATGTTCTACTTGTATTTATTTGCATCTTCTAGTAATGAATGCAGACTTTCATTGTTAAAGACATTACCAAGGACTTTTTTGGATTGTTTTGGATAGTTTGTAAATCTTAATATCAGATCATTGTATTCCCTGCTATGCACTATGCTTAGTTCAAAATTTTTGTTAAACATTAGTATAGATCCATCATAATATGGCATAAGCATTTACAGGTATTTTAAAAAATGGCGTGGTCATGAGGACCATAAGGAGCATGGCCATGACATGGAAGATGCCACAAGACTGACCTGTGCAACTCTAGAAGGACTACAATACTAGGTTGCAAGAAGCCTAAAGAGGCTTGCAACATCAAAATTTGCAGAAAACATGATAAGTTTGTAAAAGCCACAATTGCAACCACAAGACTACAGGCATACCCCCACAAGTTGCAGAGCCAAATTGTGGAAGACCTGAGAATGCCCCAACCATCACTCTCTTTAGTAGTCTTTTATGCCTTAGACATGAAGCCCCTTGGGAAAAGTTAATAGCTTACTACTAAAAAATATCTTGGGAAAAGGAAGTTGAATTATCGTCGATCCCAACAAGTCTAACACTTAGATAATGACTAAACTAGATTGAGCATAGAATAAAGTTCAATCTCTCTAAAATTAATTGCACAATATTAGCCAAGGACCAAGAATGATACCCAATAGCTAGCTTCACGAGCTAAGTATTGTTCCTTTAAATGATCGATGTAGAGACTAAGTCTAGAATTTTGACCTTGACCATGACTGATTTCTTTATAATTTTGAATGCTATTCACAAGAATGTTTCAGTTTGCAAACAACATTACACTTTCCACAAATTGTATTCAAGAAATGTTCCAATATATCCAAGACTAAGGGAATAGCATAAAGAAAACAAGCATGAACAGTCCACAACTCCCTTCAACAGTACTGAGATATAAAATTAAATAAAGTCTGATTTATTTACTATTTTGCAGACCTGTAGCTTGAATAGAGAGATCTGTCCCTTACTGGAGATGAACAGTCACTACAGAGTCACGATTTGGCTGGTTTTCACTATGTGTAGCTGATACTTACTGAAGATGGAACATGGTGCAGATGGCAGAGTATTGTCCAGAGCAGATTTAACATTACCTAACACCAATCTCTTCTTTTGGTGAGCACGCCCTTCTTCTAGATTATGTATGATCTTGATAGACCCATGTTTGATAGACTATTGTGCTGAGAATGTATGAGAGCAAAAGGGAAGTGCGTCCAGCTTGAGAAAATAGTCTATTGACCACCAAAAAGTACTACAACTCAGATCTACTCCCTACAGTAGTTGCGCCCTTCCACAAGTGTTGAGTGCGCCCTCTCTATGATGTAAGGAGCTGTTTAACTCGCAACCTTTGTCCCTGCAAATATTTTCCCAGAAAGAAATGAACATCGACCTCTTCTTCAATGACAATGGCAGTGGAATTACTGGACAAGAAAAATAAACTTCAAAGTCTTCCTTTCCCACACAAGAACTTTCTTCACCAATTCGCCCTCCTATTTGCTTATTTTGCACAGATAAATGGATTTCTTGCAGCTGAGATGAGAGGATGAAGGAGGTATGCTCAGGACTCAACCACAAATGCGCCCTCTCAAGGAAAATCATTGAGATCTCTGCAGGTCGCCCTAAAACTCAGATCTGTAGATGGAGAGATGATCCAAATCCATGGCAATACATGTCAATGAGAGCACTACTAACATACACGTTACACTGAAACCCACTTCTAAGTATATCTGCATGGACCTCCTTAAGAGAAGCCAAGTTGGGACTAGTTGGTACAATAGTGGAAAAATAAAACTGATCCAGTCAAATGCCTACCTCTTGCACGTGGTAAAATAATCTCAAGGCCTTCTCGCTGCGCCCATTACTATTTACGTTTCTTTTGTTGTAGCTTGGCACTTTTCCTCACTTGGACGACTATTGTTATGAGGAAAAAAGGGGATTTTTTATGCCCAGAATTTCACCTTACAGCAACATCCTTCACACTTTGTCTCATGGATTAGTGCTGCCATTTTTATGCCCATGTTGTTTCTGTTAGAAAAATAACGCAATCAGTAATCTTCCAAAGGTGTGGCTCCTGCTATGAAACTCACTGAGGCTGTATCCTTCCTTTAACACCAAAACAGGGCTAGCTGTGAACCCCTCAAGCCAGAAAAAACATCCACATATCCCGGGGAATGAATATTGTTCATACTGTCAAGAAGTTCCAGGCTGCTATAGGATTCTTGTTGCAAGCTGATATAGGGATGAAAACAACCCTCTTCAATTACAATTTCTTCAATGGCATTTCACCCAAGACCTCAGGGTTGCTAACCAGACAAGGATGACAAGCCTTCACCTGCTCTCATAAATTATGCTCACGTTGTTTCATATCCTTCCCAAATATGGTTGTTCTAGATGATTTTGAGGCTAGAACTGAGGAAACAATCGTTTGCATGTCCAGAATGATGCAAAGGTAACCCTGACCTGTCGTTTCCATCCTTCTTCAGCCTTGGTTAAGGGCCTAAAAGTGCCCAGAACTGCTCTGCGATGGTTGTAGGGTACACCCGTGAAAAAGGGGTAACGACCTCATCAACATGTCCATTTTGTGAATATCCTGCAATCGTCGCAGTCCTCCTGCACTTTGTGACTATGTGAGCTATCATGCTCTCTTCTTCCACAAAGATGACAGAGGGATTCAATTTTTTTTAAAATTTGGCACCTGCAGTTTGAGATTTTTGTTTTTTGAATTTAGTGAAATGTTTTTTTTTTCAATATAACTAAAGTTTAATCGATAGCTTTTGGTGCCTATAACACTCAAAAAACAAGACGAAGCTGCCAAACAGCTTTTGGTGCCTATAACACTCACAAAACAAGACGAAGCTACCAAACAATTAGGAAGATACAAAGCAATTAGGGCATGTATGATGATCAATGCCCTATGCATATCCCATAAGTTTCAAAAGAAAGTTTTATTGTTGAAGACCCTATCCTTTGGCCCTATACCATGGCATAAGCTTCTAAAACCATTCACAATGTGAAAATATTAAAAATGGTGAATGTCTTACTCATAAGCTAAAGATTCAGTTTTAAGGGCCTATGTGGTGGTATAGGTCATGAGATCTTGAAATAATTTACAGTCCTAATAACCTATATCTTGATATAACACCATCAATTAGGCTCCACGAACCATCCTTGATGACATTGTAAATATAAAAATGGTCATCATGTCCCACTTGTAATCTAAAGACTCTTTACATGGGACTCATGTGATGGTTAGGGGCCCTATGCATGGACGATGATTTATAGAGGAAAATGGTATGGTGTATGACTCTATATTTTCACCCTGGATCATGGCTTGGACTATGAGAACCATCTTAATTGGTTTGAAAAACCTCAACATCAACAATGGTGATGATGATGATGACTATGACAATAATAATGATGAAAAGGACAATGATAACAATGATGAGGGTGAGGATGACGAGGATGATGAGGATGAGGATGGAGAGGAAGTGGATGAGAATGATGAGGATGAGGATGGGGAGGATAGGGATGAGAATGATGATGATGAGGATGACAAATGTTGCATGCACTCCCTTTGTGTAATTGATGCCAAGCATAATACTAAAGTGGAGAGACAATAGAATTATGGAAATGATAGAGACAGAGATGATGGAGACATATCCCACAAACCTCCAATCTTTCACACACCAAACTCATGCACATTAGTGACGCATCCCACCTATGCACCTAACTCGTGCACATAAGTGACATACCTAAATTAAATAAGTGATGCACATAAGGGACAAACTTAACCCATGCACTTAGGGACCAAACATAAGAGATGTGCTTAATTCACGTAGAGTGATACACCCTATTCAAATAGGATAAACAAAAAAGAAATGTACATATGTGGTGTACCTAACCCACACACATAAGGAACATGCATAAGTCCAAGAATGACTTATATGAAGTCAATATTAAAATGTAAACATGCATTTTACAAATGCTTTATATATTAGGCTGCATTTTTCAAAACAGTTCATGAATTATGTTGCATGATCCAACACAAAGTTATGAGCATTCACCTTCCTCAAATCTTATAAATCAAATCGAACACCTAAAAGATCTATGTGTATTTTATGATAGCACATGAAAATTGTCCATTAACAATGGCCTTTACATGTAGATGTCAAAAACTAAATTTACACAAGGTTCATTGCATTGAACATAGATCGTGCAATAGTGATATTGTCTCAATACATAGTACTACTTAGAAATGTACTAATTGTCTCATGTAGCACTCTTGCTTACATGTACTACAAGTGGAGTTCAAATCCCTAATGAAATCACATGACCACTATCACATGTAGTGGTCATGGTAAATAGATCGGTTGGGAGCACTTGACCAAAGGTTCTGGGTGCTAGGAAGCATATGTAGCATTTTTGAGATGGTAATTAAAACCTTTCAAGAGAACAACAATCTAACATGAAGAAATGTGAGTTTGCAAGACATATAGTTTTTGTCGATAGTCTTTCCCAAAAGTATGTGATTGAGTTGAGAGGATTTATGGTGTTAGCCAATTATTGAAGGATATTTGTAGAACACTTAGACACTACCATGACCCTTGATGAATCAATAAATGAACGTAAATAATTTCAATGGATCATGGCTCAAGGGAAAGCATTTGTAACCTTAAACACTCATAATTGTAATGAATTGGCTTAGCACGCACATAATTATGCTCATCTAGACCTATATTGACAATTGGAGACTCGATTTTGGAGACAATTGGAGATCACATTTACTTTGTGGGCAAGTTCTATTTGAATGGAAATAGTTGTTACTTGTGCTCTAGATGCAATATGCATGTTTGCACTTTGTTCATTGCAATATTTTGCATTACCATTTTGAGCCTCATCATATTTTGTAGATCCTTGTTCAAAGTGTGTGTTTTGTCCTGTTTATGAACATTTGGAGAATTCCCTTCACTTCCTTCAATTGAACCTTCGCTCACCACTCTTGATTTTCAAATCAAGCTACGCAGGGTCCTTAATAGTAGATTGAATAAAATTGTAAATATGGCTTCTAGATCAGATCATGTTGAGTCACATGTAATGAGCACAAAGCACGGTCAAATAGTTTCCAGGTTCGAGTCAAAAGTTTTTTCCCTGTCAACATTTGAAGGTACATAATTCATCTCCTCAGCATGTTATGCATTGTGACCAAATCCCTCTCAAAATTATTGTTGAAGTTCTCATATTGGCAATGCATGATGGGAAGTCCTCTAACCAAATCCATATTCTCCCTTAAATAAGCATACCATAATTTGTAACTTCCAGGTTAGGATTTCACTGCTATGTATGCTTATTTAAGGTCAAAAGGTCCATTGCAACACTAGCATTGTTATACAAACAATAATGAATGCAGAGTCCTTGCAACATAGCTATATTAAATGCTTAAATCAAATAAATTTACATCTATAATATAAATTAAAGAAATAGCGAGTGAGCTCATAGACTAAAGGACTTGACCTCTCTAGAAATGTAATCCCAAAAATTAAATAAAAGATATTCAAAGAAGTTCATGATATTCCAGCTACCAATTTCAGCCTAGAGAAACCAAACAGTACGAGGACCAAAGGGATGTTGAGGGGGTCTTGGCTGCATTGTTGAGAATCCAAATTTGGTAGGGAGAAAGTCTCATATCTCACTAGCAAAAACAAAGGCTTCAAAGGAAGTTCTAGAAGGTAAACAGTTAACCCTAGAAGAAATTTCCCTAATGCTTATTCTATCCATGGATGTGAGTTGGGTGTGCCCCAAAGAAGAAAGTCCTAAGAAAGTTGTATATTGTTTTCGAGTCGGATGTTATTTGATTTCAAGAGACCATGTGCATAGGTTCTAAGGAAATTGTTGTCCTGTCTTCCATCCTAAAAGGCTGCCATTTATGTTCAGTAGATGTTGAGGGTTTGTTAGGTGGGCTATTAACAAGTTGGAATTCCAATTTTGATGTTTTTTTTAATCATATTATTCCTGCAAGTATTATTGAAGAATTTAGACCGATTTCATTATGAAATCTTATTTAGAAACTATTGCAAAAGTGATCACTAGCAAATTGAAAGGGGTGTTATCTTCATTTATATCCGGAGAACAATTCGGTTTCCTCTTCGATAGACTGATCCATGATACTAGGGCACAACCCAAGAGGGTTTGCATACTATTAAATCTAACAAGATGTTTGCAGTGGTTCTTAAGATTGATTTGGAAAAGGATTTTGATAATGTCAGTTGGTTGTACATTAGTCTAGTTCTTATGCAAATGGACATGAACCTGCAAGAAGTTAATTGGATAATGGGTTGTATGTCTTCAACTTCCTTTGTTGTCTTTATTAATGGCTCTCCTTGAGGATTTTTCAATTCTTCAGGGGTTCATAGACAAGGCTTCTCTTTATCTCCTTTTTTGTTCTTTATGGTGGTAGAAGGTTTAAGTAGGTTGATTCTTGAAGAAAAAAGAAAGGGATCTATCAGGGGTATAAGATTTGTAGTCACAATGAACATCAATCACTTGCAGGTATAATTCATGCTAAAAAAAGATAAAACAGGATTTTGCAACCTCCATATTCTCTATCTACGAAAGATGGAAAGATGAAATTTGTATAAAACATAATTACCCCTTTTCAAGAATATCCACTCATATTCTGTAAAAGCATCCTGGATTTATAAAACAATATTAAATAGTTGAATATGAAAATCACTATGATGCCTGACACAACTAACTTAACTTGCACATGTAATAAAACAACAACTCATTATTATTCTAAGAACTAGAAGATGCAGGCCACCCGAGCAGAATACATGCAACTCAGGTGAGTACCCCACTTTCATGAATTTCAACCAATGAATATCATTATATCTAAGACGAATTAGACCTAATGAACAATGCCTCAAAATAAAAAACAACGAAGACAGCCAAGCAAATTTCACCTAGAATGTAATTAATTTACAATAACCATCTCACTTTCTCAGAAAATAAAAATAAAATATTCTGACATATTGTTAAGAATTACAACAACCAATAATGTGGAGAGCTGTGGAGACGTTAGGGTTGACCTGAAAAAGCTCAAAAGTAGCCCTAATTATATAGGAACTTCCTTCAGGTCTCCAAGGTATAATTAGGAGCTTCTTTTAGGTCTCCAACGTTTCTGGCTTTGGTGTGCAAGTGCTTTTATTTAATGTGATAGCATATTTTCTCACTTGAGAACTACCTTCATCGGCAGTTTTGGTGTCATAGTTGTTTTTGACTCGTGGTTGTTATCCATGTGAAGCTATATGTATCATCCTTGTGTTGGGATTTCATTCCAAATTCATACTTTTCTTCTACCAAGTGCTAAAAAACAGTTACATAAACTCATTTCTGCAAGTTGTATGCATCAAACTGCTCCGTCCACACTCGCATATGCCCAATGATATTTCAAAAATTGATGGCAAACATTCAGGAAACCACTCTTCCATATGATCAAACCACTCAGCTAGGCTTATGTCCTCCAAACCCTGGTGACTGCATTCAACACCTGAATTAACCTTTTTGGTAGGCTTTCTGCTCAATGAAAACATGGACTAAGGTGATGCAGGGTTTTGAACTAAAGACTTTTTTTTCTTGATAGCGGTTTCCTCCCCTCTTCTTCGGTCGTCTTGAGATCTTAGGGTTCTATTTTCCAGGAAGTCATGGGGTTTGATCTTGACTCTGATGAGGGTTTCCTCTCTGATTTTTTAGCATCATCGTTCTTTAGAGGGTGCGGCTTGTCCAGGACAATGCAAGGCCATTCAAGATGGTGTCGTTTGAGGAACAGAGATCTGTGAGAACCCATTTGTTGTCCTTAAGCTCTATGGACAAATTCCTCTGTGAAATGGCGTCTTCTTTGATGACGAAAGTGTTGGATTTCACAATTATGCCAATGGTGACTTTGCCCTATTTTCTACAACCTAGGACTTCACATTGGCGGGTGACCTTCTCCAAATGCAGAGATAATACATTGACTTTGTCCATTTCTTTGCTAATAATGATCCTCCTGTCAGTATTCTTTGCTTCTGGTTCATACAATGCACTGATTATTGCCTGGTGAGGGATTTAATGGTGGATATGAGATTCAATGGGTATGATAAGAGTCGTGGCTAACCTTGTGAAGAGATGTTCGGTCATTATCATTGTAAAGCTCAAAATGGGAAGCCATGAAGGGATCTTCTTGTTTCTTCCTTCGCTCCCTCTGTGCTAATAATATTTGATAGATTTCAAAATTACAATACATATGTCATCAGGTTTGTGGAAATATATTTAGAGGTGGGTGTGACATATTTTATTTCACTTTATATCGTTAATAAGATATATCATTGTTAATGAATCCTTTCAACTTCTACTTTTATTCCAACGTTGATCTTGATATGCTTAATCCATAAGAGTCCTTTAAGCATTAGATTTTCTCGTTAATTCAGTATGTTCACCCAAGTTCCCACCATCACTAACAATGTCTTGATATTATAAGTGGGTCATTGCATTGTGGTCCCTTTATCCTAAAGGTTAAAATAGTAGGAATTATTATTAGAATTCAACTAATTGGAAAACTATATTGAAAATATAGATATAGGGTAATGCAAGATGTTTCTATCTCAAGCTCCCTTGATGTGAAAAGACATGGGAATCATCTTACCTATAAAGTTGTTGATCAATTGACTATCACTTAATATTGAACTCATTTCCTTTGTTTTTATTTATGCTCCAAAATCTATACATTTATTGTTTCCCATGTACCGTCGTAATTCTTTCCTCTAATGTATCAAATCCTTCATTATTGCAATAATCAAATTATGGGAGTATCTTTGTCCCATGTCCCATGCTGTAAATATTCATTATTGATCCACATTTTTATTTCTATGATCTATAGAACACACTCAGTATCATGCATGCTTTCTTGCATCATCATCAATACTTAACACGTTGACAATATACCACCTTTACTGCAATCTCTTTGTTGTCATTTGTGTTGATGGAGTTGTCTTCTTTAGATTCACTTTGCATGTTCACCCATGAATTGTCTTCTACATTTTTCATGCTCCATGGAAGTGACATTTTATCATAGTGTCTTTCATTTATCATCTAATGCAAAATGTGCATGTTGTTACAAAGTCTCCGTCCATTACCTACTACTAAGCCATATAAGGGTAATCCACGGATTGATATGAATCCATCCCGTGATTTAGAGGTATGAATCTAGTCAACGATTTGGAGAATATTCCTTAGCAAAAACTAGGATTGATATGAATCTAACCCATGATTTGGAGGTATGAGTTGAGGCCATGATTTGGAAGTATGAATCCATCCCACAATTTGGAGGTTTTTCCTCACCCACCAAAATAAAATAACCCCCAATATTTATATTACTATGTCAAATTAATAACCACCCTTGACCCCTTAATACGGGGCAATATATTTTTGAGGTTTGTAGGAGTATTCAAACCCCCAATATGAATGGATGTGATATGCTATTGCCTCACTAGTGAACCCCCCGTGGTACTTTCCCCCACTGGGGCTCCCTTTCAAAGACCTTAAAGTCCATTTTTTATTCTCAATTGGGTGATGTGACTAGTGTGTCATGAACCCTAACCTTTGAAGGAAATAGACCAATTGTTGAAGAGCATTCTTCTTTGCCTCACTTGCCATTTGATTCACCTTGACTCATTTTCCCTCGTTGGATATTGGCACTGATCTCTTGGGTCTCTACATCACTTACTCAAAAAATCCTAAAATCTACAATCCCATTTTGCTAAGGCTATCTTTTTCAAATCACCTTGTGCTCTCATTTCCATAGCTAACAATCTTATATAGGGATGCCCCTCAAGTTGGAGAAGAGCCAACTAGAAGTGCATAGAAGTAGTTATCATGGTGATGCTATTAGGAACATGTTAACAAGTTAAACAAGTAAACAGGTCGCAAGTGTTAAGTTAAAAGAGTTCCGCAGGTTAGGCGTAGTCTGCCGATGCAATGGTTGAGTTGGCCAAGCCCTCAAGTCATTCCCGGGCAGTGCCGCACACTGCAGTTTGACGCTGGAGACTAGCGAAAAGTTGTGGTTGTGACAGTCAGGGTCTCTAAATCCATCTGCATTGTTAAAATTTAATAAAATATTGTACAAATTCATTATTAAGATTGTAATTTTCCATTATCAGTGTGACACAACTAAAAATGACTAACATAAATGACTAATTCACATTAATCTTTGTTAACTAATCATATTTATATTTCTGTGACTAAATTTGTCATTTATGTTAGTCATTTGTATTTTAGTCACTTGAGATCTAGTCATATATTTCATCCCGTGACTAAATTAGTCATTTATCTTAGTAGTTTTTTGTTGGCTTCTTTAAAATTGTTCAATTTTAGTCATTTATCCCTTGAAAAAACTATGGTGACTAACTTTTTTAGTCTACTAGTCACTTATCTCTCATTTTGTACTAGTGTTAATTTGGTTGATTATGGATGAAGTTGTTTGATTATGGTTGACTTTGGTGGACTAATTGACTTCCTAGGATTCAAGAAAAAATCACTTTTTTTAAGGAAAAGTGAAATTTCAACAATTTGTTATTGTAATTTCAACAATCAAGAATTGCAATTTCAACAAATGGAGAATTATACAAATTATAACTTTTTTATGAGAAATTGGAACTATGGCATCCAAAAATTGCAGTTTCAACAATTGGTTGTTTTCAATTTTGATATTCGCATATTGCAATTTCAGAACTTTTTTAATTCAAATTCCAATTTCAACTTTAGTAAATTGCAATTTTAATAATTATAAATTCACAAATTCAAACAACAAAAATATTGAGAAGGAATTGCAATTTGAGCAACAACAAATTTGAAATTTCAAGTAGTATATATGATTAAGGAGAAAGTCATTCAACAATTGATTGATTGCAATTTCAAATGAAGAAATATTGATTGAACAATTGGAGAATTATAAAAATTCAAATTTTAACATCCAAAAATTATGATTTCAAGAATTAATTGATTGCAATTTCAATATCTACATATTGCAACTGAAATTGTAATTCTAGCAGTTACAAACTCAACAATAGAAAGACGGAGGAGAATGTGCAATTTTGGCGAATATAAATTTGTAATTTCAACAAATATATGATTAAGGAGAAATTCAAATCTTTTTTAAAAAAATGCAATTTAAAAAATTGAAGAATTATAAAAATTACAATCTTAACATTCAAAGATTGCAATTTCAGCAATTTCAACAATTAATTGATTACAATTTTGATAATTGCATATTGCAATTTCATGAATTCAAGAATTGCAATTTCAACAATTAGAGAATTATACAGATTGCAACTTTTTAATGAGAAATTAGAATCATTAGCATCCATAAATTGTGATTTAACTAATTTTAACAATTAATTAATTGTCATTTCAATAATTGCATATTGCAATTTGATGAATTTTTATTGAAAATGCAGTTTCAATTTCAAGAAATTACAATTTTTTATGATTACAATTTCATAAATGCAATAATAAAATTGCAATTTCCCCAACTACAAATTCCCAATTTTAACCAAGTATATGGTTGAGGAGAAATTC
This sequence comes from Larix kaempferi, assembly GCA_027924585.1. Taxonomy (NCBI): domain Eukaryota; kingdom Viridiplantae; phylum Streptophyta; class Pinopsida; order Pinales; family Pinaceae; genus Larix; species Larix kaempferi. Next base: position 6,585,467 of record BSBM01000348.1, read on the forward strand.
ACATTTCTTAACAAAAAATGAAACTTCCATAATTTACGATCAATAATTGCAATTTCAATAGTTAAACAATTATTAAAATTTCAACTCTTTTTTACAAATTGCCATATTCATCATCAAAATTTAGATGACAATTATGATATATGATGATGAAAATGATGATAATCGAGAAAAAAATTATGACATAAAAAACAAAACATCAACCACCCTAAGAAATTATGTTATAATGGACTTTCAACATAAAAATGTGTAGATGCATAAATAATGAGGATCGCTCTTGGGAAAGTGCTAAACACCAAATTTAGATTGCAGAGGGAAAATTTGTAGATGATAGGTAGAGTAGTGAGGATATGTAGGAGTTTCCAAACAAAATGTGCAATAACACTATAAATTGAGAAATTTATAGTGAGAAACAAGGTGATTTCTTGAAGACACGAGGTAAGTTCATAAAAAGTTTCATTTATAATAAGGGGGAAGATGAAGAATATTGTCTCTGTACTATAATGAATTAAATTATAAGTGAGCATTTGTTGTATTATTATTCGTCATGTGATGACAATGATGTGGTGAACAACTCATCCAAGTTTGCGAATACTTGTTAGATACTACTGAATCAACTGGAACAATGTGTCGTGATTCCTCATTTCCAAATCTGAATCATCTGGATCTAGGACAAGGGTTGATACTACTAGAGAACAAGTGTTGTAGACTGTGGGTAGTCAAAAGCGACGATGGAGGTGTGTGAAGACAAAGTTGAACCCCATCAATCTAGTGCTGGGAGAGGAGGTTTGTATGCGTGTAATGATTAGCATGGTTAAAAGAACTATAGTTGGAAGAGTCAACGGTCATCATTTTGGGTAAAATCATAAAGGAATGGAAGGATTAGAATTGGAAGGGCCTATTAGGATTCTCTCTGACTTAATGTATTTTGGCTTGGGGATAGATAGCTTTCATTTTCCATAGTGGTGAGGATGAAAGGAAAGTGTTAGATGGTTACTGGATTTGGGACTTGTCACCAATGTTATTAAAACCCTTAAGCTCATTGCTTGATGCATGTAAGGAGAGGTTGGACAGTAACCCATTGGTTACTGGGTTTGGGTTTTTGAATATGTGCATTTTAGGTTTTCATAAGAGCATTTTAGCTCTAGATGAAAACCTAGATATGCACATATAAAAAACCAACCTTATGTATTTGCAAATTTTTTCTTATGTATACATATGTGCATTTTAACTTTCATAAATATGCAGAAGATTAGATTTTGTAAGGGTAGGGTATGTAGGAGGCAAAGACATGCAGCAATGAATCACCTACCACAATTTCTCTATTACGTTGCTTAGTAAAATAACATTTCTTTGCATCTTGCATTTTGATATGAGAAGAAACAAACATGACATGTCGTTTTCTTCTTGGGTTTTTCCACATTGGGTTTTTCATGGTACATTTTATGTTCAATGTGATGATGGTGTGCATTGGTTAAGATTCTATGTTTTGTCTTAGAAGATAACCTCACAAAGTTTGTAGTAACATTAAGAGTTATTTGTTGTGATAAATTATTGAGTGGAATATCCATGATAATGTCTTGGAAAATAACTTAAAAATGATCTAATGCCATTGACTTATTTGAATATAAAATTTGATAGGAATCACTAATACTATTTTGCACTATTTTTAGTGTGATTAGGTTAAATATAAGACATACTTTTTATTAAATGGTTAAAATTCCCTTAAAAGTTGTATTGAGAAGCTTTAAAATAGACGAAGTTTTAATGATTTAGGGATAAAATTTAGGCTTACAGGTTAAGGAATAAAATGAGGATTTTAGAATTATAATTAAGAAATAATGGTTATACATTAAGATTTTCGCATTTTGTTGATGTCTGCACATTGGATATTAAGGTTTAGAATTGAAATTAATGATTAGTATTGTTTTTATCAATGTTCTATACAATGAACAATAAAGTATTTATAGAATTATGTATTTACAGACATTTTTTAACATATCATTCCTAATTTAATAATAATAATAATAAGAATAAGAATAATAATTATTTTTTTTTGAAATGTTCTATAAAATGAAGAATAAAGTATTTATAGAGTTAAATATAATACCTACTCAAATTATTATATATTTAATTTCTCAAAATATTAATAATTATTTAATTCAGTTTTAAAAAATCATATCACAAATTATTACACTTAGTTAATTAAAAAAATCAATAGCGTGTATCAAGCTACACCTCTGCGGGAAAAAAGCTTGATACACCTCTGCGGGAAAAAAGAAAATGAATTGATTATGTATTAAAAAAAGAAATTGCTAAAATAACAAATTAGAAATTAAATAGTATTTTCCTTAACAAATTAGAATTTAAATATGAATTGGGACAGTTTCTATGTGCAAAAAGAAACATCCTCATTCTTTTCGAAGCAATGTGGGACAATTCGAAAGACTGAAAAAATGTTCCTTCTCATTCACAACGATGAAAAAAAAGGAATTTAAATATTATCAGTCAAATTTAATATACAATTTTGTTTGCTTATCGATCCGGATCCTCGTTGGGAAGGATAGATAGCAGAAGAATTCAGATCTGTGGAAAACATAAAACAAAATGTCTTTCATACTTAATATACATATGGATTTAAAAAAATATATCTTCAAAAGTATAGTAAGAATAATCTCTAAAATTAGATGTTAATTTCGAAAAAATTGCGGTAATGAGAGTGCAGATTTATGCTCATGAGAGGGCGATATTGACTCTATATGGATTGAAATGTAAGGCCAAACCCAAAATGAAGCATTGGTGAAGCTTCGATCCAGAGAAGGCCAGGATTCTTCATATGATAAATCCTTCGTCGATGCAGACTGCATGGTCATGACTGCATCATTTCTTGCAGCATTAGTACATACCATAGAATGCAGTCCTAGATTAAAAATTCACTGTTAATTAACAATCCGACGAAAACTAAAGGAAGCAAATTGTAGCTACTATGCAAATTATATTCAATGTTGTGCTCCGTGAAATAATATATTGATCATAAAATCTATGTTAATTATATTAAGACATATGTTTTCTTGGAAAAACTGCTGACTATAAAATCTATGCAATACCTTTCATGGAAGGGATGGCCAAAATTGCATTTGCAAAACCCTTTTTCAAATAACTAATGCAAGCGATCCTTGGCAAACATTGAACACAAAAATATAGCACTTAGAAAAATCAAATAACATTGGAAAACATTAAACACATATATATACTAGTGAGAAAAATTAAATAAACTTTTAGAGGTTTTTATCACCATTGTTATCTTATGACCATTCTGTGGAGGACTTCCAGCTTCCACCTTGCCAGCATGAAAACATCATTTGCGGACATTTCTCTGGAATATAGTCCATGAAGAATCTTCGTCCATGCTGACTCTCTGCAATACCCAACTTTAAATTTCAAACAAACAAATGAGATAGAAAAAGGCGTGTTGAGAAATTCGAATTTTAATAAGGCGCGTTTAGAAAATCAAAATTCAAATTTGAATGGTATGGACATTGTGTTTGGCCATGGATTCATCATCTATCCATGGCATTGGTAGATATATATAATACTACGCAACATGGCGTTTGGTATGATCACATGACCGTAACGGCTGCAACGTTAGTCTAATGAAACAAACAGTACTTGCATTCCGGAGGGGCCAAGATGGAATGCATTGGGTTTTGGGATCGTTTGACTGTTTTTAAAAATGTCGGTTGACGAAAAGTTGAAGCGATATGAATGACGCCGGCGAGGAAATGGAAGGAGGGGTAACGGGATAGAGTGGGGCCGACGACACGTAAATACCGTCAAGGAATCTGCAATCGGTAAAAGCTCAACGACTGAACTACTATGGTAATTGTTTCGACACCAAATATGTCTATTAGAATCCAAACCAATATTTGGCGCTCATTCAAATTGGAACAAACAAAAAACTCTAATATATAATTTCTGATAGATTGCATGTGTGATTTATTGGGGGGTTATGCTATTGTAGCGAATAAAGCATCAAATTTTAAGTGGTAAATATCCATAGTACACATTCCATGTTGACTATTATGGAGGGACGAGTGCACATTCAAAGGGCAATATTCGTCTTGTAGAGGACAAGTTAATTGTTGGAGGGGCTGAGTTTATGTAGGAGGGGGCACAACGGATAGAGTGGGCGAACATGCCCATAAACGAATGATCGATAGGTATAGAAACATTCACGGGTTGGCTTATCGGTGAAATTACATAGCATTTAACTCTACCAACTAATATTGATGTGATTTCATTGCTCGAGGGGTGATGTGGCGGTTGATTAGTTTCCAACACTCTCCCTTAATTCAAATAGCCACAAGCTACTACATAGCATACAAAAGTCATGTCCTTATGGTCTAAAGTCTTTGCTAGGTAGTTTACATGTAGTTACAATAAAAACACCTCAAATTTTTCTTCAATGTTGCTTCCATGTTGCTGTTGTTGCTTGTTGATAGTCTTCATCATCAGATTGAACTCATGTCTTAGAAAGTCTTATGGCAGATCTACTTGTGCAAAGGATTTCTCAACTGCATACTGAAGGCTGAGGCTCATTCTACGCTCTTCCTTCCCCATAGGTGGCAAATTTCCGCAAACCACTCATCAATGGCAAAGGATCACACAAATATCTCAAAGATCACAAATCTCACAAGGCAACAGCCTTCAAGAAACAACATTCATTCTTTCAGCAGCAAACAACATGAAATTCATCCATCATCCAATACTGGCTTCAGCCAGCGTCATCAAATTTAAAAAACAAGGCTTCAAATCACTAAGGCATACATCATTGCTACAGCAAATTCAAAACAACAAAAAATACAAAACTTTTTTGAACATTTTCTTCATCAAAAGCACCAGGTAATTTTCTTTTTCATTTTCCAACGGTTCACAGTCTTGTGCTGGATTCTTCATTTTAACTTTCTTCTTGTATATGCTGCATGGAAGCTTCAATACTCCAGCTCTTTCAATTCTAAGTCTGCAATCAAAATCTACACAAATAAATAGAGGTAAAACATTAAATAGAATAGGATTTTCTTTATTTATCTGCTCTCTGGAAACTTGGTCTGCTACACTTGCGACCTCCATGGTTGCATTCTTTTAAACTACTGCAGGGAAATCAATATGCATGGGGTTTTCCATCCATTCCTCAATAAATATTATCTCAACTTCATAAACATCAAGCTTAGCGTCTTTTCCTTCCATGAGTGCTACAAAATCCAACTTATCATCTTCACCATTTAGAATCTTGTCAATTAATTTTATTTCAATTTTAAACCTTAACACCTCTTCTTCTGATAAGTCCTCTTCATCATACTTTGCCTTGGTTATGGCCATGGCTGCAGCTTTCCAACTAGGCTTAGCTACACCCCAACACCAGCTTCGGATAAAAATGACAGCTCCCCCTTACTCTTGTATATGGAGCTTGTCCAATTTTATCTGAGTCCTCTTCACATATAGCTATAGAGCTACGGCTATAAAATTACTTTGGGCTTCTTCTCAACTTCAGACTTCGGCCTTCACAAATTCCATCTTCGGCTTCACACACAAGAATTGTGCCTCTCAACTCACTTGAGGAGATCTCGCAACTGCTCAAGGGAAAAACAATAGCTCGACCACTAGATGGGAGCTCAAGCCTTCCTGCTCGACCAGTACACTATGGGAGTAATAAATTTTACAATAGAAACAGAAATGAGGACCGAAGATTTCTTCTTACCTTTTCTGGGGCTGGGGATTTCAATCCACGGGAGATAGAACTCAACTAGCGGGCGTCTCGGCTTCAAGCATAACTCGACTTATTCCACAGGCTATGGCCCTTCAAATTTTCCTTACGGGATGTACACATCTACAAAACAAAACTGATGCCACCACATCACCCAAAACAAAACTGCTACCACCACATCACCCTTCAGTGCGAGCGACTCCCTACTTCAGGATTTGATGGCTGCTTCTACTGAGCCACTAGGGGCTAGAGTCAGCCTCTCCTCTTCCACAGACGTGACCTCTAGTCCCTTCACTCTGTCACCATGGGATTCAACCGTCACTTCTCTTCACACAAGCCATGCCCAGGCTTGAACGACTCAACTAAGAGCAAAGAGAATAATAAAAAACAATGGCGATAGGACTCTCAAACTTTTGTAGAAGGAGCTCTGAGCTCTAACCAACAATTTCAAGGAAAATACAGATAGAGGAAGTAGCTATTCAATTTCACAGTTGGTTTCTTTTCCACCAAGCAAACAATCACCCTCTATTTGCCTTGTTGCTTCGACAGCTCGATAGCTCCAAATCCAAACACGAAAACCATTTTAGACGGGGGTGTAAACCCACAAAAACCAAGGGTCTAGAAGAGAGATGCAAGACAAAATGACAGCTCAAACACACTGGTAAGGAAGCTAACCCAGGAACTACAGTTCTGAAAATTCAGAGAAAATGACTCCATCTTGATACCTTAGACAACCTGCATTCTGTAGCGGGACAATCTTGGCAGCGGCAAGATCTCTATAAAAGAGAGCTTCATGAATTCGAGCTTATGACTGGGGTTCGAATGGTGGAGATAATCTCAACCCTGAGAGGTTATACCTTCACACAACAGCTGGCTCCTTCGTTTAGGCTGACGACTTCTAAGATGGAGGAGAATAAGCTCTACGCCTTGGTATTAGCTCTGATACCAATTGTAGGAGGGGGCACATCGGATAGAGTGTGCGAACATGCCCATAAACTTAATTCTCCATATTCATTTCATTAACTAAAAACACTTTTATACATATGGCGAACTCTTGAATGATGGAGAGGGCTAGAAACATCTACAGGTTGGTTTCTCGGTGAAGTTACATAGAATTTAACTCTACCAACTAATATTCACGTGATCTCATTGCTCGAGGGATGATGTGGCAGATGGAATTAATTTCCAACAGTTTATTTGTGGAGGTCGAGTTCCTTACCTGGGAGCTACATTTTCTTTAGGGTGGCACATTCTTCTCTTGCTAGCAGCATTAGAGTATGGGTGTCATGCCATCACCAAAGGAGAGTGTAATATATTGTAGAGATCATGTTGATGAGGATAGGGACTTTATGGGCACCTTCTAGTAAATTTCAATCTTAAAGGACCAACTACCATCATTTCTAGTCAAATAAAGAATACTTTTCATCTCTCACAAGACTGCCAACTTTTCCATAACCCATGAGTCTACAAAATTCACTATAAATCCGTGTTATCTATTTTATTTGATGTTTTAACAACTGTGAGTTGTTTATTGGATTTTCAATGCAATATAAAAGCAATTTCTTGCGCATAATTTATGGAAATCCCTATGATGTATGAAATAGGAACTGTTTGGTAAAATATGTCCTCCAAGAAACATCAAAAACAAACTCAGTTCATATAAGAACTCATCCAAGCTACTAAAGGGAAATTGTTTGATGAAAGTAGTGAACCAAGATAGAAAATCACAATATTGCTAATAAGTGATAGTAGATAAGAAGGAATAGTTGTAATATCACCAATTTATCTAAGTGTTTCTCCATTCTACTATGCTTTGAGGGTGGGTCTCTTGAGTTCATCATGATCTTAGTTCCATGACCAGTAAACAAGACCGTTCCATTTAAAAAGGAAGTATTCTTCAACTTTGAACTATGTAAAAGGACTTGAGATTTAGTACCATGTTTTTCCATAGGGTATTTCCCACAAAAGTATAAATAAAGGTATTTGCTAGCTCACATTCAACACTAGCATTAAATTATTGAACCATAGGACTGTCGGTTAAGTTCTTGGTTTCCTCAAGACATTTTCTCAGTTTTAGATTTGACTCCCCATCCAAGGTCATTATGTTATTACTAATTACATGATTGCTTTCATGAGGATATATGGTGTTCTATGCTTCTATTTGATAAGTTTATACTTTAAGAAGAGCCCAGTGATTTTTAGAAAAGTGGAACTTCTAATTTTACGGATTTCACTACTATTTTTTGAAACAACATCTATCTGTGGATTTTTTATGAAATTGAAGTTCCAATTTCAAATTAAGGCTATTTGAACTATCAAGCTTTAGGATCACATGTAATAATGCCTACCTCAAGGGGGAAGGTAAGTGTACATGTTGCATTCTATTAATATGAAAGCTCCATTAAGAATACATAGAACTTGGGAAGGTGACTATCATAAGCTCTTTTGGTACTACGTTCATTTGAGAAACACCTCCGTAAACAAATAGAATTTGTATAGATCTCATGTATGCCTAGTGCATCCTTAGCAAAGTCATGTTGTTGTCTCATAATCTTGCATCATAATGATGGTGAGTTCATTACCATCATGATATTGTCTCATAATGATGGTGAGTTCATTACCATCACAATCTTGTATTTTTCAACTCAAGGTCATCCATGCTCACAAATTTAGGACCATCCATTGCGGCTTTAAGAGAAAAAACATTCACCAAATTTGCAAGATCTATACCTAAAAATCCTAAAGTTCTTCAAGCAATAAGCATAAAATCTACATCATATGCCTTTAAGACCTTTGACATGTGGATAAGGTAATAAAACATGATGATCAAAGTGACCAGGTCTAACCAGGGCTTTATCCAATGACTCTACGAAATTTGTATATTGTTCCTTCTTAACATATCCTATGAACCTTGTTTATTTTGAATAGACATCACTATTATACTGTCGAAGTTCTTATTTGTAATTGAAACATAGACTTGAAGTGCATCCATACATGCATATGTGTATCAGGAGAACACCTTAGACAAGTTTCACAATTAGGATGTGATAGAGTATCTTCCTCAAAAGTCTTAGCACATATTTTGTTTCAGAAAAGTTGCAACAAACCATAACTTTCTAGCTATGAAAGGAAAAAGATATTGAAAAATAGACACTTGTTTTTTTGAAGCAACCAATATATAATGCAATCCTTATAGTAACTGTAACCACACTTTAATCTGCCCAACAATTTGGTGCAACAATTAAAAATGTTGACCATAGCAAGGTCTTTACTATTGAAAGAAATGCAAATGGAGGGCTAATCAATAACCTCCACAACATATTCAAGTGGTACTTCTGTTGCATTGAGAATACACTACAAGGAAAAGGCCATGTAGTGGAGGTTATAGCGGCTGCTCCTCTCAAAAGAGCTCAAATATTTGTTTATAGAAGAGGTCACTAGCGAACGCATGCAATTAGAGGTTATAGCAAATTTTTTTCCTTAATGCATTTCTAAGTTAAACACCCTGGTGCGTATCTAATCAACACACATCGTCACAGTAAAAAAATCAATGTCGCATGGCGAAAAAAATTGAATTAAAAAAACAAATTTCCAAAATGACTAGACATTTTGTAAAAAATTCATGGTTCGTTTTGGTACACCAAACGCATTAGTGCGTCAACACAAAACACACACTGGGATGGCAAGAAAACAATGTCGCATGGTGAAAAAAATGAATTCATTTTGTTTTTCCAAAACCCCACAAATTTTGTAAAACATTCACGGTGTGTTTTGTACACCAAACGCATCAGTGTGTAGACCCAAAAAAATGCACCAGGAATGCCAAAAAACAATGCCGCACCTTGAAAAACATTAAATAAAATAAAATTTATGTAAAATGCGCCGTAATTTTTGTGCAACCGTAGTGGTGAATTTTTGTAACAATAATGCCCTGTTGCGTCTCTAGAACCATAGCACCATGGCCACCAAAAACAATTTCTCCACGTGATAAAAACAATACGCAAAATACACAGAAATTTTATATATCTTATGTAGTGCATTTGTGTAATCTCAATGCATCCGTGCACCTAAGATAAATAAATGCCCGAGGTTGTTTTCTAAAACACAAAATAAAAAAAACCCTAAACGCAGTTCATTCATTATTAATAAAGGCCTCGGTGCGTGTCTAATACTATAACACACCGGTTTAGGATTTGTTGAAAAATAAAAATTAAAAAATGATACATATGCTTTAAAAAATCTCATGCAGTGTGTTGTCAACACAACACACCCGTGCATTAACCTGTCGAGTGCACCGGAACAGGGTTTTACAACACACCCGTGCATTAACCTGTCGAGTGCACCGGAACAGGGTTTTATAAAAATAAATTACCATGCCGTAAAAATAATTTTAACCCCTTCACAGCTGAGCCATCTGCACCGATGTCATTCATAACCCACGTAGACGCCCTGTCATCGGTGCTCATTCCACCCCTGCTGACACATTGCTCCCTTTTATTGGCTTCTGAATTGTGTTTGAAAAGAAAATTTGAAGGGGGGATGAGAAAAATTGGCTCCGGAAAGAGAAAAATTGGGGAAAGAAATTGACTCCCATCCATTTCCCTTCGAGTAGTTAGATTAATTGTGGCATATCGGTTTCAAATGATAACGCAACAATGGGTCTATCCTTGTAGATCAGGACTTTGATTCTCCTAATAGAAGAAGAAATCGATTTCCTCTTGCCGTTGCCATTTAGGGTTTGGTTGCATGTGACTTGGCCACATGGCCTCTTCCTTTCCTCATCTGGGCCGAGTGAGGTGTGCCTTTCCTCCGTGGTGGTTGTGCCGTGAGCAAGTCCAAGGAAGCCATGCATGCACCTGTACCTACGGGTTATGGTCACCCAACGTGCTCATTCAAGGGCCACTCTCTCCGTTGCTGGGTGTAGCACAGTGTGGAAACACTGGTTTCTATGGGAGAGGAAGAGTTTTCAAGTATGGAAACACTGGTATCTGGCGGGAGAAGAACATGCAACTACACTCTGCTGGTTGTAGGGCACATCCCTGAGAATTCCATGCTCGAGGGTTGGTGTTGGGTGCTTCAACTCAATGTTTAAGCAAAGTGTTCCGCGTAATACCCTTTGCCATCTTCTGTGGCTGCTTAATGTTGGCGCTTAGCTTTAGACGTTTGAAATACTCCCGCGATCTTGTTTATGACTTGTTTTTTGTGAATGTTTGCTATTGCAACTAGGATTTTGGTTCTTGCAAATGTAAACCCGTGGGTTTGAATAAGGCCCTGTCTCAAGATCTGAGACGCGCAGAGTTGATCGAAATAACACACATGAATCATTAAGAATCTGAGACACCCAGAGTTGATTTTTTAATAGAAGAGAAAGTGAAGAGATGTTACAGGGAAACATGTTTACATGTCATTCTACAGAGTCATGGTGCTCCAAGCTACTGGAGGCTATTGATACTAAATGTCTGGTAATTCTCCATTTTCAAGAGCTTACAGAGTTTTTTTGGGATTTCTCTCTTTTTAATTTTTTTGGTGGTTCTGTGTTTATGCTACTCGAATTGAACCCAGGTTGGTTCATCCTTTGTTTTCGAAGGGAAATTTGTATTCTTTGGTTTGGTATCTAAATATTGGTGACATAAATTCTCTTGTTTGGATTTTCTTTATGGATACATTTTTTGGGTGGAGATCATGACGGTGAATTAGAAAAGTGGGTTTTACATGTTATGTGGAGAAAAATTATGCTTCGGATGGAAAAAAAATGTTTTGGGTACCAGAACTAGTTTACAAAGAGCGTATAATTTTTGGAAAAAGATACATTGTTGATGTGAAGTTTGATATATATTAAGCGGTTTTCATTTTAGATTAGGCATACGAAGTAGTTGAATTCTTCGGGGACTATTTAGATTTATGTAACCGCGTATCTCTTTCCCTTGCCGCAACTTTCAGATTTGCATTGGAGGATCTGGAGCTCACTAAGGGGATTATCATCTATTCTTATTGTTTCTCTCAATTCTACATGCGCCCCTATCTAGAAGCTCTGCACAGAGGCAATTAAAACCCTTCTGTAGAGTCACTTTTAACTTCACGGTCTTGTTGGAGAACTGAGATCGGATATTGCTACATAATTAATCACTGGGAAGCTGGCTACCCTCAATTCCGACAGATAAAAGATCGCTTTCATTTTCTCTCCGCACTACCTGAACTACTATGATATTTGTTTCGACACCAGATACATAGATTAGAATACAAACCAATCTTCGGAGCTCATTCAAACTGGAACAAACATAAAACTCTAAGAGATAATTTCTGACAGATGGCATGTGTGAGTTATGGGGGTTACCCTATTGCAGCAAATAAAACATTAAATTTTAAGTGGTAAATATCCATAGTACACCTGCATGTTGACTATTATGGAGGGTCTAGTGCACATTCAAAGGGAATTATTCATCTTGTAGAGGACAAGTTAATTGTTGGAGGGGCCGAGTTTACTTGTGGAGGTCGAGTTCCTTGCTTTGGAGCTACATTTTATTTAAGGGGGCAGATTCTTCTTTTTCTAGCAGCATTAGAGTATGGGTGTCATGTCATCACCAAAGGAGAGTGTAATCTAATTTAGAGACTCTAATGTTGATGAGGATAGGGACTCAACATTTGTTCCTCTCTAACATACCCAAACTAGACTGATCCTATATAAACATTCTCAATCACATGTTTAGTAGGTCTAACAAAACTAGGATTTATCCTTATTCTTCAAAACTTACTTTAGGTAAGATCCTACTCAATGTCATTAGGAAACCATGCCATTATAACACATGCTTTCATTTCACTCAAAATACAATATGAAGTTTATCATGTGAGTGTACTCATCTAACCAATATAAATCTCGATGGTCTACTTCAAACTTTACATATAAAGGTACTACATAATAACATACATTGAATAGGCTAACATTGTTATGATCAACTTACACCTTCATACTGAGATTATATATATATAAATCAAGGAAACATTTCAATGTATTACTATTCCGGTTAACCATAACAAAAGCTCGTAATATATAAAATTGTTCTAAAGGTCCCTAGCCTTCATGAACTACCAAGATTTCTCTCATAGTCATAGATCTCTCTATATGACTTCAATGATTTTATTAGGAAAACATGACTAAAATACCCATTAGTTTAAGCCAACATTTAGTCTTCACACTAATCAAGTAATTAATGTACAACTCTTCTCCAATGGCAACTATTATCAAGACGAGCATCATAAAACATAAATAAGATAACCCATGACATTGTGCCCTTAAGGGATAAGAAAATAAGTTCAACGAACATCTCAACAGTCTTCATAACTTTAAGTTCATAATAATGTGCCAAAACATAAAAACACATTTTTAAAAATTAGTATGAACTAACCATGAATTATATTCTACAAATGTTGACATATACAACAAAACCATCATAAAATTCGAGGAGATTAAACACATAAGAGACACATACAAAAAAGACCGTATTTAACGTGGTTCACCGAAACTCGGGATACGTCCACAAAGAGAAAGTCATAGCTTTATTATTGATCAAAAGAGTGGGGATACATTCCGCAAGATAGTGGTTGCAATATCTCCACTTGCTCATCTACTCTCTCATAGAAAGTATTCTTTTTTTTTCCAGACTTGTATGCGAACATCAAACAATTATAATGTTGATGTATTTGTAACTTTGGAAGATATTCACTTGTATTATATGTTTGTACTTTATTGTATCCCCAATGGAGATGTATTATTCCTCTGGTTGGAAGTGTCGTCATTTGTATTTGCAAGTGTCACAAGTTACATTGTAAGTGTCATAACTTATATTTGATGGGTTGTTAGACCACCTTAGACGGGTCGGCCCAATATGGGTTAAAGGGTTATTAGACCACCCTAGTGGGGTCGGCCCAGTGACAAGTGGTAATTGTTTATTAGACTCTCATAAGGGAGGTCAGCCCAGTTAGAGTAAAAGGAAAGTCATGTCATTGTATAAATAGAGAGTGTGACTTTCTCATTCCATCCATTCATTCATTCACTCACTCACTTCGCATTAGTGAGAGAGAGGAGGAGTGCGCACAAGCGGAGGAGGAGTAGCTGCTGCAGACATCTATCTTTTGGGGATTCATCTCTATGATATTTGTATTGGTGTAACATCCCAAAATTTCGTAAAAATTTTTAAAAAATTGTAAGCATTAGATTTAGCATTAAATGTTGTGCGGAAGTAATAAATGTCTATTAATAATTGAACTAGATAATAATTATTTACAGCAAGTAATTATATTTAAAGCTTTTTAATTGTATTATCAACAATTAAGTGCATTAATACTCCTATGTCAGTTTTACTATTGTAATTATTAATTTGGGTCGTCACTTCCTGCCCGCGCATACTATTCATGAAACATAAGTGTTGCGATACTATAACTATAATTATGAACTTATTGTCTTTTAATATGATGTGTGATATTTATGTTATACTGCTTCATACTGTTGCGATCATACCATGACTTGGTTGTACTTTGCGTAGACTATGGTGTTTCAATGCAATACTTCGGGGTATTAACGTTTTCTATGGCTTAAACTATGGAATAGTGGGTTATGAGCTTTCATCCAGTGCCCTATTAATCTATGCAATGGAAAATATGTTAAAATTATATAGAAGTGGATCCTTGTAACACTATCGACGTGGTGGTAGCTGGCACATTTATTGTAACCACGTGAAAATCATAACTGCATCTCAATAGTGTCAAAACCCTTCTGCAAGTTTTGGGGTTTTGGTGTTTGGTTTAATGTTGCTCTACATTATGGAGGAGGAGGCTAGGCCTTCTTAGCCGCCATAGCTATTAGCCTTCAAGCTCCACTCGTCGTGTTAGTTGGAATTGGAGGAGTGCTGGTTCATGGGGAGATAAGGTTTTCCATCGTGTACAAGGTTTCCAACATTTGGTTCTTTCCTCAGCTTCAAGTTGTTATTAACCAGGTAAGCTGTGTTTACAGTATTCAAACCCTTATTTACAGTTCTATGTTGAGATTTAGGTTCATTTTTAACTTGGATTTCATTTTCGTGGCAGGGAAATATCGTTTAATCCATGGTGAAGTTGCTAAGACGAAGGAACAAACCTACAATGGTGTATACTCACCGGTAAGCCTCGGTCAGACCAGGGTTCCTCTGTCAACAAGGATGTACTATTTTGTTTTCTATTCGTTAATACAAAACTCCATTTTTCAAATGGTTTTTGGGACTGTGTTTACTGCAATAGATGGTTTCTGGGCAAGGTCCCGAGTTGGGGTTTTTACCTGTAGTGTTGATAGGAATTTCTTCTTTACTGTCTTTATCGTCAGTCCTACTAGTAGTTCGGCTGCAAATGTATACTGCATTATATGAATATGAAAGTTGTGTTCTTTCCTTTTTTGGCAATAAATTTATGTGTAACAAATGATTTGATGTTTCGTTTTTTATTTATGAAATGTATGAAGGATGGATATAGGGTTTTTAACTCGTAAGCCCATCTATGAAGTTTAAGATATAACTTATAAGTCTTTAAGGAATGGAAACCTAGGCGAGTCGAAACTCAATCCTGTAACCTTTGTTAATGCAAGAATCATTATTCTGAATGAATTTGATGTCTGTAATGTAAATATGTTTTCAGGGCATTTAATCATTTTGTTGGTTATCTTTAGCATTGGTTGAAATCGTTATCAGTAATGTGACTAGTATCATGGGCAAGCTCGTAATCGAGACTCGAACCCTTAGTTCCTTTATACGCTGTTAATTTGAGTACTGAGCTTGGTTTCGTCAATTATTTGATAGTTGTATTAAGTTTGGGGTTTTTGATTTAATGTATAACCCGTCAACTCTATAGAGTTTAGGCTTGATCCTAGCAACATAAATTTATGTTTTGTTAACTTTGTTGAACATTACGTTTCAACATTTGGGTGAGCTCTCCGAATGGAGACTCAAACCCCTGTCCTCAAGTTTGGATTCTGTATAATGTTTTAAAGTAAACAACTAGAAGTTGAAAGAAGTTTTGTTATTATTTTTAATGCGTGGGCTTGACCCTCGGATGAGCCTTTGCAGGCCTCGATCCTGAGATGTTTCTTGCAATAAATTATTACTGTGTTATAATGGTTACAGGTTTTTACTTCTACTATATGTTTAGACGTTTTTACAGTAATACTATGATACTTGTATAATCGATATATTTCAATTCAAGTTGGAAAGTGATGAGGCTTTTCATAATAGGTCTGTACAGAAATGTTTAGATTTTTTGTATTAAAAGGATCGAGTATTTTGCATTACGGATATAAGAGAAATATTAATATAATTTAATGTATTATCTATGTATATTGTTTAAATTATTACATAGATAATATGATATGTTATTCGAGTAGTTTTGTTTTACAATAAGACTAATTAAAAGATAAAGCTACGGTTTAAGAGTTGCATTAATGTTTAGTATAGAGATATGATGTGTAAATATATAGACTCTATTTATAAAACATTATTTTTATCTTATGAACAGAATAGTAAATGTTTGGCTAGATATTTCAGTTTGCGTTCTGAGATGAA
Source organism: Larix kaempferi (assembly GCA_027924585.1). Lineage (NCBI taxonomy): Eukaryota > Viridiplantae > Streptophyta > Pinopsida > Pinales > Pinaceae > Larix > Larix kaempferi. Next base: position 6,601,808 of record BSBM01000348.1, read on the forward strand.
ACCCTATATCATTCTGCTAATTGTTTTAAGGAATCTAGCATAAAAATATAAATACATTTATATTGATAACAAAAACCTGAAACTGCTTTAGTATGTGGTATAGATTTTCTATGCTGTAGGACTAGTATATCATAAAAAACATATTCGATTTGAAGTATAAATGTACTACTATTTTCAAATCTCATCTTCAAGTTAATTATACACTTCCTGTACTAGAGTACATTGTCTATGACGAAAGGATAAATACATGAAGATATTTTGTTCATTCACTAAATTATCATCTCATTCATTTATTGAATCTGTAGAGACTAATTTAACTTAATCAGAATATCATTCAATAGTTCATCTAACTGATAACCAAAAAAGAATAATTTTAAACAATCTAAACAGTATATTTTAACTAGTGCAAAGACATATCCTTTCCTAATCCTCCTGCTATATATATAAGTTACTCATAAACAACATTCAAACAGTTTTTAGAAATAGATAAACGATTACATAAATGAAAAGAAATAACAAGTAGAACCTGATAATTTTGCTAGGGTGGAAAAACACCCAAAGAGGCCTATTCCTCCCAAACTTCTCCAAAAGAAGCAGCCAAATCACTTGCTCCATTTGGACCCCCGAGACTGTTTACTGAACCACTAGGAAGAAGACTCTGTGTAGAAGCAAGGCACTCAGGTTGTACTTCAGCAATCAATGGAGACTGGCATAGACCTCACCTATGTACTTTAGCAATCAATGGAGACTTGCATACATATCAAAAACCTCTACACTCAGCAGAAATCAGATAGATTTACACTACAACTCAAAACATAGCTTCCCCTCATTGAATCTCTTGTGTGCATACAGCAAAACCACAAGGTAAATTTTCTCGTCGGAAAAAGTGTGAGCCTATGCTCAAATTCGATGACTTATAAAAGATGCCTAGGTCTTTTAGTGGTCAGTTTCAATAAATGAGCCTCAAACTCCAGTTCCACATTCCAGGGAACTTGACCACAATTTAAGTGAGTTGTCCCATAGCAATAGCTAGTTACTTAGTTCATGATGCTGCCACTTGTCCATTGCCTTCTACACCATATTCCATTCCTCCTAGTGGTTTAGTAAACACTCTTTCAACAGTCTCTTAGGGTGACTGTCTCCTATTTTATTTTATTTAAATAATAATATTATGCATTTATAGTCATCCTTGACCACTTGGTCAAATATAAAACTTTACAATAAAAGTTAAGACAATATTTTCCTCAAAAATAAAATGTCTCAAGTATTGGGTATGTTACAAACACCTCCACTTAAGCTCAACATCGTCCTCGATGTTGCTTATTCTTCATTAGAGCCTCCCTGGAACAGAATTGCATATGTTGCCCACATATTACTTTCCAATTCCCAGGTAGCTTCATCCGAGCTAAGGTGCTTCCATTGCACCTTTACCTGCCCTATGGTATGATTCCGAAGCATAATTTCCCTCCTGTCGAGGATACAGTCTAGTTCCACCTGAAAATCTCCTTCGGGCTCCACCTATATGTCATTCCAATTTAGCACATGAGTAACATCGTGCACATATTTTTTCAAAACAAAAATATGGAAAACGTTATGTATTCTCAAATTAGATGGTAAAGCCAACTGATATGCAACTGGTCCAATCCTTGAAAGAATTTTGAATGGTCCACAATACCTGGGTGCTAGTTTAGCACAACTCCCAAGCTTAAAAGAACTTTTCTTGGGTTTTACCTTAACAAAAACATGATCTCCTACCAGAAATTCCTTTTCAGTGCGTTTTAGATATGCATAACTTTTTTGTCTGTCTTGTGCAATTTTTAAATTGCCTTGTACCTATTTCACGGTTAGCTCCATTTCTTTTAACAAATCTGGTCCTAACATCAATCTGTCAACATGATTACTCCAAGAAATAGGAGTATTACATTTCCTTCCATATAAAATCTCAAATGGACCAAGTCTAGCAGAAAATTGATAGTGATTATTGTAAGCAAACTCAACTAAATGTAAATAGTCTTCCCATTTAGTTGGCTAATCTCTTACATACATTCTTAACATGTCTTCTAAAATCTGATTCACCCTGTCAATTTTACCGTTAGTTTGAGGGTGAAAAGATGTACTAAAATTTAACTTAGTATCTAAACCTTTAAACAATGCTGTCCAAAAATTTCAAGTAAACTTAGAATCACGATCAGAAATTATTACCTTAGAAATTCCATGTAAACGAAAGATTTGCTTCATAAACACATCAGCAATGTTAGCAGCTTTAAAAGTTGTTTTAAATCGAATAAAATGAGATGCTTTACTAAGCTTATCCACAACTACCATTATTGAGTCATTCTATTTTTTATTCTTAGGCAAACCAGTTATAAAATCAATACTGATAATTTCCCACTTCCATTCCAGAATTGGCAATGGCTGCAATAGGCCAGTTGGGTGTTGATGCTCAGCTTTAATCTGCTGAAATTCAAAGCACTTAGCTATGTATTTAGCCACTTCATTTTTCATGTTTGGACAAAAGTAATCCTTTCTCAACATAGTTATTATTTTTTGATAACCAGGATGTCCCGAATAAGGGCTTTTATGAACTTCATCTAAAATCAACAACTTAACTTTTGACACATTAGGCACATAAAGTCTATTCTTATAAGTCATTAAACCCCTTTCATTAATGCTGTAATCTGTTATTAAATTTTCAGATACATTTTTCAACAATTTTATCATGTAATTTCTAATAATTTTCATCTTGACTAATTCCTTCTTCGATCTAATTTTTGAAATCTGTTTCATAAGTGCTGATTGCTTCCACAAATTTTAATTTATCATTTTTGCTTAAGGCATCTACAACTTTATTTTCTTTACCCTTAATGTGATGAATCTCGAAATCGTATTTGCTAAGGAAAGTTAGCCATCTAGCTTGCCTTGCGTTCAGATTTGTTTGATCCAACAAATATTTTAATCCTTTATTATCTGTCATTAGTGAAAACTTCCTCCCAATCAAGTGATGGCGCCACATTTTTAATGCATGTATCATGGTTGCCATCTCTAGATCATAGGTTGTGTAGTTCTTTTCGTGAATTTTTAACTTCCTTGACTCGTAGGCTATTACGTGACCTTCTTGAGTTAAGACTCCACCAAGTCCATCGTTGCATCCATCAGTACATACACCGAAGTCCTTATTTGGATCAACAATTTTTAATATAGGTGTTGTTGTTAATAATTCTTTTAATTTCTTAAAGCTTTTTTCACATTTTTTATCCCAGATGAATTTCTTCCACTTCTTTTGCAAAGAAGTTATGGGATTCGCAATTTTGGAGAATCCTTCAATAATTTTTCTATAGTAACGTGTTATCCCCATAAATGACTGTATGTCAGTTACGTCTTTAGGGACAGGCCACTCGTTAATTGCTCTTATTTTATCTAGGTCGACAAAAATTCCGTCTTTAGATATTATGTGACCTAAGTATTGTATTTTATCTTTATAAAAGTCACATTTACTGAACTTAGCATAAAGCTGATGTTCTCTTAAAACTTGTAGAATTATTCGTAAGTGTTCGTAAGTGTTTGTCGTGTTCTTCTTTAGTTTTAGAATAAATTAAGATATCATCAATAAAAACAATTACAAACTTATCTAGGTACTTATGCAGAACATTATTCATTAAACAGATGAAGATTGTTGGTGTGTTAGTTAGCCCAAAAGGCATAACTACGAACTTGTAGTGCCCATAATGGGTCCTGAAAGCTATTTTAAAAATGTCTTCATCTTTTATCCTGGCTTGATGGTACCTAGACCTCAAGTCTATCTTAGTGAATATCATTGCTTCACATACTTGATCGACTATATCATCAATGCGGGGCAAAGGTTATCTATTTTTAATAGTCATTTTATTAAGTTGACGGTAGTATATACATAAACATAAAGTACCGTCCTTCTTTTTAACAAATATAACCGGCGCTCCCCAAGGAGACACACTAGGCCTTATGTAGTTTTTATCAATTACTTCATTTACCTGTGATTTCAGTACATTAAGTTCCAGAATGTTCATTCTGTAAGGAGCCTTTGAGTTTGGTACCGCACCCAGTACTAACTCAATGGTGAAATATAGTTCCCTTTTTGGAGGTAGTCCTGAAACTTCTTCCGGGAATACATAAGAAAAGTCCTTAAGAATCGATATGTCTTCCAATTTTAACTTATCCTCTTTAGATGAATGTTTGTCATTAATTACATTTACTGCAAACATTTTACACCCTATCCTTACAGCCTTTTTAACTTGTAAAGCCAAAATTTGTCTAACAGGAGTTCTTCTAGGAATTCCCTTTACTGTTTCAGTTTCTCCATCATTATTTAAACAAGTAAAAGTCTTTTCAAAATAGTTCAGTACTACTCTATGTTTTTCAAGCCATTCCATGATGATCAATACATCATAAGACCCCAAAGGTAAAATATTCAATTTAACTTGTGTTTTTAACTGACTCATAAGCAAATCACAAATTTTAACAAATTCTGCAATCGTTCTTTTGGTCCCGGTTGCTAACTGAACTAACCATGATTTATCAAATTTTTGTACTTTTAACTTGCAACTTTTCACTAAATCAGGTCATATGTAACTCAAACTTGCACCTGGATCAATTAGAATAGAGATACGTTTGTTTTGTATCATACCTTCGATCTCGACCATGGAAGTTTGATGGTCTGCTTGTTGGTTTTCTAGTGCTGCATTGATTCAGGGAATCTCCCTTGCTACATCACTGACTGTTGGTTTTGTCTCCATTGTATGAATGTTGCTGACTGTTCTTCTTTTGAGTGGGAAGTTTTCTCTGGTATGTGGTCCATTACAGTCATAACATTTTAAAGGTGGTCTTTGTTCATTAATCATGGCATTATTATTTTTATTATTATGCACATTTCTTGCAGATGTGTAATTCGGTGGTGCATTATTGAAATTTTTATTATTTCCAAAATTCTTGAAATTAAAAGTTTTCTTTTTATGATCAAAGTTACTTCGTTTATTATTCCTCCAACTCGATACACTTTCTCTTTTCTTATTCTATTAAAAACAAAAGTTGGCCTTTCTCATGGCTTCCTCAAGTGTTGTAGGATTATCGTATTCAATTCTATCTTTTATGTTAAAGGGTAAGCAACTCATAAACCTGTGTACCTTAGGTTTCTCTTTAGCTAAGTAAGGTACATATGTTAAGAGACTGAGAAATTTTCTACTTAACTCCTTCAAACTCATAGAACCCAATTTTAAGTCATAAAATTCTTTTGCCTTATCTTCATAATATTGTTCAGACAAAAAAAAAAATTATTGAATAATTTCTTAAATGTACTCCATTTTATATTTCTTTCTTTAATGCTTTTAACCCTCTTAATATCCTGCCACCAAATGTCTTCCTTTCCAGTTAGATTGTATATGCCCATTTTATCTTTTAACTGAAGTGAGTAATCATAAATATGGAAATACTTCTTCATACCGGACATCCATGCTTCGGCTGCCTCACCCTTTTCCTTTTCTCCATTAAATGTTGGGGGTTTTATCTTCTTAAATTCCCCTGAAATTTGTTCATAATGTTTATGCTTTTTCTTAGGACCACAGTCACTATCATTGTTGTCTTGATCATAATTATATTTTCTGAACTATAAGTTTTATCATCAGATTCGGAAGAAGAGTCACTTTAAATTTTATAGTATTTTACTTTCTTATCTATGTGTTTATAGGACATAGTTCCAGACTTAGATTTTACTTTTGTTCTCTTATCTTTTTCATCATGATGATATTTTTCCAGTAAAATCTAGTTTAGTTCTTCCTGTTCTCTTAAAATCCTTTTGTTTTCTTCTTTAACATTTCTTATCTTAGTTTTTAAATCTTTAACCATATGTAACAGTTCAGATGATTGATCATTCAATTCTACATAGATTTCTTCATTAATACTCTCATGTTCGTTATTATTACGTTCACTACAATGAGATGTGTCCTCTGCAGATTCTTCTGGTATTTCCATACCTGCAAATTAAATGTCAAACGGTTCTATACAGAAACAAATTAAAACAAAAGTTAGTAACTAAGTTTTTCTGTTTGCATGCATGAGCCTTTTTCAGGCCTAGAGTTTGAACTTGTGCTCTAATCAACAAGAAACCTTATGGATCGATTTGATGTGTCCAATCTATCATTGAGTTGAGTTTAATAAGTTGGGAAATAATAGTTATACACAAGATGATGGATGGTCCTTCACATGCTTGGATGGCTCTTGTTGGTAGTATTATCAATAAATGTTGCTAAATTATTTAAGTATTCCAACCTTCAATCAGTTCATCAATTTTTTTTTCATTTGCACAAGCTATTGTTCACATTGGAGCCTATAGCAATTGAAGCTTTGTCTCTAGTTACCATAACCACCCTTGTGTTTATCCTCTTGTCATATTTTTTTACCAGAGAAAGATTTCAAACATGAGTAAGGCATCCAAAACCAAAGCAGTAGCCACTAGATCCAAGGAAGTCATTTTTCCAGAGTTTGATGACCCCTAAGTGGAGATAATGGGTGATTTATATGGTAATATGGGGCAGACCAGGCTTTTGTACAATGAATTTATGAATGGGAACCCATTCCCTAACATGAATCCATCAATTTGCATGGACCACTTTCCATGATATTATGGATAAATTGTTATTTTAGAATCCTTTATTTGAGTCCCTAAAGGATTCCACTCTCACCAATCTGCTAGACCTTCTGACATTTGGAAGTCATGGGAAAAGGGTGAAGTGAACCATGTTTATGATCAATAGGGTGCACAAAAATGCTCACCAGTTGGACATAACATATCCCATCCATGTTCAATATATGCATGCTTTAACTAGTCTTTCCATCAAAGGTGAGGATGTTACGAATGCATTTCAAGGTGTTGGGAAGCACGGCCAACCAAAAGGAAATCCTATTATGTATCAGTGATATGGGGTGAAAAGAGGGATTCTTAGTGAAATCATTAGCCATATAACTAATGACGTGGTGCACTTTACATCCTAGCTTATTAGTTGTATGATTATGCAAAATTATGTGAAGGGTGAATACATCTTGGATACCATCTTAGTGGTAAAAAATTCATTAAGGGGTTTATGGTGCATAGGTGCAAGTTTCTAATGAATGAGTTGTTACAAGTTTGTGCAAACACTCATGCATCAACTTCATATTTCATTTTTGGGTATTTGTTGGTAGCTTTTGTCCAATGGAAGTCGATGACACCATAGGGCCATGAGTTACATGCAACAATGGATACAATGGTCATGTCCCTGTAGTATGAGCCATGGAGGACCCGTAAGGACTCCCTAAACACAGTGTTCAATGATGTAGCATTCACCAAATGAAAATATTGGATTTTCAATATCACCAATAGATTATGAGGATTCCATAAGAATTGTTGAATTCATACTTAGGAAAGTTATGGTTTAGAATGTCGTGAGACAATACTTGCATGCCTCCACAAGGTGTTTGATCCCAACAAATTCATTGGTTTTGCACTCCATTTTTACTTAAAAGTGGCCATTTAAGATAAGGGATTTTTTTATGGATGGGTGGTACAAAGTCATGGATGACAATAGGGGTAAACTATATACTTCTAGAAGTCTTTCATTCCCTCAAAACCCTTGGTCCAAATAAGTAGTGACCAAATATTCGAGGAAAAACAAGAGGAAGGAGATCGAGGTTAGCTTGAATTCTGATTGTAATCCTATAGAGACATCAGTCCAACCTTTGTATTCCTTGGTAGTTATGGAACAGTAAATGTAACCTAACCCCAAGTAAACTACATTCTCGGGGAAAGACTTCAAATATTGTTTGATCCAAGTGATTGATATTCTGAAAGAAAAATGAATGAAAAAGCATAAAATGGTTTAGTCATTACTCATTAATCCAATTTCCACCATCCCTATCTGATTGAACTAATCAGATTGGATTAGAACCTATTCTAATTGTTGTTCATATTGAGTCATCCCAACAATTGACTCTTCATTTTTCTAGGACCTTGCAGATTTTGGAAACAAGAACAAATTGGGAACTATAGAGGATAATTTTCATGCATATCAAACATTTAAGACAACAAATACCCATGCATTGATTGTTCATATTATTGATTATCTCAAGGAACCCTTTCTACATGTGCCTATAATTCTTGTTAAGAATGAAGAAATGAAACTGGGCCCTTCTTCTTTAGGGTAATAACAATAGAAAGCTCATGAAAGTTCTACAAGTTCAAATGTAGTGGAAACCAAGGAGATAGTAGAGGGAATAGGGGGAAAAGTAACATATAGTGCTAGAGGAATCTCAAGCTAAAGTGGCAATGGTGATCAACTACAACATGTGCCCCATATTTTTGTGCATGTTTAGATGATATTGGGTAGACATAAGATGTGTCTAGGGAGGATATTGATGGTAAGGAGACGTAAGAGAAAATTTGTATCAACCCTCCTGCTCCACATTCTCCACTTAGTAGTTTTCCAGTCATGGCACAATTAGAACAAATCAGCACGACTCGATCTCACAAAAGAAAGAAGTAGATTGTGAGACATACACAAAAGAAGCTCAATCTAGTTTGCAGGAACACAATGACCATTACAACGAAACCGTTGTAGAAAGAGACCCAGTAGTAGAATCCTTTTCAAATGTAGTGTTCTCGTTGGAAACAAAGGCATATGCATAGAATATGGCTAAAGAAACAGAGTACTATATGTCCAGAACTAGAGAAAATGACCTTATAAAAACACAAAGTGATAGAGACTAAAACAACTATTGGGATATATGTGCTATGGAAACTAACCTCTGTAAATACTGTAGACCCCATGGAACCTTAAATTGGAACAAATGTGGATATTTCCACTTAGAAAATGTCGAACTACTTTCCACTCCACTGTTGATTTGCTTTGCACTTAGCAAATCAAGCTTCATGCAAAAAATGTTCTGTATGAATTATTGACTCTTGCAGCATTATATAGTGGAAACATTGTCCCCATTTTACTAGATCATTACATGTTTTTCCCCTTCTGGACCATTTTGAAATTTAAAACATATTCACCTGAAAATTTTGGGATCTAAAACCCCCAAATTTCTCATTTACCAAGAAATGTGGAGGTCAAAAACACCATCAAAAACTGCATTAGTGAAATTCCATGGACGATTTGGCCTAGAAATTATAAATGTGAATTTTTTGGGGACAAATTCAAGTTTCAACCCACAAGGGCCACAACCTCGAATCCAAGGCTAACTAACCGCTTGTTTCCCTATGGTGGTCAAAAACACCATCAAAACCAAACCTCGATTAGTGAAATTCTAGATCCATGGACAATTTGGCAAAATAAAGTGATAGATTTGAATTTTTGGGAGGCGAATTCAACCCACAAGTGCGAGAACCTCGAATCCAGGGCTAAATAATTGTTCATTTCCCTATGCTCCATAAATCAGGGACAATCAAACAGGTAATCACCTACATGAATGAAAAAAAGGGTCGAACAAAACTGCTAACACCTCCATGAATGAAAAACTAGGGATAACCAACTTCCCTTGGACTCCATTGCAGGAATTACAGGGGCGAACAAAACTGCTAACACGTCAATGAATGAAAAACTAGGGCGAACCAAATTCCCTTGGCCTCTATTGTGGGAATTACGGGGGCCAACTCACAATTTCAACCATCTTTCACTGCGCTAAAATAAAAATTTTCCCTCTCTCAGCTCTCTCGTGGGTTGGCTATCTAAATTTTATTCATTGTTGTAATAATAAATGGTGGGCTAATTTCTATAATTTCAAAAATCCTTTTTAATATTAAAAATTCACCGAGGGTGTTTTTATTACCCCTCTAGATTCACCCATGGGATATCATTCACCTCTAAAATCATCCCTGGATAGGAGGAATTTCTACTTGACAATTAAATTATATCTAGTAATATTTTTGTAATCTAGGCATTTCAACCTTCCATGTTAGGTACATTTTCCTCTAGGTTTCATCCCTGCAAGTCAAACAATGAATGGGATTCTTCAAATGGGGATCGATGCAATTGGGGCCTCCAAAACACCTCAATGCATGTTCGCAAGGTACAAGATCAAGAAAGCTAAGATGAAACACCTGCTTCCAAAATAGTCAATATTTAGTATGAAGATATTATGGGTTCAAATGAGGATAAGAGTTGACAAGTATAGGAATTCCAAAGTTTAACTAACCTCCACGAATAAAATTCCAATCATTTAATCCATGATCAAAACATGATTACTTCCAAATGTAAAGGTATTCTAAATGTTGTAGGTCTAGACCAACAGGCTTACTAGAAAACCCCATGTTTTAGGTCTATACCAACATCGTATGGAGTTTTGATCATATCAATTCATCTACTTACAATTTAGTTGATAGTGGTATTAGTAACCTAGGGCACTCTCCAAATCACCAACTCACAATAGAAAAGGGGGACTATCTATATCAATCCCACTGCCACTATAATCCGCGTGTAGTGGCTAAATTGTATATTGTTTTTATTTGTTGTCTATGTCATTAAAAGTAGGTTTTATATTCATATCATTTACTACCATTCTCAGGTTCTACAAATTTGTTGGTCTTGCTAAACAAATTCTTTCAGTAGTTTCTCAGTTACATGGTTGGCTATATTTTTGTGGTGTGGTATCAGTTACCACTAATATTGAGTGGTTTCTTCCACTATATTTATTTGGAGATACCCTTGAGATACAATATAATAGGCTAGTGTTGGTGAATGAATTGTAGTGGAGTTTGTTATTGAAGATTCAATAGAATTACTCCCAATTGCATCATATACATAGTTCAATTTTTAAAAAATGGTTCAGATAATTCCTAGATTGTGCTATCTCCTAATAAACATATAGAATACATTTCAGACATCTGTAAATGATTCTTTTTTTTTTGTTAAAAAAGGGTGCACATTCCATCCATTTGTGTTCAATGTTTCAATTTAAATATAATTTGGAAGTTCTACGTATGCTCTTATTCCACTCGCCATTTTTTGCTATCTGCATATGTTAACATAATTTCTCTCTTTTATTCTTCACTTGCAATTCCTATCCACTATAGTAAATCTCCAAACTTTTCTCTAATTTTTTAAATTGAGTTCAAAATGAAATGAAATTTGAATCATATTCCACCTCTATAATTACTTCAGACTTTGAGTTGAGAAAATATGCAATTCAACAATACAACATGACATCAAATCATCAATCCTTATTAACTTTTAAGTATCTTATTAATCCTTTAATGCTAGTAAACTTTAATTAATTGGATATCCAGTGCCCAAATCCCTTAAGTGTTGTTAACTTTTTTTGGGAATTTAATTTTGAAGAGGAATATATTTTTGTTGTTAGATTCATTTAGTATTTTTATTTTTGAAAAGGAATGAGATAACAACCATAATTGATCCATATTGTTAATGTTTTAATCATATACATTAGTGAACACCAAATAGAATGAGAGGAGACTTGTAGAATTAAGGAAATGAACTTGCTTGCATATCTCCACTAACCATTACCCTTTTTCATGCTTTAGATATTATAAGTATTTATTGTTTTCCTATCATCTTGACCTTTCCCACCAACTAAGTAGTGGCCTAAAAGTGGTCTAGAACCAATATAGTGTACATTATAGATGTGCCACAGAGGGGAGCTATGTCAAAGGTACTTTTTCCACTTCAAGGTAAGGTTAGGGCCATATTAAAAGACCCTAGACCATCTAAAACCCCCTTCCTTTCACTCCATGACCTTTATCTCTTGTATATTCATGGTCCCCTAATCTCATCTACATTCACCTCGACCACAGTAGGTTTCCAATTACCACCCACGTCCACTATACTCATATGTCCCCTAATCCTATGTTTCCAATTACTATCCACAATCACCAATTCGTTTTTCAAAAATTCTATTTACAATGCCACCTGTGAGCTATCTAAGATTTAATGACACATTTTTAGCTTATTTTCTCTTTCACAATCTTGTCAAGGACAATTTTTTATATATTTCACTTGTATGATCATGGCCAAAAACCCTGCGGTCTTTTTTCAATCTTGTAGGTACATGCCATGTCGTCGAATGTGTTGAGAAATTTATTTTTTACATTGTTTCTAATGTGGGAATAACCTCTTGAAATTTATATGGGTACAATCATCAAATTTTCCCAGGATAAACATATTTGATTGAAAATATATGATATGAATTTGCCTCATGTCCCAATTTTGTATGTCTATTTTTGCAAGCATGGTAGAATTTTTGACAAACTTGAACTATAGAAATTTTGATTCAACTGATGTAACAACTATTATTGTGATTCAATTGATGTAATAATGAATAATCACATTCCTTTCATTTCCACGTGATATTCCTATGTAACAATTGTCTTTGAATCCCCAATTGTTAAAGGATACTACCTCAATGGAAGAGCACCTTCCTTACAAGCATGAGGTTGGTTGTTCGATTCCTACATTCCCTACCATAAATTAATAAATGATATTGCAATTTATTTCCAATATGGGGGTTCATAACTACCTCTATATGTTTCTATAAGGGGGGTTTTAAATTCCCCCCGTAGGTTTCTATGAGGGGGGGCTTAAACCATCCTCCTAAGTTTCTATGAGGGGGGTTCTTAACTGCCTCTGTAATTTGCTAAGAGGGAGGTTTTAAACCATCTCTATATGTTGCTATGAGGGGGGTTCTACACCGCCTCTATTAGTTTCTATGAGGGGGTTCGTAATTGTCCCCATATGTTTCTACAAAGGGGGTTCATAACTTCCCATGTATGGTTCTACGAGGGGGGTTCTAAATAACCTTATATGTTGTTATGAGGGGTGTCTTAAACCTTCCTAGTATATTTTTTAGAGGGGGGTTCTAAAACGCCCCTATAGGTATCTAAGAGGGGGGTTCAAAACTTCCCCCATAGGAATCTATGAATGGGGTTCTAAACCACTCTTGCAGGTCTCCATGAGGGGGGTTTTAAATCACCCCCATAGGTCTCTATGAGGGGGGTCTCAAACTACCCCCAAAAGTAACTTTTTGGTGTGGATCAAATCTCTTCAAAAACTACCCTTAAAGGACAAAAAAATTAACATCGGTGCTTATGGGGGAAATTTTACCAAAACCACCCCTAAAGCTAAAACCGTCTCCGTAGGTCATTTTTAGGGGCGGAAGAAACCCCCCCCTAAAGGTAAAAAATGTAGTAGTGAGATAATGAATTGAATAAATCAATGCATAAGCAAGTAAAAAAGAGACAACAAATAGAAAAGGTGACTTAAGTACCTTTGTGATATATTTGAGGCAAATGTGTTGACCTTGCTTTCGTTCAAAAACGTTGTGTAATAGAGAATGAACTACATAAGAAAATGGTTGTTCTTAGCATGAGCATGTGAATTATAATTGGTTGGACATGTTTGGATTGATAATCCAATTTTCTAAGGCATGAGGGGGGAAGTGTACATATTCATAGTAGAATTGACCAAGTATAGAAGTAGTATTAAGTAAAAAATGTACAACGCCTAGACATTTTTCACAACATTCTTAGGAGAGGTTTTGGTTTCCAAAATGACAAACTTTAGTTTTATCAGTAATGAGTCATGCTCACAATATAAGGAATAAAACAAAACAATGGAATCCAAGGGGCATTGTGGAAATTTTTAAAAAATTATGCTTCATTCAAAGAAAGTATTAGATAGTGAGAAGTTGCACAAGTATTCTAGCATGATAGTGTGGAGTGGTTGGAGAAACCAAATGAAAATTAATGCTTGAGTTTTGGAAACATAAATGGAGGATAGTAGGTTTTTAAGGATGTTTCCAAGGTTGAAATTGATTTTTAGTGGGGCGTAAATGTAAGGCCCTATCCTTGAGAGGATTTGGACACCTCCATCACACGATCACCTTGGTAGTCAATGGATGGCACGGATTGACAAGAAATGATGTTTTCATCTTACGTTAAACCCAAATACAAGGTGTACCATAGACATTGGTAACTCATGTTAGTTGGAGACACCAACAGAATATTGGAGGGAACTTGGCAAGGAAGAGATGGTTTCCATAAGAGACCTCATCCATAAGAATGCATCATGCATGATGGAGGAAGTGGCAAGAACAATTGACTAACTTGCATATGAATTGGGTAGAATTGGTTTAGCCTACATTAGCTACGAATACTAAGTGGATATATATGGTTTAATGCATGCCAAGTAGGATCACTTGGACACATGTTGGAATAATGGATGTTGTCTTTGTGCACTTGTTGGATTCACCTTCTTGGGTGCATGTTGGAAGAAAGAAAATAGTTTCAATTAATCCAACACCTTATCAAAATACCATCTCAAGCATAATTGGACATAGGTTTTTGGATGCACTTTAGGCACACTTGTGACAGGTGCACCTACTAGGCATAGTTGTAATAGATATAGATGCAATGGATGCACCTACTAGGAACAATTGCGATGAAAACAAATGCAATGGTTCCACCTACCAATCATAATTCAGATACACAAAGATGGAATTGTGCACACTTGTGGGAATTCAAGTGTTAGACGTACTTGTAATAATCTTGTTACACATAGAGTAGCGAGGTGCATACAACCCAATTTGAGGGAGATGTTGTCACTTTTTTCACCTTACGTAATGTAATGTATCCATGTTGGATCATAACTTATCCAAAATAAAAAGGGATTAAAAATTCATGTCCAGTGATAAGATAAAATAAAAATTAAAACCGACATAGGTCCATATTAATGCATATCTATTAATCACAAAGAGGGATCTAATTTATTAAGGTCTAAACATTTCTTCATGTGTAAAAAAATTAAGATAAAAAACATTGACACCTCAAGAAATTGGATCCCTCTAACTAGTTAATAGATTAGGGTTTAAGGTGGATCTATGATGGTGGCATAATAAACATCACACCATTTGAGATGGTTGTTGATTAATAAGTAATGAGGGCATGGTTGAGTTGGATGCAGACACTTGGGTCCACTTAGACTTAGGGGATATTGCAAGAGTTTGGAGATATTCATATATATAATAGATTCCACAAAGAGGCTAAGCCATCCAATAATCATCTTTGGAAAGTGCTTCACACTGTTTCAAAGCAAGTTCTATTATTGTGTTAAGTTATGGGTATTGCATAGTAGGGAAAATTTAGAGTCACTGTGTGTAAAAGGAAGAAGTGAATGGGATTTGGAGGAGGTAGTTCCTTGGTATCTTTTAGATTGGTTTGTATTTGAATATTGGAAATTGGTAGAATTCCATGTTTCCTTAGATTCATTGTACTTCTGTAAATATTGTGAGGTAGGTGGCCACCCTCGCCCACTATACACTATAAACATTCTTCTCTTGAATAAAGTTTAAGACATTTGCAATGGGTGCCTCCTATACATGTGCATGCATATTGTGGCTTTTTTATTGGGATGAATTTCGTTATATTTATTATGATTCTCCATGTCATTTAATTATTTGAATTGGCTAAGTGAATAATTATCTAAGTCTTCAATCTTGTTAAGTATAAGTATTGTTGTGATTTTTTAAAGGTTGCGGTTGGATTCATTCTAGAATGTTTAATGAACTTGGTTGATTAGGAATTACTTTCATTTGATCGTTTGTATTCTACGGAAAATTTATGTATATACATTAGGAAAATATGTGCATTCTAGTTGTAATAGGAATATATTGGCTAATCTCATATGGCCAAGGTAAGGAAGTGCTACATAATATTAGATGCCAAAATGATGTTGGGAAAATTTCTAAGTTAAAATAAAAAAACTAGGGTACATATTATGAAAAGAACATTTTTCATCCTTCCCCAAAGAGTTTTTTTATTTCCCCACCCATTAAAATAGTATCCTCCAAAGCCGATAGAAATCCTCCAGCCTCTCCTCTAGATTGAAAACTTAAGATAATATTTTTGTAAAAGGATGTCAACTTGGATCCACCCCCCAGAACATCTACTTTTATGAGAGAAATGTTGGTAAGAGAGGGATTTCAAATAATACCCCCACGACCAATTCTTAATAGTGTAGAAATTCCTTCAACCTTAATTTTAAAATGTAGAACAATTAGACCCGTCGATAAAGACGAATGGAAACTTCCAATAGCTTCCTTTGAAATTTGATACAAAACCAATGTTTGCACTTCTGGATTGGGGATTTCAAAATTTGACCTTCCTCCTAAGGATCTTTAGAAAAACATAAAACAAAAGAAAAAAAACAATAGCGATAGAACATGATATTTATGTGAAACCCTTCTATGTGCTAGTAAACCATGAGGCAATGGAAACTTTAAATTTTATTGTTACTCCAAAAAAGCTTCCAATGTGTTTTCCTACAAAAATTCCAAGGGTCATTTCCCTTTTATAAAATACATAAGAGGATCCCATAAGGAAAAAAATACACTAGAAAATATAAAATATATTGATATTGACTCCACCTTCTAACATTCTCCCACTTGAAGTCAATATACAGAAAATACCTTGCCTATGTTTTTCATCGATGTTGGACATTTCCCAATGTTGCATTAACCACATTTCCAACAAGCCTATATAATTTTTTCACCATTCATACATTTTTTTCTTGACTATATTCATAATCATATCTATAGTATTCACACAAGTATATATTTTCTCCAATAGGATCCTACCTTCTTCCACCAATTTTATTTTAAAATGGTACTTAATATCAATATGTTTTGTGCAATCATGAAATGTTGGATTCTTCAACATTAAGTGAATGGCACTTTGACTGTCACAATGAAATGTAATTTTCCCCTCCATTACCTTGAATTCATCCATCATTTTCTATAGAAAAAGTGCATCTTTGCTACCTTTAGTTGTTGTCACATAAACTACTTCAATGGTTGACAAAGCCACCACTAGCTACATTTTAGATGTCTCTCTTACAACTCCGACAACAAGAGTGAATGTATATCTTGAAGTAGACTTTTGTCCATCTCTATCTCCACCAAAATAAAAATATGCAAAACCTTGAATTTGTAAATATATCTATATGTAATATGTAACAACATCTAAAGTTACTTTAAGTATCTAAATATCCACTTCGAAGTAGTACAATTCTCCTTACCATGATTTGCCATGAACCTGCTAACAAATCCCATGAATGGGAAAATATATAGCCTAGTGCTCACCATGCAAAACACACTAGAGGAAATTTCAACATAAAATAGGCCTACAGAAAGTCCATGTCATAATGTGTAAGCGAATCAAAATCCTTTAAAATTTAAAAGGGGTGTAAGTATGACTAAGCACTTTAATATTATAAGGCAATTTTTAATTATTTAATTCGAATATATAAAATATATGATAATTAATAATAAACAACAGATATAATAAATCCTAACAAAACATAACTAAATCCTAACAAACTATAACTAAAAATATATAATATAATGAATTATATATTACCATATAAACTAACCTAACAAACTAAACTAAAAAGCAAAAACATATAATATAACTAAAAAGTAAAAATAAATAATATAATATATTATATTGTACCATATATAATAATAATTATTTTTAATTCTAATTTAAAAATTTAATATTATCTTAGTTTACATTGCAGTGTGATGTGACATATATGGCTTTGATGTGGCATTTTCCATAGGAGGCCTATTTTATGTTGAAATTCCATCTAATGTGAGGCTTCTTATTGTCAATGAATACAATACATGAGACATGCTTGTCTTCTCTATTAAATTTTGAGCATTAATTCATTATACTCTAGGATCTTTGCTGAGAGAATGACATATACAGTATATCAATGCATGACAATCACAATATGACAAGCATCACAAGAATTAAAAGCATAAGAGACAAGAGACACAGAGTTTCCGTGGGGAAAAACCTAAGGTGAAAAACCCCACAACTTCCTCAGAGATAGAGAGAGCAATGGATCAACCAAAGTACAACCAAATAACACTGAGATAGTCTCCTAGTAGCAGATGCTCCTCCTCCTCACTAGTGCGCCACTTTCAGATAGAGAGTGAGTTACTTTTCCGAGTGAGTAAAATAGAGATCTCCTATCTCTATTTATACTCACCTTTTTTCCCAGTGACCTTATGGGGCCGACTTGTCTAGTTAGATACATCCACATTATATTATATATAATTCTGGGCTGACCCCACATGGTGGTCTAATAACCCATCGGCAAGTACACACACTTGCGACACTTGTCAATCCACATGACGACACTTCCTTATAAAGGAATAACACATCTCTTATAAGGGTACAATAAATATATATAAAATACACAGATGAAATACATTCCAAAGTTACATATATATCAACACTCCCTCTTAACTAGGAAGGTATTTCTCGACACAGATCTGCTAGACAAGTCTTCTTCTCTGGATCATCGTCATCGATGCATCGTCATCATCATCGTCACTGCTGCTACTATCTCAACCAATCTCTGACTCTACTCATCATAGGAAGTTCTACAGAGCTAGTCCTTTTTCATACTGGATGTAGGCCCACCACATGCAGGTCTTCATCATCACTGGCCATACTGTGGAATCCTCAAGACTTATTACGTGCATCACAAAACCTCGAAAGAGCATCCCAGGCTGTTACGAGCACACAGCTCTACCTATAGGATCTCCCAGGGAAACGAATTACATGTGACCTCACCACAAAACCTCGCAAGAGCATCCCAGGCTGTTACGAGCACACAGATCTACCTATAGGATCTCCCAGGGCAACGAATTACATGCGATCATGGCAAAACCTGGCTGAAGCATCTGAGGCCTTTTTCATCTTGTCCAGATCTCCCAGGAGCAAATTACATGCCATAGGACAAAACCTCGCAAGAGCATCTGCCAGATATCCCAGGGCACCGAATTACATGCCATAGGAAAAACCTTGAAAGACTATCTGCAGATCTCCCAGGGCACAAATTATATGTCCTCCCAAGCAAAACCTCGAAAGAGCATTTTCCAGATGTACCAGGGCACCGAATTACATGCCATAGGAAAAACCTTGAAAGACCATCTACAAATCTCCCAGGGCACAAATTACATGCTTACCTACACAACCTGATCCACGGCCACAAAGTATCATCTGATACTCACCATACATCATCCTGATGTACACATGATCATCCTAATCATCATCATTGCAACATCTTGTTGCATGTCATCTGGAGAAGCTCGTCATCCATGATCATCCTGATCATACAATGCATCCATCTGATGCCCACCAAGTATCTACCTGATATATATCATCACACATAGTGTATCCACCTGATACATAGATACATGATCCACACAATGTATCCATCAACATACATGATCTACCTGATCATACCTGATACATATCAATATACATGATCTACCTGATCATACAATGTATCCACCTGATACATATACAGATACATGGTCCACTCATCCAACATGATGCATATACATCATACATACAAATGATCTAATCGATCATATCCAGCATCCAACACAATGCATACATAAATGATCCAACTGATCATATCCAGCATCCAACATGATGCATACATACATACATAAAAATGATCCAACTGATCATATCCAGCATCCAACATGATGCATACATACATACATAAAAATGATCCAACTGATCATATCCAGCATCCAACATGATGCATACATACATACATAAATGATCCAATTGATCATATCCAGCAGAAACTAGAACATCATCCTGATGCTCATCATCATCCAACGCTTACATCCACAGCCATGTGAAGGATCCTCCTTCCAACATGCTTGGAATGGCTTAAGCAAATGTGTCCATCACTTCTTCCTCGAAGTGTCCTTGATCTGAAGAACGCCAAGCCTCTCTCTGAAGTACTCGAACTTCACCCTGGCTAGTGGCTTCGTCAGCACATCTGCAATCTGCTCGTCCATTGCAACATACAGGAGCTTTACAACTCCTCTCTGCACCATATCCCTGATATAGTGATATTTGATCTCTATGTGTTTCAACCTGTCATGAAACACTGAATTCTCAGATAGTTTCACACAACTCTGGTTATCACAGAAGATACCAGTAGCATCAAACGGGCGATCAAATAACTCAGACGGTAGCTTCCGTAGCCATACTGCCTCACAACTAGCTAAACAGGCTGCAACATACTCTGCCTCAGCTGTACTTAGTGCTACGCAGGACTGCTTCTTGCTAAACCAAGAGATCACACCTAATCCCATACTGAAGCAACACCCAGATGTGCTCCTCCTATCTGCAGCACTGCCAGCCCAATCTGAATCAACATAAGTCTGTAGGTTAAACTTTTGATTCGCTTCATACTTGAGCCCATAATCCACTGTACCCTTCAGGTACCTCAGAACATGCTTTACAGCAACCAGGTGAACACTCCTCAGATCCATCAGGAACTGGCTCAATGTGTTCACAGCAAAGCAAATATCTGGTCTCATGTTCGTCAGGTACATCAAGGACCCAATCATCTCACGATACATAGAGACATCAACCGGCTCAGATGAAGCATCACATAGAAGCTTCATATTCGATGCCATAGGTGTGGCCATGGATTTCCAATCCATCATCCCAAATCTCTTCAGGATATCCATTGTGTACTTCCCTTGACCAAGGAAGATCCCACCTGTACTTTGCCACACCTCCATACCTAGGAAATAGTGCATCATTCCCAAATATTTCATATCGAATTCAGCAGCAAGCTTCCTCTTAGTTTCTGCAATCAGTTTGTCATCTCCTATTACAAATAAGTCATCCACATACAGGAGTAGAATCATAGGAATCCCTTCCTCAACCTTGTAGTAAAGGTTGGAATCCACTTTACTCTTGGTAAAGCCCAAACTAGATAGGAAACTGTCCATCCTACCATACCAAGTTCTGGGAGCTTGTTTCAAGCCATACACAGCTTTCTTCAATTTGCACACATATGACTCCCTGTCATGTATTTCAAAACCGAGTGGTTGTTCCACATATACTTCCTCTTCAACTACACCATTCAAGAAGGTAGTCTTGACATCCATCTGATGTATTTTCCATTTCATAGCTGCAGCCAGGGCAAGTACTGATCTGATGGAAGTATACCTGGCTACAGGTGCAAAAGTTTCTTCATAATCTATTCCCTCTTTCTGAGAGAAGCCACGAGCTACGAATCTTGCTTTGTATTTTTCTGTACTTCCATCTACAGCATGCTTGATTTTGTAGATCCACTTGGAAGTCACAACAGACTTCTCTTTAGGTCTTGGGACAATATCCCAAACATCATTCTTCATTATTGATTGGTATTCCTCAACCATAGCATCCTTCCATTCTTTCTTTTCCTCTGCCTCTTCATAACTGGAAGGCTCTTTGTTCATAATGTCACAGAGTAAAGCAACATAACTGGTATGTGATCTGGTTCTCTTCTTTGCTCTGTGTTCTTCTTCTGGAATGCCAAATATTTCTGCATCTTGAATGAGCCCTCTAGCCCATACAGGTTTCCTCTTGTGAGAGTTATCCTCACGGGGTGGATCTATAGGTTCTTGCGGATCTTCAAACTCACGAACAACTTCTGGAACTGCTTCAGTCATGGTAGTGTCTTGAAATCTAGTTTCCTTAGGTTCTTCATAAACTTCGATAGGTGCCTTCCTTGATTTGATGAATGCTGAGTTTTCATCAAATGTTACATCCCTGCTGACATCAATCTTCTTGAACCCTGGAAAGTATATTCTGTAGGCCTTCGAGCTTTCACTGTAACTCACAAAGATACCCTTCTTTCCTGAAGGATCTAGTTTAGTCCTCTTTTCCTTTGGGACATGAGTGTATACTGGACAACCAAATATTATGAGATGGCTGACTTCAGGTTTCTTACCAGAAAAGACCTCTTCTGGTGTCTTGTTGTCCAATATCTTGTGGGGTGTTCTATTCTGCACATATACAGCTGTTCTAGCTGCTTCTGCCCATAGATGCATAGGTAGATTCTGGTCATGCAGCATTGCCCTTGCTGTTTCCATGATAGTTCTGTTCTTCCTTTCTGCAACTCCATTTTGTTGAGGATTGTAAGGAGCAGTCAACTCCCTCTTAATCCCTGAATCACTGCAAAGATTCTTGAAGTCACTTGAGGTGAATTCTCCACCATTGTCGGATCTGAATGTTTTGATCTTCTTGTTAGTTTGGTTCTCCATCAAAGTTTTGAATTCCTTGAACTTATCAAACACCTCATCTTTGTTCTTCAAGAAGGATACCCAAGTCTTCCTGGAGAAGTCATCAATAAATGAGACATAGTAAACATACCCAATCAGGGAACTGGATGACATAGGGCCACATACATCTGAGTGGATGATTTCCAGGATGTCTTTTGCCTTGCTTTCACTGCTTGGGAAAGCCTTCTTAATGTTCTTACCTTTTGCACATCCTTTGCAAACGCCTTCATGTTTGGTCTTGATTTCAGGAAGACCTTCTACTGCCTTGCTTGCAATTGGAAGTGCTCTATAGTGCATATGAGCAAGTCTTCTATGCCAAAGTTCACTAGGCTCCATGGATTCATGCACCATGGCATGTTCAGGTTGTCCCTTCAATTTATACAATCCTCCCTCTTTCTCTCCAATCACTACTGCATCATCTATGTTCTTTCCCTTTGGCCACATTAGGACTTGGCCATCCACAAATGCAACCCTCATACCTTTTGCATGCAATGCAGAGATGGAGAGTAAGTTCTTCTTGAGCCCAGGTACATAAAGGACTTCTTTCATCTTCAAAGACTTTCCAGAATCTAGGTTGTAGGAGGCTTCACCACTTCCTTTGATTGGGTATTGATAATCATCCCCAAGTTTCACCTCATGGGGTGATTCATGTTCAGATAGGTTCACAAAAGATTCCGTAAACCCATTCATGTGTTTGGAAGCCCCACTATCAATCAACCAATCATTACAACCATGGGAGATAGTACCTATGAGAGCAAAGATCAGAACATACTCTTCTTCACTTGATGAGTCATCATTACTATCACTTTCTGCTCTAGCCTTCTTCTTTAGGGGTTCATCATCTTCGGCAGCATGAGCATGAAACCTTCTTTTGCTACCCTTCTTCTTCCTATTGGAGTTGTTGTTATTATCCCTTTTGTTCTTGGGACAATCTGAAGCAAAGTGACCCTTCTCATTGCATGTGAAGCATCTTAGGTCCTTCTTATTCTTTTGATGGGATCTATTGTGGCGAGAGTGCTCCTTCTTGTTTTTGCTTCTTTTGGTGTGAGCTGCAAGAGCTTGATCTTCACCTCCCATCTTTTCCTCACGAGCTATAAGTCTAGCTTCTTCTTGAGAACATTCTTCCTGCAATCTGTTGAAGGATATCAACTTCTTCCTTGCACAAATTCCTTCAATGAAGGAATCCCATGACCTGGGTAGGCCATTTAGAGTGGTCATCACTACTTCACCATTCTCCACCATTTCATCTACTGCTTCTAGTTGTTCCTTGATCTAGGAGACCCTTGAAAAATAAGATTGATTGGTTTCTCCATTCTGGAACTTCACTCCTTTCAATTGGTTCCGTAGGGTCATCTTCTGATTTATGTTCTTTCCTTCAAATAGCTTGGTCAAAGATTCAAACATCTCCTTGGGTGTCTTAAGAGAAGACACATGGGGTATGAGATGGTCTTTGAAAGAATCAGCAATGATTCTTTTTGCCTTGACCAAGTTCTTCTTATGCAATACCTTGGTCTCTTCATCCTCTAGGATAGGGATGTCTTCTTTCACATATGAGTCCAACTCATTCTCTTCCAGGATTAACCCAATCCTATACTTCCAGGCTCGGAAGTTATCAACCCCTTCAAGCTTATCCTCAAGCTTGGTGTGGAGAGACATCTTAAAGAGTACTTCAAATGGAAATAGAAAAGATTTAGGTCTTACCACTTGAAATGCTGAAAAAGTGGATCTGGTCCCGGATTAGGGTTTGTTAGAGAAACCCTAAAAATTCAAAATGTGAATTTCAAATTTCTGAAAGGATAGAAAGATGCGCTTTGATGAGCTGATCAGCCTGCTGCATTCAGAATTTTAGATCAGCAAAGTCTTTCCCTTCAGAATTTCCTTTTTGTCCTCCTCGGTTCACTAGAGAGAGCCTTGAATTAGGGTTTGAGTTTCCTGGAGATCTATCCATCCAAAAATCTTGATCCAAAGCTCTAACCTTCTATTTTTTTTTGCAAGGAGCTTCCAGCTATGTCTTCAGATTCTAGAAATTCCTATTTTTGTGGAAACCCTAATTTTTAGGGACAAATCTGAAAATGCTCGGAATTGAATTTTGATTGGATAGATAGATGCGCCTTGATGAGTAGAGTCAATCTACTATACTGATTTTCAAAAAGCTGTGGAGAGAAACCCAATAAACAAGAAACTCAAGCTTCCGTCACTGCAAAATGTCTTCTTCTCAGGTTAGCTCTGATACCATGTTAAATTTTGAGCATTAATTCATTATACTCTAGGATCTTTGATGAGAGAATAACATATATAGTATATCAATGCATGACAATCACAATATGACAAGCATCACAAGAATCAAAAGCATAAGAGATAAGAGACACAGAGTTTCCATGGGGAAAACCCTAAGGTGAAAAACCCCACAACTTCCTCAGAGATAGAGAGAGAAATGGCTCAACCAAAGTACAACCAAATAACACTGAGATAGTCTCCTAGTAGCAGATGCTCCTCCTCCTCACTAGTGCACCACTTTCAGATAGAGAGTGAGTTACTTTTTCGAGTGAGTAAAATAGAGATCTCCTATCTCTATTTATACTCACCTTTTTGCCCAGTGACCTTATGGGGCCGACTTGTCTAGTTAGATACATCCACATTATATTATATATAATTCCGGGCCGACTCCACATGGTGGTCTAATAACCCATCGGCAAGTACACACACTTGCGACACTTGTCAATCCACATGACGACACTTCCTTATAGAGGAATAACACATCTCTTATAAGGGTACAATAAATATATATAAAATACACAGATGAAATACATTCCGAAGTTACATATACATCAACATTCTCTACTTCGATTCTAGGACATTGTTCAAAACAAAATTTGAAGTGTACAAGAAATGGGTGTTACAGCATATTTACCATCTCCACATCATCAATCTCTCATGAATGAGTTATGCATGCATTAGATCCTTGATTTTAGTTATCTAATCCTCCACTTGTCTACTGAGTCAAGTATGATCTAGTTAAATCATATCTGAGAGATTGCATGGATAACTAAGGGAACTTAAGCTCCAGTTAATCCCAACTAGGTTTCCATGCATTAGTGCAGAATTTGAATTTCCTATATGTATAAATTCAAGGTGAAGGATTTTCTATTGCATTCCAATGCACATTGCATTGGAACTATGATCTTTGATGAGATACTATAACTATTCTTGATGGATTAATAAAGATTATTTTCTCTAAATTTTGTTTCTTGTATCCATTATTTTGTGTTTTGCTTCTTCACTAGCTTTCAAATCTTGGAAAAAATATCACATGGTATCATAGACATGGTCCAAGCTCTAGGTAGAAGCATAAAATCAAGGAGCACATAGATATGGATTTCAAATAACAACTGATTGCACCTGTATTATAAAAATATGTCGAGGTGAAAACATACAAACTTTAAAGAGGTTCTCTGATGACTATAGATAATTTTAGAAGGCTTCAAATTTCTCATTGGAAATATCTCTCCGATATATCAAATGGGGTTTTTCGTGGAATTCTATTTTGCTTCATGGTTTGGGAGATATGATCAAATGAATCTTAGATATATTTATGACAACACGTTCCCCACACATATCCTCAATTTTAGTAAGATTTTTATCACTACACAAGCTGAGATAGATCACATTTCTTAAATCATTTGAAATTTTTTTCCATCATCTCAAATGGTTCTTCAATCAGATTTGAATTCATATATTGCTTACAGATGGAGTTATGATTGAATTTGTAACAAGGCATCTATTGGCCCAGAAATTGTGGTTTCGAGACTTGTTTTGGAGCCATAGTGGAGTATTCAAGCTAGGATTTTGTTTAGATTAAGGGAAATTTTTGAAATGGTAGACAATGAACTCGTCATCTCCAATCTTTACAATCTCAATCAAAAACCTTGTCAAATAAGTCAGCAAACTTCAAGGTGAACATGAAAAACCAAATATTTCTCTTCAAAGCATGATTACCTACTTCATTAGGGATTCTAGACTCATTTGGAGTCTAATGGAACAACATCAAGATCAAGTCAATTCTTGGAACACTAGACTTAGTGAAATGGAGAAGAATTTCAATCTTCTTAATCAATAGTTTTTGGTTGATTTAATAGAAAAGGAAGATTGTATTGTTTTTTTGTAGATAGATTTGCAATAGTCTCTTGTTTCTAATGCTACTTCTTCATTTTATTACTCTGGAAATGACAATTATAGTCCAAAATTTACTATTGTCTCTGCAGATTCCCTCGTTGTTGCTATATATTCTTCTTCTAAAGAGGAATACACTATAGATATTACTATAGAACATGTAATTACTGTGATTCATGAACCTATAAAATCTTCCTTTGAGGTGCATATTCATGTCCATGGGTCAAAATTACCTCTTAAAATGGGATACACTAGTGCTTTCCTTGCTAATAATGAACAAAGCATCACAATTCCCATTATCATGTGATGAGACTACCCAAATTTGGATTTTTTTTACATGGGGCTTCATCAACATTATCAAGTTGTCTTTTTCTACCAATCAAATCCAGTTTATTCCAACACTATATATCATAACATTATATGACTCTTCTACTAATGAATTGTTCTCTATATAGGCGCAACAATGGACCCAAAACGATTAGAGATGTTAGCATATTTATGTAACTCCATCATTATTTGGTGTGTGATATTATGTGTTTATGGTCCTTTCCAAAAATGAAGGAGCCAATAGGCCCGAACCGCAACCATGAATCACACTCGAGTCAACTTGTTTGTGTTCCACAATCCCACACATCTTCTAGTGCTAACTCTTTAAGAGGAGGATCCAACTCTAGAACTTCTATGAATCTATAGATTTGGAGTGCTTTGAATTATTCCAGGTTTGTCTTCCACTTACCTATCAATATGTTGGCACTAGCAATGAAATCTTAGGCCTTCTCCATGTTTGGGGTGATCGACTTCTAGTTTTGCAATTGCTTCCATTCAATATCCTCAAACAGATCTAGTTGTCGCAAGTGCATGTAGGTCGAATTTGTAGTAATTGTCTTTAATTCATGTAGGTTATTCTTGAAAGCTAAGTTTTTTCATGGAGGTGATCGAGTTTAAAATCCATTTGTTAAGTGTCCTAATACTCGCCCTCTCTTTCTCATGGTTTGTGGTTTCTTGAGCCCCCTCATTGAGCTGTTTCATCCTATCATGCAAATATTTTATTGGCAATTGCTTTCTTGCTAAGATTCAAACCCAAAAATTTAGTGCTGAGAAAATTATGTGGCTCTGTTGTGTTTTCTGCTACAAGCGGTTGTGAGTGGTTGAAACCTCTTGGTGAACTTCTGGTACTTGTGCCATCAGTTGCAATTGCTTCTCATTACCTTGGCTTCTAATATTGATGAGGTGGGAGCACTATGAAAGTTAATATCAAATTGGAATAAAACATAAAACATAAAAATATAATAATTTAAAATTAATTAAATTGAGAGCATTATGTTTTAATTAAATTGGAAGAAAACATAATTAATATAATAATGTAAAATTAATTAATATTATAATGTTTTTTTTTTAAATTGAATTTTCATTATCAAATTTTTATATAATAAAAATGGTTTATTAACAAAAATATTACAATAATAAATAATGGTTAAGATGGTAACTGCAATGATTTTTATTGGTTAAGATGGCATCTTCCTCGGACTTAAGAAATAGGCTAAAGGATAATGACGAAGACTTATAGAAATGAGAGAAGAGTGGAAGTCTACAACACACATTTCATTAAAATTGGAAATATTTTATTACAAGGACAACCCCAGAATTGAGTTTTTTGGTTATTTTGGAATTCTAGATCCACTATTTAATTCCAAATTTAATGAAATATGTGTTCTACCCCACATAAATTATTTCGAGTGTCATCTAAACAAAATAATATTACACACTTGAGATAAAAATAATAATTATATTTCTTGGAAGAGTGCAAACTTACTAGCAGAGAAGTCAAATGATATGACACATCACAAAAAGAGGTCACAAGTTCAAACCTTGATTAACCCATGCACCATACTTGTGGGATGTGTGGTGCACGTAGGGGTAGAGTGGTAGTAGACGGGAATCAACCCCATGTCATGCAAGTAGGAGACCTACCCCAATTGTTGATTCCCCCAATATTAAAAAAATAAAATAAAAATAAAAAATAATAATTCTTCCCCTCACTCAACTTGATGATAATGATGGTTAACGTCCACTGAGACCATATTGGTCTATCGGACCTTAAGAAAAAATAAATGAATAATTTGGATTGTTGTAAAATATTATTCCTATGCTCAAAAAGCTAAGAAATAAGCGTTCACAGGTCACCATAGTTTTGACACATTATAAGGTTAGGGAGGTTTGTAATATTGTACAAAAGCTTACGAAACAATGGTCTAATGTGGTTGTACGTAGGGAACCCTAATAGAGTGTGACTTTCATCGTCAACAATCATAGTCTCATAGAGATGACAAATCATTTCCATCCATGGTGTTTTACAAATTGTCCATTGCCTTGTTTCACTATGAACCTCATGAGAGTTCGTTCTTATCTTCGATATATTAATTTTCTTCTTCAAACTAGACTTCAAACAAAGATATATTTTTTATCTTCCATATTATGGTTAATTACCTCTTTATAGTATCTTAGTTTCTTTGAGCCTCTAAATATTTCTCACCCAATATTTTTCCTTTAAACTTAAATGTCATAATATTTTTACTGTTATATTTGATATTTTGCAAAGTGACAGTTTCGTCAATCCCCCAATGGTTTCGCCAAGCCATGGTGTCTTTATACAAGTCTCTCTTGACTCACAGGTGGTCTTGATTAATTTTAAATCATTTTGAGTAAGTTTATGGTCTCCAAAGTTATTTATCATGTACTTTTACATAACGTACCTAGTCATAGCCATGCTTTAGATGGGGGGAAGACCCACTTCTATTAGAAGAATATGATAGGGTGTATTTCTTTTAATTTTGAGGTTATATTCTATAAAATGATTCTATAATTGTTCAATCTTTTTATGGGATTATCTAGAGATGTTGCAACCCCAAACCTCACAACCGTACAAGATAATGTGAGTGATGAGAGTTTCAAAAAGGAACTTCATTTTATCCCACATAAAAAAGTTTGATGATTTACAATTGTTTAAAAAAAAAAAAACAAAGCTTTCCACCCTCCACTAATCATTTTCTCAATGTTATAGTTCCAGTTGAGCTTGTGATGAATATCAATTCTGATATATTTGTAAGAAGACACTTCCTCCAAATTGATATTGTTAGAAACAAAATTAGCATAAGTGTCCTTGTTGGATTTCATGATCCTTTGAGAATTCTTAAATGCTTATCAAGATCAAAGAGACAAATTGTCATAAAAACTATATCATCAATATAGAGAAGGAGGACGATGACTATTTCAACTAAGGTAGGTTGTGTCAGCGGAACCTACTTCTTCTAAACAACCTTCTAGCGTATCCATGTATATGCCAAAAATGGTAGAGAAAAGGGGGAACCTTGCCTAACTTAAAAGACTTAGTTCAAAGAATTAGTACACACATCTACACTATTCTTCATAATTTTATACTTATTATATATAGAAAACCATTAATTTTATATTCATGTGAGAGTACAACAAAAAATTTAATATTAAAAGGGCGGAAAAACAATATTGCATCATATATATTAATATTCTTTCACAATACATATATACATATATATATCATCTTTGTATCCATAGATATTTTTATTTTACATAGAGGAGTCTTTTTTTACATGTGATAATTGGTAGTTAAGGTATTTAAATATTGACTAGAAGTTAAGTGGATATGTTAATTAGTAAGCTAATGCTAATACTCTTTATTATGTATATATGTATTGATAAGGTGAGAGAAAAAACCTTTATTAAATAAAGTGGGAAGGAAGAGCAATGAATATGTCAAATTATATTTAATACAACTAATCAAATTAACTAAAATATCTTGAAATAGTCTAAAATCACAAGACTTTGCATTTTTTTTTTTGGCTTTTCTAGCAAAATCCTCTATATATCCACTATGTATTATATATCCACTATGTATCGAATGAAAATTCCAAGTAGATGCAGAGTTCCAAGTCTAATGTAGTGGCAGAGTTCCTCTATAGAACTTTTCCGTTTTCTGCCATTTTAAATCAACCTAGATGCTCCAAAAATCAATTAAAGTTACATATAAATCAAAACTGTCTTCTTTAAGTTGCTGGATTCCAGCCAAAGAAGTACAAAATGTTGCGTTTTTAGACAACGCTAAATCTAAATCTCTTCGTGGCAAGTCGCAGGTCGACTATGACTCTCTCGATATACACGAAGACATGTTAATTATAGGTCGACAATATATATAGTGGTGTAGGCTACGTGTGATATGGGCATTCACAAAGTTGGTCCAATTCTGCTGCCAGTGGTTGAACTTGCGATGTTTCTTCTAACAATTGGCGACGACTACGTGTGACATTTAATTTGTTCCATTACAAGCGAACATTCCTTTGCCTCAACTAACATTCCTCTGCCTCTAAACTCATCACCATTAGCCCGGGTCAGCTGGTGGCAGAACTGACTTTACAACTCTATATAGCTGAACAGCTAATTTGAAAAACGTTACAATTCAAAACAAAATCAGAGAGATAGTACACGAAATGCCATATTATACAGGTGGAGTTTGATGATTCTAGTTTGACGTCGTTTTCTGTCTTGAGAAAATCTTTTACGTGGATGCCATTTCACAAGAAAAACGATATCACAGTTGAAAATTGTTTATGTAGATAATCGACCATACACAAGAAACATACTGGCGGCCCAACTGTGACTTTTCTTGGTATTTAATTAATATGGACGGCAACCACTAAAGAAAATGTGGAGTCCAGGCCACTCTATATATAACCCACTCTTCCTGTCGAATTGAATATCTGCAGCGATCATGGCGTCTTTTAATGGGATATCCATTACTGTGCTTGGTTTTCTCTTATGCTCCTTGTCTTTGGCTGGTGCAAGTACTTATGCAGGGCAAGAAAAGGATTCCTCTGTGGTAGTTGTGGGGAAAGTTTTCTGTGATACATGTTTGGAGAAGAAGCTTTCTGAAAATGGCTACGTTATATCCGGTACAATTT
The DNA here is from genome assembly GCA_027924585.1 of Larix kaempferi. Classification (NCBI taxonomy): domain Eukaryota; kingdom Viridiplantae; phylum Streptophyta; class Pinopsida; order Pinales; family Pinaceae; genus Larix; species Larix kaempferi. Next base: position 6,633,142 of record BSBM01000348.1, read on the forward strand.
CATGCCATTAATTTATTTTCGTTGTCTCTTTTATCTTTCTTTATGACAAACATATAATATGTACTTATCATGTATGATTCCTATCTCGTTTGCATGAGTGAACAGGTGCTTCGGTAGCAGTGGAATGCGGCCTCAACAGGAAACAGATGACCCTCTCCATTATGGGAGAAACAGACGAAAATGGAGAATTCAAGATCGAGATTCCTTCCAATATTCTTCAGTCTGCTGATCAATTGAACAAGTGTTCGGTGATTCCGCGCAACAGCCCCCTCGACTTGTGCAAGATTCCCACGACCTCTACACCATCAAAGCTCACGTTAGAGTCGGTTTCCAATGGAGTTGTCACGTACAGTGCGGGCGTTTTCAGTTACCGCCATGAAACTGTGCCTCCGTCCTGTTACAAGAAAGATGTTTTGGCAATGATCCGGGGTCGAGAAATGGCTGAGAATGTTGATCGATCTTCGAAAGCTGGCCAACAAACGCCAACAATCCCTCCGCTCCCTAATCTTCCACCGGCTACCCTTCCCAGTGTCCCCCCTTTTCCCAAATTCAGTATTCCTCCACTACCCAATATTCCTTCGCTTCCCACTAGTGTTCCTCCTTTCCCCCAAGCTCCTCCACTACCCAGTATTCCTCCTCTCCCCAAAATTCCTCCGCTGGCTCCGTTCAGTTTTCCTCCGCTGGCTCCGTTCAGTTTTCCTCCATTTCCAAAACCGACCCTTCCAGGCTCGCCTCCTATTCCTCAAATTCCAAGCTTCCAATTCCCGCCGATCCCATTTCTCACCCCGCCACCTCCTGGCCAGTAGAAGATCCCTCGACTTTTTAGGTCTGGGCAGTCGGATATATAGCTATTTTTTATATTGTTGGATGGCACTTATAGTTTCCTCATTCTCGTTTATTTGATATAGCTCATAAAGGTTTGGTTTTATGATTTGATTGGCTTTTTGCTGTATCCTGTACACAGATACTCGCTGATTTTTATATAATATATATTTGTATGTATGAATCTTCTTGTTTGTGTCAATAAGATTAACATAATAGCTATTCTTTCATTAATATTATATATTAATTTTATCTGCTATGATTAATTCATAGTCCATAATCAGTGATTTGTCGCGATTAACACTACCCGACTTCCATTTAACATTCAAGTTTTTTACACGTAAAATCTTTAAATGTTCAACATAGATATACGCCAGTTTCTCTATATGTTTTGTTCAAATGGCAGGCGAATTGGTCGATTTTAATGCATTACTTGTGAAACAAATCATCAAAATACTACAAATACTTAGCAAACATGTTATTTACTTAATTAGATAACTTTAAAATCTGTAATATCTTCAAATTACTTTTATAGATCGTAAAATAAACAAACTCCTTCCCATAAATTATTTTTACAATGTAATTCACTATAGATCTTAAAATAAACAGACTCCTTCGCATTTGAATTATGAAAATTACTTTTACCATACAAATACATAAATACTTCTATATTATAATTCAATATAGATCTTAAAATGAAGAAATAACTACTATATGTTATTAACATCATTACTTCCTTATTATAAAATGATTGATTGTAAATTTTGAAATCCGCACATGACCACCCATTTTTAACTATGATTACATTCAAAATATGCCTTTAACCTCCATTTCTATTCACTAACCACTGGCATAGTTTGTGGATTGCCCACAATATGAATACATCATTAAAAATTTACATAACAACATAATGAAATTTCATAAATTTGGAACTCTCTTTAAATACAAATATGATTAACTATAATGCTTCTATCCTATACATTTCACATAGTGTGTGGATTGCCCACAGTATGAATACATCATTAAAACAACATGATGAAATTTCATAGGTTTGGAATTATCTTTAAATATAAATATGATTACCTATAATGCTTTAATCCTATAAAACATTTCAATGTTTTTATGTATAACCCTTCACCTAGCTTTGCTATCCACATTCAAAACTATATGGTTAATGGTGTGCTTTTGAATTCTTTTTATTTGTTTTCACTTTACACTTTTTTCCGATTTATTAATCACATTGAATTCATTTCTGCAATCAAAATTACAATTCCAGCAACAAATTGTATTACCAAATTCTAGCCAACTCGTTAAAAAAAATACGAATTATCTAAACTTGAACTCACTCCATTTAGAAGTACCATAATTCTTCTCATGTATTTAGTTGTATATCCATTTTCATTAATTTGTAATTTATTTTTTATTTGAAATTATTATGATCAAACGACTTATTTTTGGTCCCACAATTTTAACATCTAGTATGCTTCTTAAGATATCTAAATTAAGAATTTGTATCAACGTTTAGACCATCATCTAAGGAAAATTTATTATAACCACACTAACTATCATGACTTATAAACCACGTTTAGAATTAACATAGTTCTAGTATGAGTTATTAAGCACGTTTAGAATTAGCATGGTTCTTCTCATGTACTAACCACGTTTAGAATTAGCATGGTTCTTCTCATGTATTTAATTATGGATCCACTTTCCTTAATTTGTGATTTATTTTTTATTTAAGGTTATTTTGATAAAGACATTTTTTTCCAACAATTTCAACATCGATACATCATCTCTTATACTTCTTAAGATATCTAAGTTATCTAAGTTAAGAATTTTCATTAACATTTAGACATAATTTAAGGGATTTTTATTAGGGGTAAGCTAAATAGTAGACCATTTGTATTTTTTTTAGGGTTTTTTTGTTGGAATCAAGGGACATGATTTTTGCTAAAATCATGATTTTCATTGTTCAAATTGCAATTTTGATTTTAAAAATGGATTCAACGACCATAATTACCCATGGGGCACCCTAATTATAAAATTCTAACAATCTAAAACTACAATTTGAATAATTTTCGTTGGATATTGATTGAAAAAATCATTAAATAATCGGTGCAAATCATTGATCTTTTAGCTCACTTGTTTTTATTATAGAAGATTAATGAGGAGAAAATTTTCATTTGTCCATTCCATCATCGAATGAAAGCTTTTGTAGAAATTCTATCTATACGATTATGGTGGGATTGTGTAAATAACTTAACCTCTATTGTATGACATGAGGGTTTGGAAAGATTCCACAATAAGCACATGTTTACCATCTTTTTTTCATATGTTTTTTACTCTTTGGAGTCATGTGATGCATTTCAAACTTTAGTGTTGTGTAACATTCAAGAAAGGCTTTAAGATTATGAAAAAATATGGTTTTATTCATTCTTATTTTTTAGTTGGAGTAGGTGGATATCAAATTAAATGGAAGGCTTTTTATTATTTTTAGCATAGAAAAATATGGTTATATCAACTCCTACTTTGTATTATAGTTAGTTTAGGCCTTCTCTATTCATATTAACATTGATTTTTTTTTGGTTGGCCTCACACCCGACATGTCCTCTTTAGAATTTTGGGTTCTATTCACTTTGTTCCCACCTAAATGCTTTTTAAGCTTTGTTTTCCTTGAGTCATTTCCTCGACCCTAACAACTCCTCTCTTTCATTGGTTGTCTCGGCAATTGGATCTATCAAACAAATTGATAATTAAACACACATCTTCATAGATTACTTTCCTTGGAATTAGTGCTCACCTAGGTTTTCATGGGTTTCGGGTTTTGGAGGCCTCTCTCCCACCAAAAATCATCTGTTATGTTGTAGAACCTTCCATAACTCATTTGTAATTTCTCTCCCTCACAATATCTAAGGCTCTTTTTCATTTACCCTAACTATTTTTCCATCTACACTTTACTTTTAAAATATCCACAACAATACCTTTCTTTTATCTTTCATCATGCGTCCCCATAAAGATAAATCCTCATATGAGGGAGAATCTAGCCTCTCTATTATCATTTAGAATTTTTATAGTTGCTTTACTAAAGGTCTACTTCAAAACCCTAGGGTTCCCACTTCTACCTTCTAGTTGGATACAAGACTCTTGCTGCAAAAATATGGTGGAAAAATGCATGTAGATATTTTGGATACTTGGATCTGCAACCGAATAGCTTATTTATAGACATGACCAGATATGACTGAACATCAATATTTTCTACTTCCAGGAAACCACTCAGAAGGACTAGCCCAAGCATGGTGCCAATATGACACTAACTACAAGATATATATAAAATTGTGTGAGGAAAAATACATTATTTGTACATAATGATGCATGAATCCATGAGACACATTGTGCCAAGCCTCGAGAAGATATTTTTTTCATCTAGGTTATTGGTCCAACTTAATGTGTAGGTGGTTCTATCTATGACAAGCTAAAGGAAAAAAGTATACAGTAGTATATAGATACATTCAATAAAATTTGAATCCAAGTCCTAATCCAAGAATATGAAGAGGTATTTGTACTTAAATTTAATTCTATCTTATCAAGTATTTTTCGTAATGAAATGGCATTTTTTGAGAGCACAACCTTCGACCATTTTTTTATCCATGCCCTCACCGATGGAACATAAGTTAGAGAAATCACCTAATTCCATTCCCTTTCTTACCCTTAACCCTAATTCTTAACAAAATCCCAACACTAACACCGCACATCCTACAATTGTTTGTAACCCTTACATACAACCTCTAGCACTCCCTTAAATTCTTACAACAATTACTACTACCTCTTCTCATCCTCCACAATGGTGCCACTATCATAAAAATCATAACCATGATGCCATAGATTACATATTTGTACTGGGTAAAGCCATGTCCAATAAATTATACACCAAGAAGAAATCCCTTGAATGAATTGATGTAGCTTACTCTCCTATTCAATCTTCTCAAATTGATATGATCCCTATTCCTAACGATATAGAAGAAGATCAATCCATAAGGGATTCAACTTGTTGACCAATATCTTATAACGTTGATTCATAAAGGAGGGTTTTTAAATTGTGAAAAATAAAGTCAAAATATTGTAGGTATTGGGGGGATGGGGAGTAGGGTATGGGAGGCTTATAGGTATTGGGGGTATAAAAAGGGGTATCCAGTAAAAATATATAATATATCGCAAAATAGGGTTTTTCTAATTTGAAATATGTATTGGGAGGGGGGTTCATAAAAATGTTTTTGGTAGGTATTTATTAATATATATTGAAATTGGGGGTATTATTTAATATCCCATTAACAAAGACTCTATGACATAGTTTCATCGAGTAAAGACCCCAAGGATCAATCATTACTCTTAATGGAAAAAAAAAACTCTCTACACAACCTTCATATCTCCTTTTTACTCTCAACTGTCAAATTAAATATTAACTTTCAACTTTCATCCTTGACAATGGAAGACAAAAGAACCTAATTTCCCATCATTTTCCCAATCCTCTATAGCTTCCCACTACTCCACATCCCTCTCCCTATTATCTAGGTTAGGTACAATAACCTGACCTTCCACTACTCATCAATAAGGATTGTGCAATGACCTTTTCCATAAGACCTTTTTAGGACACAGTAGAATTAAATGTATCCCTTGTTTATCTTTTTTATTTACTCTTAGGAATCTAATATTAGCTAAACCAAAATTCCATATAAAACAATTGTTGCAACACCTATAATGTTTATAATGTTTGCAAAACCTAAGAACTCCCCTATGCTAACATACCTTTACCTTGCATCTATGCAACTCATTAAGTCATCTTACATTAGTTCCTATCTCTCTTAGTGTTCACTCACATCCACACACCACAATTAATCATTTTATGGCTCTCACAAAACTCCTAGTACAATCTCAATCTCATGCTTCTACCCCAACTCATTTTCAAATTATCCTCACGCCTAAGATTTCCTTTACCTCTCTCTTCATAACTCTACATGACACCCTCATTTCCCTAGTGTTATCAACAATTAAACTATGAATCCTACCATATTTACACAAAATTGTACATCGCACACTTATCTTGTACTCAATAAGTAGAAGTACTAGTATAGGCACCCAAATACTATAGTTTTACAAACAATATTTACTCCAACAATTATTACTAATGAGATATAGGTTTTATCTCTTTACAAAATACCTCTTCTATACCCTCAATACTCTAGGAATATCAACACTACTATTCTTCAATCCACATAAAAAAATCATCTTAACTTTCTCTTTCTACTCAAGCAACTCTTATCCATTATGTCGCTCCTATTGTACATCCCATCTATAACTTGAAGGAAATCCTTGATCCCTCATTGCATCATAATAAGAATCATTTACACTCTCTTTCTATCACCCCAAGATTGACCATCAATGCTCTAGTGAACACTATTGCACAACCTCGGTTCAACATTAGCTCTTATAGTCATAGTTTAGGTGTTATACACAATCCAATATGAGATAAACATTTCCTATTGCACATTGTTTCTATTCAAGTCAAAGGAAAAATATCCTGTAGGTATCCCCAACACTCTTTGGGAGGCATTATTTATGATTACAAACAAGACCGATCATGCATTCCTCACAAATGCTTGTCCCAATGAGGAGACTTATTTTTTCCACATAAGGCACACTTCCTATATTCATTTCATTTATGGTTAATCCTTTTCACAGGAAGGAATATCTCTATCCACATCTACAAAACCTATGTCCCAACATAACCTTTGGACCTAGGACATCACCTTACACCAATATTGTTATGAATAGTAAATAGCCAATATGAAAATCCTTCCTCAACATAGAGGAATTCTTATTCCATTATATTTCCTCCTCATAGGGCCTTTCACAAACTAGAAATAAAATTCTACATTTCATCAATTTCAACATTTCCCTCAAAACATAAGTATATAATAGGGCCACACGCTCTCTTAGAGCCTCTTATTTACCATCATCCCACATGTTCACCATAAAGAATCATAGGTTTTATTTCTCCTTGTTAGGATCAATAGACATAGCGAGTTGGATTTTAGACACGTGGAATGTCTTACACATTCCTCAGTATTGCACTTTTTTTACCTCTAGTGTATATGCACTACACCTCAAGTTTGCTTACATTTTCCTAATGTTTTTCCTTCTATGTTTCATAATTATTCTCTCACATGGACTGTCATGTACCTAACCACCAATTTAACACTTTTAAGGTGACAGGGGTACTCCATTTTTCCACATTAGCCAAAATGTATGCTTTAATGCTTAAATTCAATAATCCATGGACTATCTATCTATCTATCTATCTATCTATCTATCTATATATATATATATATATATCATGAAAATTTGTTTCAATTTTGGCCAATTTCGAACCTTGGACTAGTGAAACCCAAACTGTCACAAATGCTTTCAAATTCTGCCTGGAAGGGATTGAGTGGTCTTATGGAATCCTAATTCATCTAATGGAAACCCATATACTTTATAAATACATTCATGACTTTCATTAACCAAAGAGGAAAGAAAGGGGAAAATACTAGTAAATTTGAGGTTGAAACCCCCCACTAGTCATTGAAGTTTTGGCTACTCAGACACTATATGAACATCCCTAATTTCTGAATAGAGGCTTTTATTAGATAAAGGACTTCCAGGGAAACCAAAATGAATCATTTATCATGTTCTATAATCTTCCATTACACCCATAAAGTAGAAAGTTTTGACATATTGCATTGGAAAATGTCAACAATGGACATGGTAATTGTTTCATAAAATTTAATCAAATTACCAAGGGGCCTACATATAGTAATTTGGTCATATACAGTACATCTTAGCATTCTTGAACAGCGGAAAAACTCAGAGAAATTTTGATACAAAACAGATGTATAACCACTCCAAAAAGTCCACAAGAAAGTATAGGGGAAACTAGCTCGAATAAGTAGTTTGCTTGCAATTGTTACATTATATACATGATATTTCAGGATATGGCATATATATGCATCTCAAAACAGTGCCATGCATCAAATCCTACTTCAATGGTTTCAAAAAATTATCCTCTACAAGTTTTATGCAACCATTAGTGTGCCATCAACACTAGAACATGAACATTGAGAAGAGAGTGTGAGAAAAGAAAGTAGAAGAAGTTCTATAAGAGGAATTAGAAATATAGAGGGACTTGAAACTAGATTAAACACATCATTTAAACTCTGATAAGAGTTCCTAATGGCCTCTCGTCCAACCAACTTGGACATGGATATTCCACCTTCGAAATTGGTTCAATATAAGGGAAGGTAAACACCCACCATGCAAGGACAAGCTAAGCTCTCCAAGAGTGCAAAACAAAATGATCCAAAATATGCTCTCCTTCCCCATCCCCATTTTTATTAAATTGATTTGGACTCATGAGCTCAAATTTCCCTCAAATACCCACCCAATTGGATTTAGTGGTTGCTTCCTTCATGAGACACTTGTCCTCCTCATTCTTGCACTCCTCTTTCCCCAATTCAAATTGGGAATCTTGGCTGATCATAAATCCTTCTATGCACCCTCTTGAAGGCTATTTTTAGCCCTGATATGTCATCTTTTTCACAGGTCTACCACCAGTTCTGAATTTGTCATATTTGTCATAGATTCCTTCATTATTGTTGTCATAGATGTCATGGAATCATGTTACAAGTGTCACCATTTTTCTATTATGCCTCTTCCTCTTCATTGGGATTTACTCTTCCACTCCAATTCAAGTATCCATGATTCTTTCCATGAATATTTCCTCTTCATCTATCCCAAGTAGATTACCCTCCACCTTGAACTTGAATTTGTGTGATAATGATGCCAAGTGTAGTGGGGAATCTTGCCACATGAGAGTCCCACAACCTCTTATGCACCCGCATGATCCAATGCCACCTTATTTTCCTTTTTATGATTTCTTATTTGGTCCATTTAACATGAATTTGTAAGTGTAAGGTCATTTTTGGTTTTGTAGCTCCCTTATTCCAAATTTTAATGCGTCCACCCCAACCTAGGGAACTAGTATGTTAATGGATTTTTTCCTCCATGATAATTTATTTGGATGGGCACATCACAAACTTTGAATTGGTAATTTATTCTTCATGTGACCCACCTTGTCCATTTGGATCTAATTTTTCATTATTACTAACTTGGACATCTTGCTTGGCAATTATTTGACCCTTAGCACCAATTTGACAAATTATCAAGAACATGTCCAACTGGCTTAGGCCATTATGATCCAATTAAAAAATTAGGGACATGACAATATATATGTGTGTGTGTGTGTGTGTGTGTGTGTATACACACACAGACACACATATCAACCTAATACTAAATTTATCATTCTAAAACATGCAAACATCCTACCATGGATCCATTTATACCATGACAATTAAATACGTGCATATATATATTTCCTCATGGGGAATAAAGAAAATACATAGCATAAATTATAACCTTATATTCACATAGAATTGAGAAACTTATGTTTTTTTAGGGAAATAATCCCAAACTAGCTGCATACAAAGGAAAATCATCCCAACCATAAGTGTTTTTCATTACTTGATATTTCTATGGTAAAGGAAACCTTCGAGTTGGGGATATCACACCATAAGGCGTGAAGTATCTCATCCTGCACAACATATGGAATAACCCAGACTGAGGTACATATTATGTGCTAAAACCATTTACCTTTGCTACAATCCCTACTAGTCCCCCCTTGTCATCCTGTAAAACAAATGGAATTGAATTACTATCCCAATTCCCTTTCATCTATCCAAAATATATTAGCGAGGGAATCTCCATCTTAGTAAATATTTACTACCAAACCCCATTTACAGTTGTAAAATGGTTCAAGGAGGTATGGTGCATGTTAATGGTGTTCATGTGGGAACTTTTTTCAAGCTTGATGTTTTCATTGTTCAGTGCAATAGCTCGCATGTTAAGGGTTTTCATGTGGGTACTCTGCTGAAGCTTGATGTTTTCATTGTTCAATGAAATAGCTCTTCAATTTATGGAGTAAAGAGATGTGTAGAATCAACACTCTCCCAATTAGAACTTGTATATACTTCTTATGGCCATGCTTTCAAGGTACCTACACAATAAATTTCTTTAGGAAAACAAGTTAAATACAAAGAAGACAATCTGATGGCACTAAATATTGTCTCATATAGGTGATAAAATCATGTCAGTATTGAAAAAAAATTATTTTTTATGGATTGAATGAATGTTCTCTTGAATTTTATTTTTGCAAGCATTGTGTATATAGAAAACATAACTGTAAGGCCCTAGGGTTCCAAATAAGGGATATATTGTCTATAAGAGTAATATACTCAATGATACAATCAAATTATTGTAAATGTTCAAAGTAAAAATTTTAACTGAGAAACTTAACATAAAACCGATAATTATCAATTAAAAGAAATTACCATAATCAGAGGGATAGCCAAGAATACATACCTAATTAACCGATAAGTTAGACATACATGTGCACATTTGAATCCAGGAGGATTTCCATGAAATCATGAGTATCTCCTCAGGAAACCAAGTGTGGGGGGGTGCTCTCCTCCCAACCAACCCCTTAATTGCATACCGAGACACTCTGACCCCTCACTCAACAATACCAAGCAAACTAACACTATCATCATCGGAAATATACCCACACCTCAAAACTCCATATTCTCTAAACACCGAAGACTAATGAGGAAGAGGAATAAGGAAGGAAGAAGACCCATTCCCTCTCTCCTTCCTTTTATTTAAGATTTTCCAAGCTCCTCTAGGACGGACACATGTCCACATGCAATAATTCCCATGCAAAATTCGATTAAATAGATAAATAGATCACAATTACATATTTTATTATTTTCCTTTATCAACCCCTTGTTTTACCTAAGCCGTGATTAATTTAGCTTAATTTTTTAAGTTATATGTTTATATTCTTATGAATACCATGCCCTTAAAATATTATTAATATAAAACTACATAGTCTAATACTATTGTGCATGGATAGGACCCACTCATGTGGCCATCACGAGTATGTCCCATGCCTACACTGTAATCTCGACATGCCGTCTAGCACTAATGCAATATGAGACGAAGGGGTGTTACATACTCCCTCCCTTAAAGGAAAATCATCCCAAAGTTATTGTTACAATATTCCTAACGATAGAGCTTATACTTCCTCCTTTACACACCGTCACCTTGAGAAGCATACCATTTGATATGCATCCATAACCCTTCGCTCCAACTCCAAATGGTCCCACTCGCTATGGGACAAGCCCTCTACTGTAACATATCCGTGGTTAGAATAGTAGGCATCAAAAATCCTCACACTTAGCCTAAGGATAAGCCGATCTATTATGACATCATCATCCGCACCAAATTTTTGTCTAATCTAGTCAACTCATCAACTACACCAAATTTTTGTCAACCATGCATACTTTTAGTATCTATTTTGACCTCATTGGCCACATCAAATTAGTTTAACCAAGCATACTTTTAGTATCTATTTTGACCTCATCGACCGCACTAGATTTTGGTCTCATTTGGTCACCTCATTAACTGCACCAGATTTTGGTCAACTAGTTACCTCAAAAGTTTGGTCGTAACATCCTCTATATCCCTCAAAGGATACCAACCCTAGGCATCCAAATTCCTTCTCCATATACCTCCCTTTATAGCTGATGTACCTCAAGCCATGGACTTTCAGCAGAATCATAACAGGAAAGATATTACTTAGTGATTCAGTCTCCAGCCCATGCTCTCTCATGGTTATGGGATTCCACAATATTGTGGCTTCTAGAATGACCTATCCTCGAAGTCCCCAGAGTGGAATTCCTGTAACACTTCCACTCACAATCATATAGTCAGTCATTAATCATCACAAAAGAAGCCTCCATACAATAATGCATTACCATATAATATCAATAAAGCAAGTGCAATTATTGCATCACCTAATCTATACTGAGAAAATAAACTATAGGTAACCATAAACCATCTCACATCATAAGAAAATATGGCGTTATCATTATGAATATAATATTAGAACATTTTCTAACACCATTTAATTCATCATAAATACTATTAACTATTTGTATGTGAAACCATATGTTATTTGGAGTAGATGAACACAAACAACACTTGCTACATTAAGCACATCACATGATCACAAGGATAACATGAACCAACTGAAACTGAATATAAACATTGTTCCTCGATATACTATCTCAAGAACATAAAGTATGAAAATTAATCCTATTACCAATTATATGCAATTCCTTCATTTATCATAAGACATGACCCATGCAATAATACATAATAAAGAACATATACAGCATGAATCAATGAAGTTGTCAATGGACCATTAATATCTCAATGTCCACATTCAAGTTAGCACTCTATAAGTAAACATATTAGGCTTGTCCGATTTGAATGGAGGATATGACAAAAGAGCCATGTGTTCTCATTGAAGGAGGAATTGCAATGCATTTTAGCTCATAAATTTAATTATATATTATTTCAAGAACTTCCGAAAACAACATAGAGCCTCTAGTCGCATGGTGCGTCCATGCCCTAAGTTTATTATTAGCCACAATACCGTCATTCACACAGCTGTTTTTAGTAAGATTTCAAACAATAATACAAGCTCTTAGCTGGTAAGATTTCCAACAATAATCCAAGTTCTTAGTTAGTAATATTTCCAACTATAATCCAAGTTCTTAGTTAGTAATATTTCCAACAATAATCCAAGTTCTTAGTTAGAATATAAATATGTAACAAAATAACTCTTCACCTCGTTTAAATAAAAACATTAATACTAATTTCAACATTGATAGCAAGCATACACAAATTATTTCAAGAGCTCAAGCAGAGGGTTTTCTACTAATGTTAACTAAAATTTTAAACCAACATGTATTGTTTTACAAAGAACTAGATTTTGGATAATAACACATTATATTTTTGTATTATATTGTTAAATTTAAATGTATTTTGCATTGCGATAAATATGCTTGCATGCTTAAAATTATGACTATCTGATACCAGGAGCATTTTCTATATTCTAGATACCAATCAAGATTCAATTCCTATGCTATTTGCTCCACAAAAATAATTATATGATCTTGAAGGTAGTGAATGAAATCATTATTTATCAAACACAGTTGTTATGTCAATTGTAGCATGGCTTGTGAGACTACTTTCGTTGTTCATTGCCATAATATATAGATTCACATGGTGCATAATGTCTTTAGACTACATGATTAACATTTACAAAATGAGAAGATACAGAGGGTCATCGATCCAGCTATTTTTGTGATGTGTAAAAGCTCAGGAAAGTTCCTAACATATTGGGCATTAAGTTCACAACCCTTTCAATCACAAAAATAACTGTAAAGCCAGTTTCTGGGAGATCCAAAAATTCCACAAAATGTTTTGTAGTTTATTCAAGACTAATGGGTGAAGAAGTTAAACATCCATGAATGTATGGAAATACTACAGGCATTACGTTGGAAAATATGGCATCACATGACATCCACCAACCTTAAAATATTATTAACCAAAATAGGTATTTTACACAATATGATGGCCATTAGAATGAAAATTGTTCTAAGATGGAATAGTAACAATATGAATCCTTCTTCCTCCTCTTCATTTTGCCTCTAGGAGGTTATGGTGGTTTTGGGTTGAAGATAGAACTTTAAGGATGAGGGCATTACTGGATCAATGTTTGTGGGTGAGGGCTCAGGGGATCTCAGTCTATGACTAGTGGGTTAGTTGATAGGAGAGTAGTCCCTTACACATGGTTTCTCTAAGTTGCTCAGAGTGCGGGTCAACCTTCATGCTCTTACAGTACATCTGTAAGTCCAAAATGGAAACTAAAGTATGTATTTTTCTAGTTCTTAACTTGGTTTCATGGTTTAAGGTAATTTGTTTATTGTTATAAGCCATGATTTGTATCTTAAAATGATAAATTAGTAAACTATGTTTTAAATTATGCCTCATAAATAAAATGTATCTCTATGATCAATGATGTTGGGTATATACATCTCATGATGTCCACATGAGTGGGTCCTATCCTTGCACAATAGTATTAGACTATGTAGGTTTTGATTAATAATATAATTATCATACTTAAACGATTCTATCATTGGTTATCAATTTTATTGAAGGAAGACTCTATACCAATATCTCACGTTTTTATTATGTCACTGAAGGATAGTATACCAATCAAACGATATGAAATAGGAAGCCCCAAATCCAAGACCAAAAGGAAAGTAACATAACTCAACATACTTTACTTTGTACTAAACTAATGTGCTACAAGCTTTGTAGATTATCAATGATGTCAGCTCTTTGAAAATTCCAAATAACCACATGCATGTTATCATATTCTTTACACATGATTGAGTCCTTGTGAGAATGTCATAGAGGCATTTTAAGGAATAGAAATTCAAGTTTAGACTTCAGATATGTAAGACCAAAAAGGACTTGCTACTAGTGAAATCCAAGAACATAAAAGATAGACTTTTTTAGAACCCACTACTAGATCAACCTGCTAAAAAGGAAAGAAACACTTAAACTTACACCAAAGGAAGAAATTGAATGCTTGAATCAATATGAGATCGAGGGGTGTTACAATAACTTTTTTTAACTTTTTCTAGTTCTCACAAATATTTTGGGTTGTTGTACTTAATTCATTATGATATATTTGGTCCTATTAAAGTTCCCTCTATATCTAAGGTTTTATCATATTGTATTATGTGTCATTTATTTATGATTATTTTAGAAGGACATGTATATTTTCTAACAACTAAATATGAGGTCTTTAGTCAATTTAAGGAGCTTAAATCTCTTTTGGAAAATTACACTACTAGGAAGATGAAGGTGTCGAGGACTGATAATCGTGGTATGCTTTTTCTACATAGTTTGATAAGGTTTTTAAGGATAATATGATTGAAAGGCATAAGACAACTACATATGCCTCTTACAAAAATGGAGTTGTAAAACAAATGAGTAGGAAATTGATGTAGAGAGATAGAAGTATGCATAGTGGAACTAGCTTGGAGAAGGTGTTTTGGGAAAAAGTAGTTGCTACTACATGCTACCAGATCAACATGTCTCCCACATCATCCCTTGTGGATATTACCCATATGGAGTTCTAGATGGAAAAGATTCCATCACTTCCACATTATTCATGTTTTTGGTTTTGAGGCATATCTTCATGACATGCCTAAGGAGAAGCGATTGAAGTTGGATAACAAAGGTACTAAAATATAGCTTCATTGGATATAGCACTAATGTGAAAGGGAAAAATATTTGGGATCTTATGGAAATTAATTTTTTGTATGGTGAGATGTTTCTTTCATAGAAGTTAAATCTTTTCTCATAGTGCTACATCCAAAAGAGGATGAGAATAAATTAACGGTTCAACTACCACCCAATACTAAGAATGTTGAACCCAAAAATTGACAAAAAGTTCAGGAAGGACCAAATGAGGAGGATGGATTGGATATTTTAGAAGGGAATGAAGAAACTCCACCTCAAACATTGAGGAATACCTCTTGGGATATTTTAGAAGGGGTGGAAGAAACTCCACCTCAACCATTGATGAATATCACTTAATGTGTGTATTATAAATTCAAGCATTAAGGAATATCACTTAATGTGTGTATGATAACTTCAAGAATTATAATGCAAAGTTGAAATATATTATTCTATTGGCATTGACTTGGGAAGGAGCATTGTAACATCCCCAAATTTCATGAAAATTTAAAATTTTCTAAGTAGCATTAAATGCTTATATTTGTTATGCGGAAAGTATCATTAATGATAATTTAATTCATTTAACCATAGACTAATTATTTTCTATGATGACACCTACTTCAAAAGGTCGTCGGTGTATGAATAAGTTACGTCGGTTACATGCAGTGATTACTATACTTCGTCATAATCATTTTTAATGCATGATACTGTATAGAGAATTATGCTAGTTGTTTCAATGCTGTAATATCCTCATGTAATCGTTATTCCTTTATATGAATGCATCATTATTATAAATGTTTACAAGATATTTCAATATTTGAATACTTGAATTATTTCTTGTTCAAAAAGTACATCGTTGTTTATTTTATTCGTTTCCATGTTATAATTTTTTACCATGGAATCTAACTGTTTGTTTCCTTTGTGTTGAAGGGGTCCTATGGGTACCTCGAGGCTTACTTATCTATTTATAGATAGCACTCTTAATCCTATGTACAAATCACAGGTGAGAGTGAGATTCCAAACTGAAGAAATTAATCGATGTATGTCAAAATGGCTTTATCGTACTTCGTTTAGATTTTGATGTTAAGGACAAAAGTGTAGAGAACTTATTTAAGCAGGGGTAAGACTTACCCTAACTATATTTTCCATTCTAAGGAAATTATTCATTTTGATGACATATATATATATATTCTAAAGGTTTACTTATACTTAGCTTAAGATTGTCCTATGTATTTATTATGATTTCCAAATAGTTAGAAAAACTCCAACCTTCAATGTTATCCATTTAGAATATTGTTTTATTTATGTTATAAAGTTGTCATGGCTTAAATATAATCAAACTTCCAAAACTATAGTTTTGTATATGCATATTTTAATGTGGCAATATTATGACCACGATTTACAAACTTGTAAAGTGATTAAGTATGGGATTATGATTCTACTACGACTTGACTATATACTATATACGTAGCATAGACCCCAAATTGAACCATAGTGGAACTCTACATTGGCATGAGTACTGGAGCTCGATAGCTATATAACTTAAATGCCATTTAATGTGGTTTGGTGAATGCTCAATGGCAGACCCCCATGGAAAACTCTACGTCATTAGATCATGTGATGGTATGGGGTTTTGTGTAAACCCTAACCACACATTGATAGACCATACTCGTCGTTACTCAGTTCATTTGCAAAGTTGTTGGAGAGGCTGGCAAGCTTCTGGCTGTGTAGGGTTTTGAATGCTTCTTGCGATGTTCCAGGGTTTCAATGGTGGGTTCGTTAACACAGTTTAGAAGCTCGGATGAATGGAACTAGCATAGGTAAGACAACTATTCACGGTATTGTGTACATCATTATTTCTTTTAACCATCTTTTAAATCTTGTTACTAAAACCTATTTCTTGTTGTAATCATCGTGGAGTGACAGGGTTACATCTCGGCTGGGTTTGCTACTAACTCTTAGGGAAGCTACTCCATTGTGGCTTCAAAAAAATAGGCACTGGTAAGCCTCGACGATTCTCTATCACCCCTGAGTTGTGACTCTATTATGAATGGTGATGATAGGCAACGAAGTTGGACTGTAAACTTTTACTAAGATGAAGGTTTCACCGGAATTTGGTTTATGCAATTTGTTTTTTTTAAGTTAGAAGCTGGATGGCATTTTTTAACCTATGAAGGCTGGACCTTTGAACCTAGGCATGCATTGGTTTCTCAACACTTCAAATGATTACTATTCTGTAAAGAATTTCATGGATTAATTAAAATGGTTCTCAGAATTCAAAGTATGTTTTCTTTCAATGTTCAGAGAAATTGCTCTCGGCATTCTCGTCATTTTAATATGGATAGATTTTAATATTGTTTTCTTTGATACTACTCTAGGGGTTTGTGATATACATCGTTTATAATACTAAGGGTTAAAATTTGATAAGGTTTCTGTATTCTTTTAAAAAGCATTTGATTACTAATACTTGCAATAATACTGTTTAGAATTTATTTATAAAAGAAAATATTGCTATGTGTGTATCCTAGGTTTATTCTAAGAGTAAGTGGTGCAGGGCCCCTCAGAGCCCCGCCTTAATTTTTAGAAATAACCACTTCTTCCAGTCTACAGCTATTACCAAAATGCTACAGTAACTAAATGGCACTGCCAGAGTGACACTTAGTTACATGAATATTTAAATGATTGCAGAAATTGAAGTATGCTACAGGAATTCAATAATGTTGCCAACAATTTTCGGTTACCTTTGAAGGTTGAATACACCCACTCTACCTTTTGCTTAATACAATTCTCGAATGTTGTATTTTCATTCATATGATATCCACAACTTCAAGGTTCTTGGCACTCATCTTCTTTCTTTAGAACTCAATTCCCTTTCACACTTGATCAACCCAAAATGTTATTCATGCACTTCTGCAAAACGTAGTTCAGAAAATCTCACGAATCTCTTCAACCGTAGCTTTTCTTGAAAATATGCAAATGAGTCATACAATAGACCCCATTCTGCACAAAACCCACATCACAGAATCTATGAATTCATCTTCGTTTGTCCAGAAACTAGGCTGCAAGTTCAATGATGGTTTTACTCCACATAATCTTTCCACAACTTCTAAATCCATTCCACCATCAATTCTCTTCAAGAGTTTCTTCCCAAATCTCCACATGCAGGCATCTTCCTTCTACAGGTTCTCTCTCTCGTTCTACAAGGTTATTCATGAAAAACCCCAATTCATATATAATTAATTCTATAGTATGCACAGATTCGTAATTGTTGAAACTCTACAGATTTCACACACCTATGCTAGAATTCATAGTATGTATATTATTGACACACATAAATGAAGAATCTCTCTACACAGCCAACACACAGTGATTTCAATGTAAAGATCTAATACAGGTTAAAATCATCAATTCCATACATTCAAATACAAAGAGTAACACACAGGTTAAACATAAAACTTTGTTTTTTTTTCATTGATTCAAAAGTTTGTGAAATGCATCAGATCTTGCTAGTCTACTGTTGTACATGGTCCATCCCCCAACTCTTCTCCTCCGTCGATCTCTTGAACCCTAACCTCCTCTTCTATGGCCTGGCTCTTCCTCTCCCTAACCCTCTCTCTCCCGAGAGTTACAAAATTCTGTCTTTTTTTCCTTTTTCTCGAATTGCCATTAGCCAGATTCTCTCAAACAGACACTTGCCCAAATTTAAGAATTTATTTCTAAGTTTAGCCAACTAACTCCTAAAATTTGTAACAACTTAACTATATGGCTTAGTCTCCTCGCGGAGAGCTATAATTAGCCATTTATTTCCTATTTAAACTCTATAATTGGAAACACATCATTATCTATATAATTAATCATTCAACAAAATATTCAAATAATTTTTCCCTTGGTTTTCAGGTTTCCTTAGTTCAACTTCGAACCACAACATGTGACAAAATGATCACATTGTTGGCTTTCCCCTTGATGCTCCTGCATCAGTAAGTTAGATTTGAAGATTATTACTTCCGTATAAAACATTGAAATGCTATATAATGTTATTCAGTATGAAGGATAGTTCCTGAAAATTAGCCCACCTTGTAATGTTTACAAGATATGGTTCTGTTAAAAAATAAGCAATATATTACTGAATGTAAAATAGATTAATTTTTTTGATACAGGTCTTTATAAATTGGTTTTCTGTCTATGATAAAAAATCATTCTACTCTATTCATAATTTTAACTTCTATGTACTAGAGTACGACACTTAATGTGTGTGGGAAAATATAGAGAAGTATTTTATTCAATCATACTGCATTTCTAATCTATTTCTTCAATTATAGTACAGAATCACATTTATGATTATCTAATATACTAACTGAAATAAATATGCAGTTCCTAATATACTTTAACATTTTCATAATTAGATATACAGTAAAAGAATTTAATCATTCAGAAACTAATATGACAGGAAATAAATAAGATAACACAATGAAAACCTATTAACAACAGAGGGTGACAAACATCCAAAGGAGCCCGTTCCACCTAACCTTCTCCTCTAGACAGACAAATTACTTGCCTTAGGACCCCCGAGCCTATTCACTGAAGTGTGGAGAATGGAATAAATTCCTCTGCAACTCAGCAGTAGTACTTAACAGTAATACTTCTGCCTTAAGCAATATTGAACTCAACAATTAGGTTGTACTAGTTCAGAATGTAGTCTTAACTCACTTAATCACTTACTAGCCTTCCCCTCATTGAATCTCTTGTCTTTCTCTTTCAGAAATGATCACAAAGTAAAACTGAACAACCTCTTGCTGAATTCGATGGGTAGATAAAGCATGCCTAGGTCTTTTGGTTAGTTTCTTCATTATTGAGCCACCTCCTCAGTTCCACTTTCTTGGGGAACATGACCATACAAATAGGGAAGTTGCCCCCTGCAACAGCTAGAAGTGAATTGATGATGCTGTCAAGTGTCAATTTGCTCTCACCCTAGTCCATTCCTCCTAGTGCATCAGTGAACACTCATTCAATGGACTCCCTTGGATATTTGTCTCCTCTTTTATTTATTAATAATAAAATATTTAGAGTAATTAATTATAGTCATCCTTGACCCCATTTGGTCAATAATCATAAAACTTTACAATAACATAAAAGATAATGTTTTTCTCACAACATAAAATGTTTAGAATTTGGGTATGTGACAAGCATTTCCTGAATTCATTTTTACCTGGGCATGCGCTGATCGCATCCTGGCTTGAAATGATTGAAAGCCATTGTAACTTTCATGGCCGAAGAGCATAAACTCACCATGGTAGCTAAAGCCGTTGTTGGATATAATAATGGTTTTGGAAGCGAGAGTGATGTCTGCGACGTCTATAAGGACATTAGCGCTAGTGTAGATCAGACTATTTTGGAGTATTCTGGTTAAGCATCAGAGAATTACCTGTCATATCTTTGAGTTATGTCATCCGATTATGTCACAGCTGAGCCACCATTATTGCTTAAGTTACTATATTTAATACAACAAAGTATGAGATAATACGTGGTATTTTTACAAATTTTTGTTTTACAAATTATTTTTATTTATTTGTAAATTATAAAAATAAAAATTACTCTTGGCAATTATGTCCCACCTAAAGTGTAGTACTGAACCAATTAGAAAATCAAAATATTGTATTTAAAAAAAATGATAAATTTATTTTATTTTTTCAAATATTATGATTAATATAAAAAATATAGCAAACATTATAAAACATTTGGTGAAAAAAAGCAAACTAATGCATATTGACTAACCAAAGGTTAGTATATCCCTACTTGGTAGATAATAATAATAAACAAAAATAATGTAATCTTTTAAAAGTGAATGATATTTTAACTAAATTTTATAAATATATTTAAAAGGTAATTTTTTGATAATAATTATGATAAAAATATCATTTAAAATAATTTTTTTATAACAATTATGATTAAAAATATCATTAAAGAAGTAATCAAATCGTTTGAAAAAAACTAATAAAAAAGTTTGAGGGAAAAACTAATCGATGAAAATAAATGAGATATAAATGTGTACTTATTTGTTCTTTGTATAAAAAGCGAGTGTCATATTTTTGATATTTAGGCTCATGTCTTTATACAATATCTCATACGAAAGCTCTTCAAGGGTAAGAGCAACAAGAACGAATACAATTAATTGCAATATCTGGTACGAGAGCTTTTCAAAGGCCCTAAATAAAATTAATTTATAGTAGGTGTTGTTCTTAGAAATCATACATGCAGAGAAGATACCGGTTATCTATGAAGTATTGAGACATAAAAAAAAATAGAAGATATTATAAAAATAGAAAAAACAAATATTATTATTTAGGAAAATAAAGATAAATATTATTATTAAGGAAAATAAAGATAAATAAATTTAATAGTAAAAATTTCTTAAATAAAATAAATGATTTATTTTTATTACTATTTTTACTTGTATATCATTATCTTAGATTTCCTTATGAAATTAATGTCGCTTTTTTTACCTACCTTCTCGTATATGATTTTTTCTTTGTATATCATTATGTTTGATTTCCGTATTAAATTAATGTCCCTTAGTTCTTTTTTTCTTTTCATGTATATTGTGACATGTTCAGTTTTCTTGCGACAGCTACATAAAAGATGAAAGGAGAGGGTTTCACCTATGGGATAAGAAGAAAATCTCATTCTTAAATTGTTGTTGAATTTTTTTTTTTAAGATGCCTCTTTCATAATATATAAAATATTTAAAAAAACTTTTGAAGTGTACAAAATAAATAACAAAATGTATCTCATCTTTGAACTGAAATGAATAAAGGGAAATTTAAAAAAATGATTTCCCAAGAGACAAGAAGAGTCTCTCATTTTATTAATGAAATTATTGCTTTGAGGTAACACTTTCATAATAATAGAAGAATTCTGAATGTTTATTAATTAAGTGTACTGAGTGAAGAAATAAATAACAAAAAATATATCATTTTTGAAATTAATATGTACCAAACGGAAACTTAAGAAAATTAGATTTCTTTCTAAATCTAGGTAGAGTTGATTAACAGATTTAGATTGAAAATGTGATTCAATTTGTGAAAGCGGATTACATTGTTTAGCTCAACTGGTAAGAATCAAGGATATGAGAAAAAGTAAATAGATGGATTAGTTTATATATAGAAAATCATTGTAATGATGTGTTTTCTATTGCAATGATGCCATGAATTAAGAATCAAGGATATGAGAAAAAGTAAAGAGATGGATTAGTTTATATAGAGAAAATCATTGCAATGATGTGTTTTCTATTGCAATGATGCCATGAATTCAATGTAATGAGATTGTTATTGATTTGTTTTTATTAGTTTCCGTATTTCAATGAGTATTATGGCTTCATAACTGTTTTGATGTAATTGATAAAATAGTTAAAATTGCATGCTCACATGGATAGAACAATTGCATTGCTATAATAGGTGTAGTTGGATGGAAGTGGATTGTGCGCATGATAGTATTAGTAAATAATCATAAATGATGTGCATAATATATATTGGATGATTCAATTATTAGAGTAGTTTATTTATTTTATTTTTTTTATTTTGGTGGGTTATGGTCTAAATTTGATGTTTTTCTTGGTAAAATCTAATTTTGTACTTGTTTAAATTGAATTTTTGAATCTATAAATAGAGTTAGCACTCTTAAATATCTCATAGGACTCAAATAATGCAATCTCCATAGCTAATATATGTGATTCTAGATTTTAAAAAAAAATTATTTGTTACATCTCATTTATTTGTTATAGTGACATTCGAGTGGATCAACTCAAAGTAATGCAACAATGACATGTAGGTGGTATGTGTTTGTGGTAAAGTAGAAAGTAATAGAGAGAACCCATGAAACAACTAATATTCTCAATTTCCGATTTTTTTTTTTTTTTTTTTAAATTGCAATGTATCTGACGCTCAACAAGGAGTTTAAGGCATAGGATTTGAACCGGAGTAGAGACGACCAGCCCACCACCCCTCCACCCCGCCTATAAACAGGACCCATCAATTTCAGAAGTTATGTACATATAAGTTATGATTTGTTTCATTTAAAGATGTAACTTTTATATACATAATCCTCAGTCAAACCACTTGCCGTACATTTTGGAATTAACTCGCAAGTTCGCATATACTTTACCTGGCCACACGGATAATTCTGTTAAATAATTCTTGAAAATATAAAATATAAAATAATATTAAAATCATGCGTATACTTTTAGATTTCGGAGTGTGAATTCTCCGTGACCACATCTGCCCTGTACCAAACCGATCTACAAAATCGTCATACCTCTGCGTTTTCAGAAAGACGAAACTTCATTATTCTAGAAACTAGAAACTGTGAGAAATTGGTTTATATAGAAATGAATTTGCAATATTATAGTTAGTATAGATTTATTTTAAATCTGGATTTATTAACTAATGAGAATCATCTAATTTTTTGAGATGTTATTTTTTAATAATTTTTTATTTGATTTTAAATTTTTATTTTATAAACATATAGGTTTTTTAATTATTTTTTATTTGATTTTCATTTTTTATTTTATAAACTTACAAAAAAATTATTTTTTTATTTTTAATGCTTTATGTAACTACAATAAATAATCTCAAATTAACAAACTCTTGTAATTTAATTTAAAAATAAAAATTAAGAAACGCTTATAATTTAATTTAAAAATAAAAACATACCACGGGAATGTTCATGTCGTTTTCTGTGTGAGAATGCCGTTTACGTGGAATTTGTGAACTCTAAATAAAACCATTTAAGACTTGAATTTTGGCTGGGTAGATAATCAACCAATAATGAAAAAATTAGGTGCGCGCTGCCCAACTGTTTTGGCTTTTACTTTAGATGGACAGTGCAACTACCAAAGAAAATGTGGAGTCCAATATGGCACTATATATATAACCCCCTCTTCCTGCAGAAACAACAGAGAGTTACAGATATGAATTGTTGTAACCGAATCTCTTCAAATATTATGGAGTCCATTAAAATTCCTGTTATATCGATTACCGTCCTTGGTTTTCTCCTAAGCTACTTGGCTTTCGCTGGCGCGATTACTAATGCAGGCCAAGAGAAAGCCTCATATGTAGTGGTTGTGGGCAAAGTGTTCTGTGATACATGCCTGGAGCACAGGCTTTCTGAAAATAGCTACGTTATATCCGGTATCATTTCATGTGATTTTAATATTCGTTTTGTTTTCTATAATAAATACATATATACATGATGACTATAATAAATATATATACACATGATGATTCATGCATGGTTCCTTTCTTCCTTTGATGAATGAACAGGCGCTTCGATAGCTGTGGAATGTGGCCTCACCAGGAAGATGATGACCATATTCGTTATGGGAGAGACAGACGAAAATGGAGAATTCAAGGTGGAGCTTCCCTCCACTATTTATCAGTCTGCTAATCAACTGAATAATTGTTGGGTGAGGCCTCGCAACAGCCCTTACGACTCGTGCAGGTTTTCCACAACGTCTGCGCCATCGAAACTAATTCTAGAATCGGTTTCCAATGGAGTTGTAACGTATAGTGCAGGCTCGGTCAGCTATCGCCATGAAAATGTGCCTGAGTCTTGTTACAGGGAAGATTTCTTGAAAATGATGAGGGGTCGAGCAATGGCTGAGGATGTTGACCAATCTTCGAAAGCAGGACAACAAGTGCCAACAATCCCTTCGTTGCCTCAGTTTCCACCAGCTGCCCTTCCCAGTGTCCCTCCTCTTCCCAAGTTCAGTGTTCCTCCACTGCCCAGTGTTCCTCCTCTCCCCAAAACTCCTCTGTTGCCTAGTGTTCCTCCTCTCCCCAAAATATCTCCACTGTCCAGTGTTCCTCTCCCAAAAATCTCTCCTCTGCCTCAGTTCAGTGCACCGCCTCTCCCCAAAATCTCTCCGCTGCCTCAGTTCAGTGCACCTCCTCTCCCCAAAATCTCTCCGCTGCCTCAGTTCAGTGTACCTCCACTCCCAAAAATCCCTCCTATGCCTCAGTTGAGTTTCCCTCCATTTCCAAAACCGACTATTCCAGGCTCTCCTCCATTCCCACAGATTCCTCAAATTCCAAACTTCCAATTCCCGCCGATCCCATTTCTCACTCCACCACCTCCTGGTCAGTAGAAGAGCCCTTGATTTTTCAGGTCTCGGCAGTACTCTTTGATTTGTAGGTATAGTTTGTATTGTTGGATGGTTATACTTACACATTCCTCGTTCTTTGTTTATCTCATATCGCTGATAAAGGTCTGGTTTCAGGCGTCCGTTGGGTTTTGAGCTTTTCAGAGATATTAGTTTAATATGCATTTGTACGAGCGATCGTTTTTGGTGTTTGGCAATAAAATTATAAGACAGCAATGCTTCCATTGTTATAGATGTTGACACGATGAATTCTTAGATATTTGTTACAACGAGCAGTTTCATTAGTATTATGGTTATTACACAGAGTTCCGTTTAAATATTTTATATGGTTTAAAACGGTATCCAAGGATTTTGTGTAGAAGGTATATTTCTACAGTTTTGGTGGAAGTGTGGGTCCGTCCCCAAAAAAATAAAAATAACAAAAAAATAAAAATAAAAATGAAGAATGTATGCATTAGTGCTTTCTAAAGTGTCATATAAAAATAAAAAATAATAAAAATGTATACATCTTTATGTGGTAGCATAATAGTGAGAAGATTGTATGCTAGTGATAAAAGATTTATAAATTTGATTTCTTTCTACTATGAAAAAGAAGTTTATAATTCTAAAGTGTCATATAAAAATAAAAAATAATAAAAATGTATACATCTTTATGTGGTAGCATAATGGTGAGAAGATTGTATGTTACACTTTAGTAATAAAAGATTTATAAATTTGATTTATTTCTACTATGAAAAAGAAGTTTATAAATCTATATACTAATATAGACATCAACCATAATAAAAATAATGAAAATATAAATTCTTTAGTCAATAATAGTGCTCTTAATTATTTTTGCAGTTGGTGTGGGCAGTGCATTGTCAATATTAGTTTAGTATCCTAGTGCATTGTCAATATTAGTTTAGTATCCTAGAATTAGCTATCTAGTATTATTATTATAGATTATTATATAAAAATGTAAGTAGACTATTATTTGAATGCCAATTTTTATTATAAATTATTATTTATATGAAATTTGTAAATATTTAAAAGTATTAATAAATAATTAATTATAATTGATTTAGTTTATAAAAAAGATTTAAATATTTAAAAATATTAATTAATTATAGTTGATTCCTTTGTATGTGGTCTAAAAAAATTTCAATAAAACAAAACTCAATTTTGATTTTGCAAAATAAAAAAATATCAAATTCCAGCTAAAAATGCTCATCTAATCCAAATTGTCTAATTTTTAAACAGCTCCATTTCTTTGTATTGTAAATAAATTTTAATTAATAACAACCAAAGTAATTATCCAATAAATTTATAAATCACTAAACATTGTGACATTGTATTAAAATAACCTCAACAACAATATTTGACATAAATAACAACATAATACATAACCTCAACAACAATATTTAACATAAATAACAACAATATGAGAAATGCCATATGAATAAGATTCTCGTTTTTAATTTTTTTCTTCCAAAGCAATTAAGTATCTTTCATATGTTTTGATGAAAACCCATTATCTGAAAGTTAACATACAATTTAAATCCCATTATCTGAAAGTTAACATACAATATAATTTTTCTTTTCCAAATCAATTGTGTATCTTTCTCATGTTTTAGTGAAAACCCTTATCCGAGATTTAAGCACATGCAATATTATTTTGAGAGATAGTACTTATAAATCAAGACATTCCTTCCTTTTTAGACTTCTTATTAGTTGATGGATTCAAATATATAGGGTACTTTTTCAGGTCCAATGATTGGCGGTGGCTAGTTCAAAATTTTGAAAAAAGCCTACACATTGCTTACTATTGGTGGAAGATTGCCACTTCTGAAGTAGTCTTGACTAGCATCCTGATATATTGGTTTTCATTGGTATACATCCCAAAATTTATCATAAAGTTGCTTCACAAATTGATGTTTAATTTTTATGGGAAGGAATTTTAGAGAAGAACAAGATTCATCTTGTTAATTAGAAAAGACTGTTTATGCCGAAGAAGATAGGTGGATGGGATATAAAAATATTTGAATGGCTTAATACTGCATTAATCATGAAATGCTTGTGGAAAGGTCTTCGGGGAAAAGGTTTATGGAACCAAATTTTACGTGGAAAATATATTAGAAATGATGTCTATCACTGGATTAGGACCTTTAATAAGTCAACCAAGAAGTCCTCAAACATTTGGAATATTTTTTGTGTAATAAAGCTCAAATAACAAGTGAGTATATTAGGGTATTTTTAACGAATTTCCATGGTGTTAGTGTCTCCATAACTTTTAATTGAAAATTCTTTTGTAAAAAAACATAACGATTGCCATCCTTGCGTTAATTAGTTAACTGTAAACTAAGATAATCGAACATGCATAGACTTTTCAACTATATTACTTATGCAAGGATTATTAATCATCGTAGATCCTCCTATTATCTCGTCTAGTCCACCTTCTGGAGACGATGCTGCAAAACATTACATCTATGCCCCAAGTTTAACATTAGTAAACTACTTCAGGATATATGATGCTCATACACGTCAGTCAATGCATATTAAAACTCATAATAGAATGAACATCTTACTAAATAGAAGTAAATTAAAAACATGCATGACCATAATGATAATTATATCCAAGTGACCATAGACTTTTAGCATTCTTTTAATGAAACACTCATAGATCAAAAACCATAATTTACAATATCAAGTAGAAACAAAATCACATCTGATCCCTACTACACTAAGGGGGTCTTTAAGATATTTATTTAAGACGTAACGTTTTTTTTGGTTAAATATATATCTTTTTATTTAAATTTCTTAAATGAAAATGTCTTAAATGAAAAGTAAAATAAAAGGACTTTTTTGACGTGGGAGACGGCGCCATTCATTGATCAAGAGTCGGCCACCTTCATCAACATCGATCGTCATCAATTCTCACCAACCCTGTAACAACTTGCATCATGGGCCAATTAATGCTTCAAGCTTCTTACTCTCTCGATACTTTTGGAGTTGAAGCACAACGCGGGAGGTGAAAATTTTCAGAAGAGAGGTATGACACCGGCGGGAATGGAAAATAACATTTTTACTTATAATGAAATATCTGCTTTATGTTTAATATTTTTCACCTTGGGTTTTATGCATTTTGCAGCCTCTTCAGACTTTACCAATCCTGTATCTTTGATTACAGTCATACTCATGCACCAGGGCTTGTGTTTATAATCATGTGAGGTAATCATGTTTTCTTTTATGGGTTACCTGTTTTCTTGTATCATGGGTTGTTTGTTTTCTTGATCATGGGTTCTTTTTATCTAAACCTGCACTAACTCACTTTCTCTAGTGGTTTTCTGTTTTAGATTAAAACCCTTGAATCTGATCTGAAGGATATAATTGCAATTAGCAGTCACGGACAGTCCATCAAAGAGGTAAATGATTTTTTTTATGGATACCCATCAAGACCAATTTGGTCGAATGGGTCTCTTTGAGTTTGCCGTTTTGCTGAAATTCGATTATGATTGGAACTGAGCATTTATAGTAAGATTGAAATTGGGAGCTGTGTTTTATTCGAATACTGTATGATGAGAGGCTAGGGTTATTATAAGAGAACCAACTGTGAGCATTGAGTGTTTTGATCTCCAATGACGCCCAAGTGCTAGTTGAACGAAACTAGTGTTTTCTCCTTATAAGCTGAGGGTTTTATTATAAGTTTCCAGGAGGTAGAGTTTTGTGAGTTTTATAATCCTTGCAGCTTCTTTAGGTAACCCTAGTGAGTAAAGAGGTTTGGTAAATGATCCTAAATTAACAAATAACGTAATGCTACCACAACATCCCATAGAATCGATGCAACCAACATTTGTTTCCTTGATTCATCCTCTGATTCCTCCTCTTCAAAAACTAGGTATCTCATTGTTATTAAGTTGTTCTCATTCCTGGTAGTTGATGAGTTATCATCAGAAGAAGGCCCCATGATTGGAAGCACTAAATAGCCACACCATTAACATCCTGTCGATGGCCAAGGTTAATATTTGTATTAATGAGAAAATCTCTTCAACACAGGGATCAATTGTCAACTATACTTGGAGAGACAGTTCCTTTTCCACCTATGAAACTGGCGGTAATCTATCAAAATCCCCATCCCATTCAGAAACATCAACGCAGAATATATAATAAGGATAGTAACCTCATGAACTAGGAGAATTAGCTTCCA
The DNA here is from genome assembly GCA_027924585.1 of Larix kaempferi. Taxonomy (NCBI): domain Eukaryota; kingdom Viridiplantae; phylum Streptophyta; class Pinopsida; order Pinales; family Pinaceae; genus Larix; species Larix kaempferi. The sequence continues at coordinate 6,662,613 of BSBM01000348.1, forward strand.
TCCTTTTAGATAATCTTCTAGATTATACCTTTCAACTGTCAAATCCTTGACAACAACGGAAAATAGCATGCGATCTTTCTTTCTGCTCCTTCGAAGGCTCCTATCCCTGCATTCTAATGCACTCCACCTAATGAGGACATATCTAGTGTGTTCCCCTCTAATTTGAACCTGTGCTGCCTTTTGGTATCCTTTGAAATCATATGCCAATTTCGGAAGGTTGCAGCAAATGTAGTAGGTACCACCTGAACCTTCAAGACATCTTGAATCTCCCTAATGACCGAACTAGATCTTCATAGAACAGTTCATCTTCCAGTTATATGGTAGAGATCTTCTTTGCGACTTCAACTGTAATTTAATTTTCCCCATTTTCGGACTCGTTATTACAAGTTTTCACTCTATAGTAATCTCACGCCCGACCATGTGCAGTTATCGTTATCCGAGCTCTGAATTTTTTTCTTCCTGTACAACTTGAAGGGTGGATTGACACCCTCACCTTCTGGCTAAATAGAGCAGGACCGCCAGGGGCATAAGTGATTTAGATTTTCTGTTTAACTCTAGCTCAATCCTTAGATGAGTGATTTGGTTGATTTAAGAGGCCTTTCAGGTCGAAATTAGTAGCCTCTTAGTCACAATCTTGCACTTATCTTTTTAAGGATGACCAGATATTATATCTTCTTGAAAACCATAAGAGAAGAATTTAGATTAAATATTTCACATAGAACATGCACGTCATCCTCGAATTTCATGTCAATTATGTAGTGATTAAATACGCACAACCCAATTGGCGCTTATTCCTTCCGAGAGGAAATTCTTTAGCATGGAGAATCCTTCTGAAGTAGGCTAGTGGTGTCGAGCCTTTGGCCGTGAAAATCTTTTCCCCTCCTATAACCAGATCAAAGCAATGAAAAATCATTATGCTAATCTAAAATAATATATTCCTGAAAATTCAGGATATATGTCAAACATAGCGGTCCACCTTATTGAAATTTAAAATAATATATTTCATAAAATTCAGCATAACCTTGTTGAATTCCAAAAGTTGATATTTGGCAATTCCCCCACACCAGCTATGAGGTTGGAAATTCCCCCACACCGGAGAGATACGTGCTCAACTCGTCGTCCCGAAAATTACTCATGTGCATATGGTAGGAGATTATACAAGCTCTCGGCTCTAATGCTTTAGCAACTATGGAAAACAAAGCATAGAGAGAGTTTTTTCTCCATAGCCAGCTAGTGGTGATTTTTATTTTTCGTTAATTTCTTATTGTGACTACATCTATTTTACTCTTAATGTGTATCTTCCCTTTTTGTGCTTTCTATTAATATTGATCAGTAAAACTCGATGGCCTATAAAATTGTTGTACATTTTTCAAGCACAATTTAATTTTGTAGTAAATAATTATTAATAGCATATTTGCATAGAAGAGTGTATGTACTTGGCTTATTGTAGAAAAATATGTTGTGGGTGTAACTAGTAATGTCTATTTACATGGGTTTCTATAAGAGTTAGTGTTCATGTATGGCGAGGTATTTAATGCATCTTTTGTTTGAGATAAATTCCACGTAATTTTTCAAACTCTATGTAATCTTGGCATCATTGATTGATTCATCAAGGCCTTCACGGATTATGTCATGACCAACTATGAATGAAATTATCTCTACTCTCAAAAGTTGAAGAGACAAGGTTGACTTCTCATTTTCCAACGGATTTTTTAGATCTGATCACACCAAAGGTAGAAGAGAGTCTTTAAGCACCATGGGTTGATCACAATTCTAAGCCACATCGAGACAACATATGGTTGTGGCCACCTTTTCCTAAATCCATGGTGAACTAACACTCAACAATTATACCAAAGCTAAGAAGTTGCTTCTACCAGTCATAGCGAATATGTTTTCCTTGCCTTTCCTTGAAGTTTTCCATGGAATTGTGCTTGGACTCCATGTGATAGATTTGGAGGCAAGTGAGAAATCCCCTTATGCTCCATCATATTGCTTTGTGCCCTGCCTTAGACCTAGTAAGTGTTTGAGGAATTATTGTTGTTCCTAATATGCCAATTTTCACCAAGAGAGAGCACTCTTGAAAATTCAAGTCAATTTTGGCAAATAACATATCTAGTTTGCTTTGCCTCTAAAATTTTCCACCATAGTTTTGGTAAACTCAATTAGTGGTAAGATTTATCATTTCCTAGAGAATGACTTCCACCACATACAATTTTTTTTATAGGGTAAATGTTTTGTGAATAAAGGATGGGTTGCAAAGTCCAAGATTAATTATAGTTTCCTAGAAACAAGTAATATTGCTCTCCTCTAACAATTGGAGGCTAGTGTTGTAATAAAAGCCTAAAGCAACAAAGGGAATATTTTAAAACCTAGGTTTCAATCTGGTGGGATTCATTCATTTGATCTACCATCTAAGTTATGGTAATTTTCCATTTAAGTTGTGGTGATTAGCCACATATCTGTTAGATCACTTGGTAGTTACCATTTCTCTACAACACACCTTGTAATAAGGTATGGGTGTTTTGATTCATACATCTTCAAACACACTTTTAATAGAACCCATGCATATGTTTTAACAAGATTTGATATTTTGTGAGAGATAAGGTGGCTCTAAAACATTCACATGGTGGGCATGGCCCCAACCATATATATGGATGTTAAAGGGGCATCATAATGATTTGTAGCTTTCTCTTCCAACTACTAGATAAGTTTTCAAGCCTTGTTCGAATGAATAGTCACATGGCCTCGGACATGGCATAAGAAATCCTTCTCTTCTCCATGCTTAAGAGAACAAGGATTCATAACAAAAACTTTTCAATTCCTCCACAACCTTTATCCATAGCCACATCAATGCCCATAGGTTGCATAAAGTGAAAAATTGGTTCTCTTAGTAATGCTTTCTCCCTTAATGGTCTTGTAAAATGCACACAAAATATTTTGGGGAAAATGTGGGTGCAAAATTTTCCATGACACTTTCATGTTTGGTTATTCTTCATCTACATTTATATGTGTAAGATAGAAGTAAAACTTGTATGTAATTATTAAACCTGTCGATAGGTTAGATGTTCTTTTCAAGTTGATTTATAAATAAGATATTGATCAAATTATAACTATATGAATTAGACTATTCCATGGAAGGACGTTATTGAACTTACATATTGACTTTATATGAATCAAATCGAATAATGGATTCAAATCTTACTTTACAGGATTACTATTTCCAAATATTGTACTAAATATATACATATTATAGAGTAATGTTTGACTATCAACCGTAAGGGAATGGTAGGGGTTTTACGTCAAGATACAAGTACAAGTACAGAGTCTGTTGTTTTATGAACTGAGAATAGATGTAGGATTGCACAATATTGTGCTTAAAATTCCTTATGATCGTTGGCATGATCGCCTCTTCCTATTTATATACATTAGGCCATGGGTTAATTATTGTAAAATGCGTAGATTCCAGAACAGATCTAGTCATTTGCGATAGCAAAGACCAATGTTTTGTTTATATGATATGCATAAATATTGAAAATAAATCGAATATTACGTGGTTGAAACATTGGATTTCACCTAGGTAAGGAATGCTCCTTAAGGTTCGAATGTTGTGCTTTTGTTTAAAAGAATGCGGTGTTTTTATTTAAGAGAATGATTTGTTTTTATTTAAAAGAATCCAACGTTTTTATTTAAAAGAATGTTGTGTTTTTATTTAAAGGAATGCGGTGATTTTATTTGAGAAGAATGTTGTGTTTATTTTATCTTAAGAAAGAATGTTCCGTGAAGTGTAATCCTTCACATAATTTATTTGTCATTGGGTTTGGGATCCATTCAGGGATTTCACCTATGATAAGCTCAAACCGAGATTGCGTTTTCCAGTTGTATTGTAATTCATTCCCGATTGAGTCGAATTGGGTCAAGGACCTAGTTATCATATGGCCTCGTACTACTCTATTCTAGTTCAATGCATATATCTATGATTGCAATGGATTATAATATTTATATAGGTATTTTTTTTAATTATGGGGAGACATCAATGGAATTCCATTTACTATAGCAACAATTTCCATCTATGCTTAATTATAGTGGATAAATTCGGTATTCTCTTCAAATTGTATATATATAACGAGTATACATCATCAACATTCAGAGTACTCATCAATGCAAATTCAAAAATTTTGAATTTGTGTTACTATACTTAAAGATTTTGGATTTCAAAGCCAACCTGAGCTAACTCATCGGGTTTTTAAAATATTAATTGATTATTGGATTCTAATAAACTGCCTCCTAATAGTAATAACATAGCATTTTAAGACCTCATAATAGTACAATAGTTTAAGAAGGAATGAGAGTAATACCCGTTATTAAGCCTCCTGGATTAAAGTATCGATTTATCAATGCTCCACCCTCCTATTATATATGCACCCAGTCTCCTTGATGCTCTATCTGTTCCTTGATAGGCTCTTATTGAATTGTTAAACAACTCCATATAATAGAGAGAGAAAAAATTGAATAATAGCTACAAAGTTGATAGATATGTAAGTCTGTGGGTTAAAGGTAAATTAAGGAGGGGAATAAAGGAATGTGGAATGGCAACAAAGCTTTCAATGTCCAAGTTGTCTTACGCTAAGTAACCAATTTATTTCTCTAATAAATAAATAAATTAGTGTTGGCCCAGCAGGTGGCCATCACGTGTCTCTCACTCTTTCTAATTGTAAAGTTAGGTATTCAAAAAAATCAAGACGAAGAATTCAAAGACAAAGAAGTGTGGAAAGGGATAGACTTAGAGGGCAATTTTGACAATGTTATCATCACAATTCAAGCTGCAGAATGCATACTACAAAAAGCTTAATATGGCTGGAACTTAATGCAGAAAATTATCAAGGAAAATACAAGCTGATGCATAATATTTTCCTAGTTCAATTCAAAATACAATGGCTATATATTCTTATGACCCACTTTTTTTTAAACCATGTTTGAATTGTGTTTAGTGCTCAAGATACCTTTAGAATAATGTTACAGAAATTTTTTTAAGATACATGTTTTCATATATTTCAACAACTATTTATGTAATGATCCTAACTAGCATTCACACACTTTTCTTTGCAGATTTATTTTATGCCATTTGTTTGGTGCCTATACGAAATGGCAGATCGGGTTTTTCATGAGAGCTAAGTTCATCCTATCTTTTTGTTTGGTTTTGTTGTTGTTGTTGGCTTCTTGATATATTTTCTTGTTTTTGATGGATTCTTGTTTGGTTTTGCTGATGTTGTCACCATTGCCTTTGCACGTTAAGTTGCTTATCACTAAAAAATTGCAAACAAAGTTCTCATACACAAAAAGTTACTGAAAAGTAATCACCCCTATAGAGAATTCATAATTCAATTCGTCCCCATCAAATAAGAGAGAAATTGACAAGGGAGGCAAGAGACCGATAGTCATATTTTGAAAATTGTAGTAAAAAATAGGATTGGATAGGATGAATTGACGATGGAGTTCAACATGAAAAAGGAAAGAAACTGAAAATTTGATTAATAAGTGTTGGAACTTTGGGTTCCTTGTAACCTCACCTTGTCATCTAATTGGTTGTCACTTCTGAAGGAAATACGCATGTTGTTCCTCTTTTAAACCTATAAATTTTGCCAATAATTAATGCCAACTCTTAAGGCTTGACTGATCACCTTGTTTTCATATTAGAAATCATTCAAGGAAAAAATGACATTAGTCTTTTGAAATCCTCATCATTTTTAGTACTCCCTTACCATTCTTCATTTTCAAGAATCACAACTAAATAGCATGATATCTAACTAAGTAAGATGTGCACAAATGTTGGATTGTCAGATATGACTTTCACTCTAAATGTTTGATCTCTTGCAAAGAAACATAACTTCGTTGCATTAATCCTCTAAACCATCTAAAAAATAATATCCAACACATACTCCTCTATAGTTCACCTCTTGCAAATTTCTTAAGCTATAACATATCATGCACCTAAGAGTCATATTCTTTTGGGAAAGATGTAATACTTGTGTTAAAATTTGCACTCTTATTTTTTATAATACATGGTGCATTCAGGGAAATAGCACATCATCATCTGGATATTCAGATGAACGAGCACCAATACCTACTCCAGGGACAAATGAATACTTCAATGAGATGATATATTTCACTTGCAAAAGGTGCCAAAACAGGAAACTAAAGAAGCGACGGCTAGTTGGTAAACATAGATTGAACTATGGAGTTTATATAGAAGAGGTACACTATAAAATTAACAAATTGTTATTCTTATAATAAATAAATATGCACATTATGTAATACATTATTATTGATCATTTCAAATGATTTTTTTGATGAAAAGCTACTTTCAGTTCCCAATGTTCCTGAAGAACCGGCAGATATCACTGATGATAACCATTCTCAGGATGAAGAACAAGACACATTTATGGATGAAACTACTTCGCAGACAAATGAGGTTGGTGTTAATGAATTTATCCAAGATTTCTACACATCTTCTGAAGAAGTTATTGATTCACCCCTAGCTCATTTGGCTAGGACGCCTCTTTTCCCAAATGCAGATACTTCTATATTGGTGACACTTATGTTGTTGTTGAATTTGAAGGTTACACATGGATTGACAAACACATGCTTTACCGATATATTAAGGTAGGATTTGATATTCCTATAAATTAATGATCTAAATGTCTTAATAGTTTTGAATATTGTGTATACTTATGTTATAAAATCATTTGTTGCATCATGTAGAATTTTGGCAAACAAGATACTTCCAAAGGACAATAAGTTGCCTCATTCTCATAGAGAAGTATCTTCAGTAATGAAAGACATTGGAATGGAGTACAATACATATGATGCATGTCCAAATGACCATATATTGTACTATGGAAAGAATGCAAATTTGCAACAATGCCCAGTGTGTCACACAGATAGGTATCGTAAAGATCAAGTATCCAGGAAGGTTCCTTATAAAGTACTACGACACATTCCACTAAAGCCAAGGTTTGAGAGGATGTTCAAATGCAAGGAGTTGGAAAAATATATGGATTATCATGCATGGGGGAGGAGCCAAGATGGTGTCATGCGTATGGCCACGGATAGCAAATATTGGAAAGATATTGAGGAAAAATTGCCACATTTAAGAAATGAGCCAAGGAATGCAAGAATTTCTCTAGCAATGGATGGTGTCAATCTGTTTGGAGATCTTAGAACAACATATTTTGTTTGGCCAGTTTTAATTATTAACAATAAGCTTCCCCCTTGGATGGAAATGAAAAAGGAGCATGCAATGTTAACTCTCATCATACCAGGTACTGGAACATATTAATGCAATGCTTTCTTGAAGATTATATACAAAAAAAATCAACTCAATTAAACCCTCTTACAAAACTTTTTGTTTATTTAGGGAGGTATCAGGTAAAGGATATGGATGTATAGATGGAGCCCCTCATTGATGAGCTTCACAAATTATGGGATGGTGTGAATATGCATGATGTATCAGGACCTATCAATGATAGAAACTTCCTCTTTCATGCGATCCTTATCTGGACAATTCATGATGCCCCAGGACTCTCTATTTGTTGTGGTAATATATTATAAATTACATTTGTAATTATTTTGTTCCTTTTACCATTTACTCAATATGTGTTCCATACTTATTTCAGGGCTACAAACAAAGGGGAAATATGGTTGTCCATCATGTGGGCAGAAAATGTTGCATAGGTACTCAAAGGATCTTAATAAAACTGTGTATGATGAGTATCGACAATTCTTATCACAAAATCATTGCTATTGAGTGCACGAGAAAAATAAGTTCAATGGAAAGGAAGTGGAAATGAGGAAGCCAATAAAGATGAATCCTTCTAGGTGGAAAGCAATGTATGACAAAAAGGAAGGGACGGGCTTTCCACTAGGAATGAAAAGACTCTCTATTTTCTATAAATTAGATTATTATGAGAGCTTGCCAATAGCCCACCTATTTGATACTATGCACATCGGGAAAAATGTGGTAGAGTGCTTGTGGAAACATCTAAATGGAACCAACCATGAAGCGCAAATAAAGTTACGAAAGGACCTCCAAGTTGCCAATATCATGCCGAACATGTGGTTGCATGAAAACAACTCATATATTCATGCTCCTTGGGTTTTTACATCAGAGGAGAAAGCAAACATCATTGATACAATGAAAAGCATAAGATTTACTTCTGGTTTTGGTGCGACATTAAAAAACTTATTCACGAGAGATGGGTCAGAGTTTACAAGCCTAAAAACACAGGATTGGCACAACTGGATAAAGGTAACTTTGTAGTACATCAGATTTGTTGCAAGATAATTATAAATTTGTATATCTTACTGACAATAGAAGTTCATGCATATTTTAACATGGCTATTTGTTACTGGTCATGTAGTATGTGTTGCATGCAGCAATACCAAGCACTTTTGATCGTGATATCACGTTAACTATTTACAAATTATCCAAATATTTGAGGTATTTTGAATCTTTAATCCAGACTCTTCGATGACACTTATTCTTTGAAGCGTATCATTGGTAATTCATTTATATTAGTTTATACATATAGTTTTGAAGAAATCATTAGTCTTATTGTGATACATGTTAATGTATGTAGGTGGGTCTCATCTAAAGAGATACATGAGGATGAATTGAAGTATTGGAAAAGGAATGTTTCACTTTTGACGTGTGATATTCAAATGTACTTCCCTCCAAGCTTCTTCAATTCTCAAGAACACTACCTTCTACACCTAGTAGAAGAGATTGAATAGTGTGGTCCTATCCATATTCGGACAATGTGGCTCGTGGAGAGATATATGAAGGTTCTAAAACAATTTGTGAGGCAAAGGGCTCAACCAGAAGGGTCCATGGTTGAGGGGTACATGGTTTTCCAAACAATGGTTCATTTGAGTGAGTACTTACCTCAATTACATCTTGAAGCACCACAATTATGGGATTGTAACCAACCTCAATCATTTGAAGGAGAAAAATTAGAGGGTAAAGGGACTTCAAAGAGGATTAAAGGTATATAAAAATGGTGGAAGTAGTCATTTTTATCTTACATTTTTTAAGACATGGCTTTAAATAATTATTAATTCATTGAACATTTCGATTTTTCATTGTAGATGCTAAGGAGTGGGAGTCATTGCATTTGCATGTTGCATATAATTATGACTTTATGCTGGAATGGATGGAGAAGTACACTGAGCAAAAGAAATTAGAGGATGAAGAGGCATGGGCCAATATATATAATAGACATGGCCAAAACACTACTCGAGGACTTCCTGCAGCCCATAAAAGAAAATGGCCAAAGAGATGCTCATGGAATTGGCTAAATACCAATATTGAACATGAGGCAACAAAGCGGAGGAATAGAGTAACACAACAACAACTGAATTTCGTTAAAGGATCTAAAAATGGAGAGGTGATACATATATATTAACATATTGGAGGTATTTATTAAATTTTTTTAACTTTTGTATCCTTGAATCTAATTAGTTAATATTTATATGAATTTAGGTAACATATTACAAAGGAATGTGGAATAATGGTCATCATTTTCGCATCAACAAGGTTGATGACAAGCGACAAACTTATGATTGTGGAATTTCAGCATCATTTGAGGTGGAATGTCATTCACATGCAAATGATAGACAACCAATCACAAGCACACTTCGCTATTATGGAGTGTTGGAGGATATTATAGAGCTTGATTTCACATCTTTCAAAAAAGTTCTATTTCGTGTTGAATGGTACAAGCTTATCAAAGTGGGCGAGGAAAAAACTATCTTTCTACACTTGAATGGATTTGAAATGATCAATACATCTAGGTTTGAAGCCACTTCTGAACCTTATGTATTTCCAAATCAATGTGACCAAATATTTCTTATTCCAAATTTAGAACAACCCGGTTGGTCATTTGTTATTGATTATGATCCAATAGGACGAATAGTAACATTTGTTCAAGATGTAGAGGAACATGACTTACTTGAAGATGCAGAAGCCCCCCCCGAGGACATGGTTGACCTAGATGAAGATGATGAAAACATGATTGTTGATGATGCATATGACCAAGATGAAGATCCTGATGAGTTCACTGAAGTGCTCGAAGGACATGAGCAACCACATGAGAATCATGTCCATGAAGATGATGAATTCATTGATTTTCATTTACCTGTAATTGAAGGTGATGAAGACCATGAAAACTTCAGAATTAATTTATTTGTGGATTTATGTCCCATTAATGATGGTGTGTTTATGACATTAGACGAGAAAGTTTCATGCGAGGAGGACGATGTTTGATCATCATGTTCACTTTATGATGGTTTTGAGGATTCATTACAATATAATTAAATATTTAAAGGTTAAGTATTGTGTTTTTTATTGTACACACAATATAATGGAAATTAACTAGTAATTTGAATGTTTTGAGAGGTTTGTTAGTGGATGTTTGTAATGTCAATGTATATAATGTAACATCCCTCTTTACTCCTATTATGATGTGCATTAATGGTTTTAAGTATAATGGTAATTTCTTAAGAATTACTATATTGTTTAAGCTGTCAGTAATTAGATTATAAGAGATGATATTGATATAGATAATATCATTTGGATGCCTAATAAATCTATGGTATGAACATTCGAATACAAGCTAGTATAAGGCCTAATGTATGCCTAAAGGAATGCTTCATTACACATATCTTCATGGTCCAATCCTTATGGTTTCATGTAATGAGCTTATTGTTATAACTGTCTCTCTATATTATGTGGATAATAGATATTCCTTTCATGACATTTAATTCAGATGGTTAAACCCAAGTTTATAATAAATGCATTACTAAGCTAAAGTACATAATGTAAGAAAGAGGAGCTCTTTGTGTTTAAACAAGAACGAGACATAAAAGAATATTATAGAAGGATGTGTTCTTATGTACAACAAGCATACACTCTTGGTTATAGTAGTTACCTAGAAAGTCTATTTTATACCTTTAAGTGTTGATACTTGTTAAAATAATTTTTTTTCCAATTTTTTCTATTTCATTTTATGTTTTTACTTCTTTAACAAGTTACTTGAAAGACATTTTTGTGTTTCGTGGAGGTAGGGGATCTACCACACCCCAATTCCTTAATTGAAATGTTGAGAAGCTTAAATACACAATCAACACCTAGGCACTTTATGCAATCAAAACCTAGGTAAGAGAAACACAATATCATAAAGATAAAAAACCTTTGGAAGTTGAGCATTGTTTACGTTTTTCTTATGTATTGAAACATAATGAAAATTGTGTATGTTATTGTTTATGTGCTAGTGAATTTGATTTATGTTACTAATATCACTTGCATATGTTCTCTAATCAATATTTTCTCATTTTATGTCATTATGTGTTTCATTAAGAATATGTCTATGGGTGCTTCTGATTCTACTATGGGGGATCCACTAATCTTAAATGCTTTAATTGAAATGCTAAGAAACGGGCAAGGGAAAAACATTGCTACGATGGTGCATGAGGTAAGCTTCAAATTGTCTTGTATAGGTTCAATTATATTATTTCCCCTATTATGTTATATTAATTTATGTTTGTGGATTGCAGGCCATCTCTAAAGTCATTCCAACCCCTATCACACCCTTTAATACATCTAGTATTATGCCAGCGGTAAGATTTGATCTAGATTATTATGCATTTAATTGACTTATTTCACCATTTACCATTTTAATATTTATATTTGTGCCTTGTAGGATGTTTCAAGAACTACTCCAACAAGCATGCAATCCATTGGTATAGAGGGTCATGTCATGCCCTCTACATCTAGATTAGAAACACATGTCACAAGGGTGGCATCAAGCGTAGAAAATCATAGCATGCCCTCTACATCAAACATGGTTGTTCCTAGTATCCCTATTGAAATGGACATGCATGCCCATGTTAGGAGTACATCCCAATTAATGAATAATCCATCAAGTTTGGGTTCAGTCAGTATTCTCCCACCAACACCTGAACAAGATTCCTTGAGGAGTCTCATAGAATCACAATCAAGAACACTAAGGATCCTACCAAATACTCTTGAAAATGCTGAAATTAGGAAAGAAATACTTAAACAAATTCAATTATGGGAGAGGGCATTGTTGGAGAGTGCAGGACTTACTTCAGATGAACAGGTTAAATTATTTATATTATTACTCTTGTCCAATTCATAATTTTGTTGAGCATTATAGATTTCAATTTTCATAATTTAGAATTTTTAGTACATAGCATCTTTCGAATTTTTGAAAGTTTTATGTAGTTCAAAACAGAGATATGGTTAGGTCTTACCTTTGTTGAAACCACTTGGGAGCTTCTTATGCTTTTGATGGAATGTTTAGGGAGAATGCTAGAGAAGATTTCATAATAAATCTTTAGAAATCAATGTTTAGACACAAACCTTACTTTATGCACCTTTGTAAATAGTAATAGTACAAAAGTAGTGCTTGAAATGATCTATTCTTCACAACTGATAGCAATTCTCAGATTTTGAAAATCATAGCAATGAAATGTTAAAGCATATCAGTCTTCTTATGAACACACCAAAAGAGTCCTCCTTCAAAAAAGACAAAATGGATATGCACTTCTACTACAAACACACAGTTATTAGTCTTCAGGGTAATGACATCCAAATGTCATAAAAATCAGACCTCAAGGCATAGTTTCTCATCAAAAAATATAGGCTTGTTGTAACCTTTTCCATGCATAAAAATTACCACAATTTTAGAGAGACACCAGGTTTTGGCACATAGAGTGTTAGGGATTCCAACAACAAATGTTAGAAAATATTAAAAATTGTAATGAGCTACACTCAAAAATCAAGGCTGTTTTGTAGTAACTGTTTAAGAGTATCAAAGGGGGCCCAACACTACACCTCTTGACAGGGTATAATTGCCTCCACAAACCTATTAAGTAAAGGGGTCTTTTGTTGCAACAAAAAATCAGTCATTAGTCCTAAAAATTTTCATGAATGCATTAGATCAACCCATATTTTAGAACTGTCATGTTACAACCCTTCTACTGAATAGATTTGCTATGCAATGATGTGCTAAAACTAGTCAAATCTGTAAGCATTTTCATGTAATTTTTTATGCCTTGATGGTGTTTATGATAATTATTTTAGAGTTGAAAATAGTTTCATATTTTGGTTGGGATTCTAACAATTTCACAATCTTATTGAAAATATAGGAAATAAATGACAAAGTGACTGATGTACCTATAGGTTAATCTACCTCAACCCCTGGGACTACAACAATATCCTCAGTCACTACAAAAGGATCGCAAGAAGTAACAATTTTGCTCACCTCAGAAGGAAATGTCTTGAAGGATGAAATGGGGTTAAAATTCTTTCACTTTATTTTTCGCCATGCAGAACAATTATTTGGAAATACCATCCAAATGGATTGGAGGAAGCAAGCCAATGCTAAGAAAGAAGAACTCTTTAAAGGTTTCATTACAGCATTTGGAAATCCTGGTTTTAATAAGGAAATTATTCTAGATATTGCACGGAAATACATTCACTCTAAACGAGACAATATAAGGTCAAAGCTGACAAAAGACTTGAGATATCCACGTCCAGCTTGGATCACAGACCAAGTGACATGGGATGAACTTAAGAAAGATGCAAAGTTTAAGAGGAAGTCCTATTTTCATGTAATTTTTTATGCCTTGATGGTGTTTATGATAATTATTTTAGAGTTGAAAATAGTTTCATATTTTGGTTGGGATTCTAACAATTTCACAATCTTATTGAAAATATAGGAAATAAATGACAAAGTGACTGATGTACCTATAGGTTAATCTACCTCAACCCCTGGGACTAGAACAATATCCTCAGTCACTACAAAAGGATCGCAAGAAGTAACAATTTTGCTCACCTCAGAAGGAAATGTCTTGAAGGATGAAATGGGGTTAAAATTCTTTCACTTTATTTTTCGCCATGCAGAACAATTATTTGGAAATACCATCCAAATGGATTGGAGGAAGCAATCCAATGCTAAGAAAGAAGAACTCTTTAAAGGTTTCATTACAGCATTTGGAAATCATGGTTTTAATAAGGAAATTATTCTAGATATTGCACGGAAATACATTCACTCTAAACGAGACAATATAAGGTCAAAGCTGACAAAAGACTTGAGATATCCACGTCCAGCTTGGATCACAGACCAAGTGACATGGGATGAACTTAAGAAAGATGCAAAGTTTAAGAGGAAGTCCTGCAATAATCCAAACTATAGGCCATCTTCACGAGGAGGAGCTAAAAGACGCCTTCGAGATACAACAAAAGCAACCCAAGTTAGGGTGTCAAGTATTGGATCCCATAAATTAGGATCTGGTTGGTACAATAGCATTCATGGTGGCTTGGTAAGTGAAAATTTTCATCTACTATATTTTCTATTTCAAAAGAAAAATCATGACAAAGATGCACGATTTAATTGTATCTGAGTCATTATACCTTATAAATTTGGTTATCTTCATTTATGTAGGTTCACCAATTTCAAAAGGAATCTTCAGAGGAGGACCTAAAATATGCTTTAATACACGGTTCCCAAGGACTTTGACAACATATGCTAGATCGAGGGGAGATATTAATCACTCGTCATGAATCTGAGGTAAGTTCTTTATAATATTTTATGAATTATGCAATCATTTAATTGGAGGTATTATGTTATCTTAATAAGTTAAATTATGTCGTGTATAGGAATACCAACAATCAAACTTATCAGGTGAAGCATATGGGAGTGATAGTGAGGAGCGTGGTGATCATGAGGAGCTACAGGCACATAATGGATCGTTTGTTACACACAATGATTCAATTCTCATTACTGAACCCGAGCGAGAAACCATCGTTGAATTCCAACAAATCGGAGACAAGAATAACCAGGAGGATGTTCAATGTGATGAGCAATCCAGACCTACAATTAGAATAGTACCTCGTAGAAAGAAGACACAAAGGAAGATGATGGATATAAACCAATAAACATCATACTTGTTGAGTGCCTTTGTTCAGGGTACTTCCTGTGCCACTGTTCAGTTTTTGTTTCTATTATTTAAGCCTAATTTATATATCATCATACTTGTTAAATCAATATTCATGTTTCTTCAGCATTTGCTACCTTGGATCGAGAATGGATGATTACTTATATTTTAAATGATATGACTGTATTTTCACCAAACATTTTCAAGCTGGTTGCTTTTGAGAAGTGTTAAGTTAAAAAGATTTTGCTGTTAGCCTAAATATTTATTGGAATTTGCTATTTGTTCTATTTAATTCGATCTATTGAGTATTGAAGCTCTGCAATCTTTTATGAATGAGTAAGTGAATTTCTGTATATGTATTAAGTTGAGTTTGAATATGAAACCAGTAAATTAAGACTGAATTGACTTGATTTTCTTAACTCTGTGTTTAGAAAATCTATATGTGGTCTATATTTACCAAATTGATAGAAGAGTTATTAAATTCATATACAGTTTAAGGATGGGTAGTTGACCGGGCTAAATTCACTTATAAACAGTATGGTTATTGTCTGACGGCGATTGATTTCATTCATTTGTTTTCTATTGTGGTTCAAATTAATAGAATTCTTTGAAATTGCATGAGAAATAGGCAGGAACCCATTGAATTTGGAAAAGAGTTTCGTGGTTTCTGTGTTCTGGAGTGTGTAGGAATCAGACCAGAGAGAGCTAATCAATGTTAGCTATGCATCATAAGTCTGATTGACAGTTGAAGGGGCATATCGGTCTCAAACTTGCACAAGAGTTAACAGTATAATGGTAGAGCAATGAGAAACCGGGTGGGTTTCAAAGAGGTGACACATTTTCGAGCTTGAATAGGATGTCGCTCTTCTAAATGGTTCACAACATGGTGGAATTCCTCACCAAGCCCAATTCTGTTCTTGCTCATTCACGGGATCAGGCCGTGAGCATACTTTCGACTACGCCACATTTGCAACACATCTAATTCTCAGGACAAGTTGTCTATGAGTCTGCCAACTGAACGTGTCTCCTCTCTCTTTGATATGTTCCTGTGTAATGCATTGAATACATTAATGGAGGAACATGAAGCCCGTGAAGACTCTCATAAATTAGTATCATTTGAAGCAGGGCTTGAAGTGGTTAACTTCTTCCACTCTTTGTTATCCAAATTACAGTGAAAAATATTGAACAATCTATATTGAACATCAGGACACAATTTTGTGTTCGATGAATCTGTAATTGAGCTATAAACAAGAATAGTGCCTTCCTTGTTCTCAACTCTCCCCGCAGCATCGTTTTAAACGTCTTAATCTATGGGCTTTGCAACTTTGTTGAGAGAGAGTTGCATTTTCAAAGATAATTCAGGATGAAGAATCGAGCTCACCTGTCTATCGGTCAGTATTCAGATTTTACGCAATTGGAGGAATGCCCTTTGGATGAAGGTAAGGTTAGGTTACATAGCATTGTGAGTCATCCGAGTTAAGTTACATAGCATTGTGATGTATTATGTCTATGTCTCCCAATTGCATCTGCTAGTGCATGAGATTATTACTAATAGTCTTAATCTGATTACCTGCTTGTTGATTAGTAATGTTCTTAATATGATTATCTGCAAGTCTACACTGTGCCTTTTCTTCTCCATGTTCGGTGCATTTATCACTATCCGTTAGCTTCTCATGTCAAAGTGTTATCTTTATACCTCTCTACAAAAAAAAATAGACTCTCTACTTGTGAAGAGACACATTGCATGTAGTGAACACGATACTTTTTTTTATTTGTACATTTCCTTCCATCATCTCTCTTTGATAATCTTCCACGATACTTTTTTATTTGTACTATTTTTTATTTGTACACTGCCTTCCACGACAATCTTCCACCAAAGGTAGGCTTGAGATTTGGATATTCCTCCACAATATAGAGAACAAATGGCATATTGCAGATTGCAATCCAGATCTGTAAGTGCGAGCCCATGCCATGACTTATCGTAGATCTGACTCTACTCATGGCACTATATAGAGTTAAAAATATAACAATATTTTCGTACTTGACATCTTTGAATTCTAGCAATGCTACAACCTCATATTGTTGCTTATGGTGCATTCTTTTGATCTCATCATTCACCACTTTCGTTGTTGCTTATGGTGTATTCTTTTGATCTCATCATTCACCACTTTGATCTCATCATTCTTTTGATTCGTTATCTTTGCTTCCAGAATCCTGACCAATTCAAGCATCTAGATGAATTGGTTCCAGCAAAGATAACGAATGATTTATGTTAATTAAATGAGAACAACATTCACGCCAACGGAATCCCGACCTACATTTGCTCTAATTTTTTAACAACAAATACAACTCCCTATCATTCAATTGTCAACTGTTACAGCGAGTTACCCGTCTTCATTGACAGCCATAAAGAAGTTAATTATTGTGCTATCTAGTTGATGCATGGGCCCTCCTCTACTGAGATCAACTTAAAGAAATAAATGTAATAGCAGAAAATCATCTCGGTGCATGAATGGAAGCCCTTTCTCCATTGCATGGAAGCCCTTTCTCCATTGCATGGAAGCCCTTTCTCCATAGATGTCATAACTATAACTTGGAGCATCAAGCATGCTACTCCGTTGGTATTGATATTGGTGGAATTATGTTGCTGGTATTGATATTGTTGGAATTTTGCTGCTGAGTGTGCAATAGTGACAACTTCCACATTGTGTGAAATGTGAATGCCCGTGGGCTCCCTTTAGTGCGTCAAGAAGCTATGTCAAGGAGATGCGGCCTTCTACTGTGGAGGGATGTGACTTCTACTGAACCTATCAAATAATATTTAAATTATTTTTTTATTTTATTTTTTTAATAATTTTTTTTTTATATTGTCTTTAGAGAGAAAATAGTTGGAATTAAGGATATATAGTCTCTATAGAGACAATATCAGCTACTGTCTCAAAAGAGACAAAAATGAAATGGCTCTGGAGAGACAATAATATTTGTATTCTATATCGTCTTTATAGAGACAATATTTTAAGACAATAATTTGAGACACTCGCTTAAAGAAAATACTTAAGACAATACACAAGTTTTTTTTTGTCTTAGTTTAAGACAATTTAGCCAATAAATGTCTTAAATATTGTCTTAAAACCCCCCTCTATGTAGTAGTGGATGCAAACACAAGAAAAACACAAGAGAGGCACCATATGCACGTGGTTCACCCAACCTATGGGCTACGTCCACCAAAAGTTGCACCGCATATTATTACAAGTAGAAAATTACATTTACAACACAAATGTTGCTTTATTCAAAAGAGCCCAAATCTTCATAGCCTCTGTCACTGATAGTACCGTTAAGGAAATCCCAATCAACAACTATGACTGGGATCTCACATACTCAACAGAGTCCTTCTAACATTCGACCAAACATGAGATAACAGGGTAGATACATATAACAAACTACACCGAGTATGAGTTCCTGAATCTTCCATTTTCAATCGCCACGTGAAAGACACAAATACCCTTATATAAAAGAAAATGCATCGGCATAACAATATGAGATCTTTACATGGATCTACGTAAATAAACAGAGAACCAGGGATGCATATGCCTTTACGTAAAGTAATAAAGAGAACTCAATCACGATTTCAATCCAGCGCCAAACATTCCCTGAATAAGTAGCAAACATAAAATATGTTTTCAGTATAACTAAATCCTCATTTTGCAATAAAACAATCACGGAGATCTAAGACTCTTAACGCTTTCAATCCAGCAGTGAAATATAAATACGATTTAGTATGACTAAATCCTCGGTTTTGCAATTTAACCATTACCGAGATATAAGACTCTTAACGCTTGCAGACAAGAATTCAACAACAAATATAAACATGGATCAATATGACTAAATCCTCAATTTGCAGCCTAGGTACGGAGAATGAGAAGGCCGACCATAAAGAGGCCGCCTCCTGCACAAGTATATACCAACATAAACATACACTAACCTAACTATACCATCTATAAATGCACAAGGATACTAAACCAAAAACCTTGTCTGCACAGAGATCAAAATCAGAAAATATCTGACAGGCCTCATGCATAACCTCACAATACAATGCAAACAAATTAATAGGCTTTTACACATATCTATAATATATACATAGGTCTATATTTTTAACTGGAGACTCAGTTCAGATAGAACACACCCAGAAAGAGTATACCTGTGCAATACTCGACCTGCCTCTAAACATGTACAGAGAATAACATAGTATTCTTCAAGGTAATTATAAGGAATGTGTCATTCAGAAGTAGAATACAAACAGCATTCCAGTAGGTTAAGGTTTCTCATTCACCATTAGCACATTTCGGTTGTGAAAACATCTATAACCGGGAATTGTCATTTAAAAGGAGCTAATCTACTCCATCGTTGTTAACTTAGATTTAATCACCGAAAAACCACTTCTCCTGAACCATGACCCTATTATGTAATTACCACACACATATATATACATATATTCAATGAATTGGATTGAGATCGAAGCAATATAAGTATAACATGTATATACCTAAGGCCATCAAACTAAAAAGAAATGCAGCGATCATCATCGAAAATGGAGAACAAACTTCTCCAACGCAGAAGTATAAGATAACAAGCATTTAAACAAAACACTAACAGCAGAATCGGATCTCGACTGATCTACAAGCTTACCTCTTCCGGATCTGTTGTGCGAACAGCTCGATCTTGGCATTTGGGGCACGATGCATCATATTTAACCAAACGAAAGCATTCAACTCTAAAACTTACAGTAAAACAGAAGTGGACTCGTTTGTGAACCTTTCTCTCCCATCTCTGCTATGTGAATAGCTCGACCTCGGCA
This sequence comes from Larix kaempferi, assembly GCA_027924585.1. NCBI lineage: Eukaryota > Viridiplantae > Streptophyta > Pinopsida > Pinales > Pinaceae > Larix > Larix kaempferi. The sequence goes on from BSBM01000348.1 coordinate 6,682,486, forward strand.
TTCAAGGAGGTGAAGTAAGTCACGCATGTGCACCAGCAGAATCTTCGACTGAACAGTTCCGTTCCCCCTTCTTCCCGCATGGATAGTCCCACCATCATCCAGGAAGGGGTATCCCCATGATGGAAGCGATCAAGCATTTTTAAACTCTGAGAGTGGTTGTCTACCTTGGAATATCCTTCAATTGCAGAGGGGATTTTCGAGACATCTGGAGGTTGAACTACATCATGTGGCAATTCAGGGAACAAACTTGTATCCCAATATTCTCCGCCAAACTGAAGTTTTTATTATAATTTAATAGCCTGCTCCTATCCGATTAAGGAGTCATCTAATATAAGTAGTGCTTCATAATAATTGCAACGTTCCAAAAAGGAAAAGGGGTTTTTCCCACTAAAATACGAAATGACACAAATCATGCCAAAATAACTTTGATAAAAGGCAAGTCGTCCTCAAACACTTGTAGCCAAGATAATATTAGGGAAGAGAATGGCGACATACCCTCCAATGTTCCTAGGGGTAAGGTCTCGAACTTATCGTGTCCTTCCTCCTTCAAATAAATATGTAAGCCCTTGATTAAAATAATATATAATCGAATTTTGACCTTTTTGGCACTTATGCTATTTTCCTTTCCATGTAGTCATAATAACAAATTATTAGAGTATATACATTATGCTATTGAAATGATCTTTTGACTAAAGATTCATTTGGAGAATAAGGATTTATTGATGCCATATATATCTATATATATATATTCCTCACTTATGATAATGACTATAATATAGTCCTTCAAAAGAAAAAGATTCATCTTCTAAATCAAAGGGTCCAACAATAACCTCTTTCATACTTAAGTTTAGTATCATCGTTAAGATAATTCTTTTAATCCTTAATTACTCACCATGATCTCATTTAGTAATGAGATTGCGAACTCTTGCTAATGGTTAGCTGTTATTTAATAATTTAGTCTAATCGATACCTACTTCCATTTAGGCATCGAGGTGAAAGGTATTCTTACCCGAACAACATTCGTAGTTACTGACTGGATCTCTTGTCTTCTGTAGTGGACTCATTTATCCGTCGCTTAGTTGTCTCCGCCACTTCTTCCGTTGCGTCCCACTGAACTCTCTGCTTAACATTTTCAACTTTAAGAAGTAACATACAATACTGTTGGGTTCCACTGGTGGGTCCTTGGCCTTGAGCTCCTCACCAGGGCCATTCACATAAATACAATCACAATAATTTATTTACATTAGATTGCTAAATGAGGGGTGTTACATTTTGTCAAATCATTCCATTGAATAAGTAAAAATCTCGCTTGGAAGGTTGGTTCTAGTGAGAAAATTGTAGTCGGTATTAATCCGATTGTCAGATATGAGAATGGAGATCAACTTTCTTTTGTTATTCTCGATTATTTATAGGAAATTGGATACACTTCCCTTTCTCAGATAAAAAAACCGGGTTCGGATTCTGATGGTTCGTATTGGTTCTCTGCTATTGATTTGGGCTTTGTTGGTGCTCAGCAAAACAAATGGGAATTTTACATTTCCAGATTGAAGGTTGTCGGTATTAGACTTTCAAACTTTGAGGATAATTTATTGTGGATTGGAAATAAAAAAGACGGAAAAAGGCAACTGCTAAATAATCCTATCTCCATTGCAAATTGTGATAATATATTGTCCCTAAATGGTGGTATGAAAAGTTGTGGAAGTGAAAGATTCCACAAAAAATCAAGTGCTTCTTATAGCTTATTTTGGATGAAGCGGTCCTCACATGGGACAATTTTTTTAAACGTGGGTGGCAAGATCCAAATAGATGTTCTTTATGCACCTGTGAAGTTGAGACAAATGACCATTTATTTATTTTGTGTTCCTTCAAAAGGAATATTTGGACTATTGTCTTTGTAAATATTTAGATTCCAATGGTTTGGGACAAATAATCACTGGATATAAATTTTTATGTTTGGTACTCGACTAGAAAGGACCACAGGTTGTTTCCAGCTATCATATGTTGGGTTATTTGGAACTTTAGAAATTCATCTATTTTTTATGACAGGTCCCCATCTATTTCAACAGGTCTGAAAAAAATATTAAATTTATACAGGGAACTGCGTCCTATAAATGCTAAGGTTCAAAAAAATAGAAATATTGTGGCCCTTCCTTGTATTGATGAGGTCCATGGCTACTTTGATGTTGCAACTATGGAGGGGAGTTGTGCAGTTGGTGCATATCTTGTCATTAAAAATGCACACAGCTTTAAGTTGAAGTTAAATTGTGGACATGGTACCAATAAAAAGGAATAACTTCTTTCCTTCTGGTGTCTGATAAAGTTTGCAGATCTTCTGGTTAAATTGGGAAAACAACTCTGTTGTCCTCTAGTCCATTGTTCTACATCATTGGTGCAACAGAATTACATAAATTTTGAACAGGTTTCACTATTGGTTGGTTCAACATACCATCAGAGAGATAAATGATATAGCTGATACTCTTTCGAAAACTACACTGCTACATAATGAAGGCATATTATTATGGGAAGAATTTCTTGATAATCATATGGAAAATTATAGTGTTCAGTTTACTTCTTTTGAGGGATCTCTCACTTTGTTTAAGCTTTGGTTAGCATATAGGTGATTTCTTATATTGTCCCAGTATGTTTTCCTCTTGATTGTTGGTCTATTTTTGTCAGTTTGGACTATGGAAATTTTGGACTATTTGTGCCGAATAACCATTTTTGGACAGTTTTAGATACTTATATGTACTTTTTTATTCGAAAGAATAGCAAAAGTATGTTTTTTCTCCTTGAAAAAAACAATGTTCTCAAACCATGAGAATTAACATATTTAATATGATTTTTAGAACACTGATACTTCCAAGAAATCTTAGTATTTATATTTTCTAAGGATTATAAATATTTTTATTTCAAATTTTAAAAATGTAATAAGAAAATATTTATTTGTAAAACAATTTGTATATATGTATTTTTCTTCTTTATAATAAAGATTAATCACTACTTTTTAAAATCATAAAAAAAATTAATCATATATAATATTTCAAATTTAAAAATGTAATAAAACAATTACTTATAAAACAATTTTTACATATCTCTTTTTGATGATGATAATCATGATTAATGTCCATTGAGACACTTTTGTCTTTCAAGCCTTAAGACAAGAAAAATGAATTACTTGGATTTTTGTAAAATTTGATGTCTTTGATGAAAAAGCTGAGAACGAAGTGTTCCTAGGTTCCCATAGTTTTGACAAATTAGAAGATCATGGAGATTCAGAGTTGCAATAAATATTAGGAATCTGCGATCGAATGTGGGTGTACGCAAGGCACTCTAAAAGAAAGTGAGATTCATCCTCAACGCTCATCGACTCACAGAAGTAGCATAAATTTTACTCCCATTGTGTTTTAGGAATTGTCCATCATCCCATTTCTCTATGAAGCTCATGGAAGTTCGTTCTTATCTTGGCTATATTAATCTTCTTCTTTAAACTTATTAAGATAGAGAGGTACGTTTGGTCTTCCAGATTAGGAATAATGACTTCCTTGTAATATCTTAATTTTTGTTTACCCTCTAACTCTTTCTCGTCCCACATTCTTGCTTTGAACATATATGTGATAGTTTTTTGAGGTTTTTCATATCTTGCAAAGTTGTGTTATCGTCAATCCCCCAATGACTTAACCAAGCCATGGCATCTTTGTACCAACCTCTCTTGAGCTGAAGATTGCCTGGACTAGAATTTAAATAAATTTTAGGGAGTCTCTGGTCTGCCATATCATTTATCTTATTCTTGTACATCAAGTATCTATACATAGCTATGCTTTCAATGGGTGGGAGACCCACTTCCATAAGGAGAATAAGATAGGGTGTGTTGATCTTAATTTTGAGATTATATGTGATAAAACATTTTTGAATTTGCTGGATCTTTCTCCAGAACTCTCGAGAGATTCTACACCCCTAAACTTCACAACCGTACAAGATAATAGGAGTGATGAGAGTTTCAAAAAGGAACTTCTTTTTACCCCACATCACAAGATTTGTTGATTTGCAATTGTTTTCTAGGCCGAAATAAGCTTTCCACCCTCTGTTAATCCTTTCCTCAATGCTATAGTTTCAGTTGAGCTTGTGATGGATATTAATTCTGAGATACTTGTAAGAGGGCACTTCCTCCAAGTTTTTATTGTCATAAACAAAATTAGCATAGGTGTCTTTGGTAGACTCGATAATCATAACTTTGGTTTTATCAGTGTTAACAGACATACCCATGTTAGAGTAGAAATCCTTGAGAATCCTTAATTGAGTATCAAGTTCATAGGGACTCATTTCCAAAATAACAATATCATTGGCATAGAGAAGTAGGATTACAACTATTCCAGCTAAGGTCGTTCCTGCACAAACTGCCTCTTCTAAACAACTTCCTAGTTTATCGACGTAAATGCCAAAAAGGGTAGGGGAGAGGGGGAATCCTTGTTTGACTCCAATATTACAATTAATATATTTTGACCACCCCTCAGAACTCTTAAATTTGGCAATGAATTTCTCATATAGCCTTATTGCGACAATTGTCAACTCTAAAAGAACCTTTAGCTCTTCTAATCTACTCCACTAGTTACTTCTGGGCACTATATCAAAATATTTTCTAGAGTCCACGAAGCAACAAAAGAGATTGGATTTAATATTGCGACACTGTTCCACAATTATTCTAAGAGTAATGACATGATCTGTGGTAGAATGATTTTTTCTAAACCCTGCCTGGCCTTTAGCTTACTTACCTTCATTTACAATCGAACCATTGATTTTCTTTTCTAGAATGATACCATAAAGCTTGGCTAAGAGAGGGCTAATCATAATGGTTCGATAATTAGAGGCATTATTTTTATCGCTACTTTTAAAGATAGGGATGATGAGGCCCCGAGTCCAAGGAATAGGGAAACCATACGTGACAGCAAAATTGAAGAGCTTGTGGATGTAAGGAATGAGAACAGTTCCTCCAATTTTTAGGATTTTAACTTGATAACCTTCAATGCCTTTAGCTTTCCCACTTGCTAGGTGTTTGATACCAAAGTCAATGTCTTCTAATGAGAAAAATTATGTTACAACAAGTAGGTTTTGAGGTGATTCGTGGAGCTTTTGAAGATAGGAATCCCAATCTTTCAAAGCTATCTTATTATTATCTTTAGTTTTACTAGTTAGGATTTGTCTCCAGAACTTATTAGGAACCACCTTAGAGGTGTAAAAGCTGCTCCTACTTTTTATCTATATAATTCCTATTTTCTCTAAATAGATTTGAACTTGGGTAGAGAGGATTACAACCAACCCTCCCAACCACCCAATCTATACAGTGTTAACATTAATCACTACTCTTTTAAATTGTAAATAATATTTCAAATTTTAAATATATAATAAAATATTAAATACTTAATTGTAAAATAATTTCTATTTATTTATTATAATTAAAATTAATAATTAATCATAATATTTAAAATAGTAAAAGTATTGATTGTCAAAATTATCATTTTTTTTGTACTATGGGAATTTGGGATGAGAAACTGGGATGGGGCTGCAGCAACCACCTCGGACAGGTCAAATTATCATTAACTTACACAATATTATTAATAATTTGAAATCAATATAATATTGATAATTTAATTTTAACAAAATAATTATCGCAAATTTATATATATAATAAATATTTTCTTTAACATTAAAACATATTTTAATTTTTTAATTAATTATAAAAATTATTTACATAATTCTAAAGCTTTTATAACATTTATATTGTTTCATTAAATATTTGATGCTAAAAAAGAGGAGTGCATATTTATCAAAATCTACATCATGTTTATTAATTCATCGGTAATTCCATGGGCTGTCCTTTAGAACTCATTTGGATTGTATATTCTGTTAGAGGAGAATTTTACAATATATATATATAAAGTTATGACTTTTTTTATCGTGGAAAAAAAAACGTCCATGAATGCGTCCATTAACTCCACTCTATTAACTATGCATTTATTTCACTTAGGAAAAGTATTGAAACCAATTGGACTTCTATTAACTATGCATTATTTTCACATAGGAAACGTATTGCAACCAATTGGAATTCAGTATGCATTATTTTCACATAGGAAACGTATTGCAACCAATTGGAATTCAATTATTGAGAAGGCATGATTCCATCGGAATTCGGTGGTGATACATAAAGGTCACAATGTCCTTCAAAGTATTTTATTTTATTTTAACATAATTATTTATTCTAAACATACTCTTCGCTGCAACGAATGACAGATCAGCACGCCGAATCTATATTCATCGTATCAAATGAGCCCAAATGATGGACCTTATCAGCTATATGACATCAACACCAACGTGGAAAGTATAAGCCCATGTAACTATACATCAAACCGACCCGAAAAATTGAGGGCTCTTCTATTTATTCGGGGCTGGTGGGCTGAGAAATGGATTCGGAGGGAATGGAATGTTTGGAATTTGTGGGAATGGAGGAGCCTCTGGAAAAGGAGGTAAGCCTGGAATGCTCGGTTTTGGAAATGGAGGAAAGCTCAACGAAGGTAGCGGAGGAAGTTTTGGAAGAGGAGAAATACTGGGCAGAGTAGGAATACTGGGAAGAGAAGGAATTTTGGGAAGAGGCGGAATAGTGGGCAGAGGACGAAAACCGAAGTTCGACAGCACAGGGCTTTTGGGGAGAGGAATAGTGGGCAGAGGAGGAATACCGAAACTGGGAAGAGGGGGCAGATTGGGAAGAATAGTAGGTGAAAACTTAGGCATGGAAAGGATTGTGGGCGTCTGTTGGCCTGATTTCAAAGACTGCTTAAAATTCTCAGCCATTTCACATTTTTTCATCGCTGTTAAGAAATCTTCCCTGTAACAAGATGGAGGTAGAGTTTCATGGCGGTAGCTGAAAGACCCTGCACTGTACGTGAGAACTCCATCGAAATCTGACTGTAGCGTGAGATTTGTTGTTGGAGACTTTAAGGGAATCCTGCACGAGTCGGAAAACCATTTTCAAGCACCCCCTCTTCTAAAATGCATAGGCAAAAATGATTTTCAAGCCCCCCTCTTCTAAAAGCCATGGGCAAAAACCAATTTCAAGCCTCTCTCTTCTAAAAACCACGGGAGAAAAAAAATTCAAGCCACTCTCTTCTAAAATCCATCGAAAAAACCCATTTTCAAGTCACTCGCTTATAAAAACCATGGCCGAAAACCATTTTGAAGTAAAACCCATGGGCTAATAGTTACACACACACACACATGCACACACATTTAAAATAAATATGGGGCTAATTATTTTTCTTTCTTAAACTTGCTATCATATAAAATATGTACCCAGTCAACATTTGGAACCCCTTAATTTCTCTCATTGGTGAATTTTTGCCTCTAAAATTTTTCCATGAGATTCTCTGTGTGAAGTTGTGGAAGCCGTAAAAGATGATCTGATACAATAATGATACAAATATCGTTCATTTCCAAGAGTAAATTCCATAAGTTAATTCCATGATGCATAGAATAAATCTTGAGGCAAAAACATCTTCATTCTATTAAACCCATGAATGGGTTTTAGAGAAATAGCTAATGGAACCTAATTTAGTTTGACATGGCATAACTAACTATAGAAAAAAAATACACAATTCTAAACTCAAGCTGCTTACATTTAATCATGGATAGATTCAAGAGGTGACACATCCCACTATCGTAGGTATACATTCCCTATCATCACCTCCATTTTAAGATCGACCTAAATTTATATCTATACGAATGTAAATACATAATTCGATACTAAACAAAATTTAATTAGAACATAAATAAAATAACCAAAATAGAGTATAGCCAATAAAACAATCAATAATACACAGATATATTAAGAAGTAAAAAAAAATCAACATTATTTCATTCAAAACTTAGCTGATCCAAATGAAAAATGATAGCCTTGGTTATTGTGCAAGTCTCGAGGAGGTGAAGGGAGACAAGGGAACAGGGAAATAAGGTAGAGGAGAGAAGAGAATATGGAAGCAAATATGCAAAAGAATGAGGAAGAGGGAGAGTAAATTGAATATGAAGGAAGGAGGGGGGAAACTAGAAGAGGAAGTAGGAGGGGAAGGAAGGGGAAAAGAAAAATAGGAATAGGGAAAGATCAAAGAAAAAGAGGAGGAAAGATGAGATGAAAAGAAAGAGTAGGAGGAGTGGAGGAGACTAATAAGGGGAATAATGAATAAAAAAATAGTAGGAGGGTATGAAGTGTAAGGAGAATTTTGGAAAAATAAATGAAGTAGCATGTTGAATATCAAGTTTGTATGGTCTGGAAAATGTGAGAAAATTTTTCAGCATTTAAAGGAGTTACTTACTAGCGCTCCTATTTTGAAGATAGCATATCCAAAGAAGGATTTTGTAGTGTGGACAGATGTTTGCATTGAAGGGCTAGGTGGAGTGCTCATGCAAGAAGGATTTGTGATTTGCTATGATTCAAGGAAATTAAAAGAGCATGAAAAGAATTATGCCACACATGATTTAGAATTAGCAGCCATAGTACATGCTCTGAAGATGTCGAGACATTATTTATTGAGAAGAATATTTGAGCTTAGAACAGACCACATGAGCTTGATGTATTTGTTTGACCAACCAAACTTGAATGCTAGGAAAGCTAGATGGATGGAGTTTCTTTGTGAATTTGATTTTGAAATTAAGCATGTAAAAGGGAAAGAGAATAAGGTTGCAGATGCTCTTAGCAGAAAATTTCATGTTGCAACATTAAGTATGTGCAAATCAGATTTGAAGACAAGAGTCCTTGAGGCTCAAACTAGTGATGAAACTTACCTTCAAATTAAAGAAAAGTTGCAGCAGCAAAATATAGATGAAAGGTGTGCGGGATATCAGCTTGGTGAAGACGATATCCTCATCTACAAAGATAGACTGTACATTCCAAATAGTGCAGAGTTGAATAAGCTAGTGATAGATGAAATACATCAAATTCCATACTCTGGACACCCGGGATATCAGAAAACTATAACAACAACAAGAAAGCAATACTTTTGGCATGGTATGAAGAAGGACATAGCTGAGTACATTTCTAGATGTCAAAAGTGCCAACAAGTCAAGGCAGAGCACCAACATCCAGCATGATTGTTGCAGCCCTTACCCATTCCAGAGTGGAAGTGGGAAGTGATCTCTATGGATTTTATAACTGTTAGAAAAACAGGATCGCAGAGCAATAACAATAAATATAAATGCAAATATAATTACACACACATTACAACAGAGACACAGATATATCGTGGCTCACCCCAAGATGGGCTACGTCCACACTGAAGTTGCCAGTCCTTATTATTATACCGTCCAGCAAAGTGAAGGGATACAACCTGCAGCACAACTGATGCACTTCCTTGTCACTGTCTCACAGTCTCTCTTCCTGATCTCAGAGATCTTTACAATGTATAAAACCTAACACATCAACCCTAGCCATATTACAATGTCTTTCTTTTATAAGGAAAATACAATAGAAAAATACCACAGGATACCCAAAACTATGGACTCGAAATATGTTGGCGAAAACACCCACCGTACCCCCAGCCAGGGGGGATGGTCCCCCCTGGAACCCCGTGGAGGGATGATGCCCCCCCACACCCCCCTGCTGGGATGAGTGTACAGTCCACCTACATATCATATAAAACTGGGATACAAACATGGCTGAATAATAATATCTCTGAATCTGGAGATCAGGTTCCACAACCAACAATAACAGGTCCGCCCATGACAGTGAAGATGCATGATTCAATAATGGTTGTGGTGGACAAGCTATCAAAGGTAGCTCACTTTATTCTAGTCAATTCCACTCACAAGGATAATGACATTGCAAATATCTTCATGAGATAGATATTCAGATTGCATGGATTGCTCAATGCAATAATTTCTGACCGTGATACAAATTTCACTTCCAATTTCTGGAAGGGATTATTTCAGGAATTAAGAACTAGATTGAATTTCAGTACAACATATCATCCTCAAACAACTGGTCAAACTGAGAGGGTGAATCAGTTTTTGGAAGACATGCTGAGAATGTATGTGATGGATAAACCATCCAAGTGGGAGGATTACCTACACTTGGTAGAATTTGCATACAATAATGGACATCATGCATCATTGGGGATGAGTCCATTTGAGGCATTGTATGGCAAAGGATGCAGGATTCCGGTGAACTGGGACAGCCCAGTGAACAGGGTAGTACTCGGACCAAAGATGATCAAGGAAATGGAACAGGAAGTTGCTAAGATTAAGTAGAATTGAAAGGCAGCTCAGGACAAGAAAAAGAGTTATGCGTATTTGAAAAGAGTGCATAAGGAATTTCAGATTGGGGATCATGTTTATTTGAGAGTGAAACCAAAGAAAATTTTCCTGAAGTTGGGAAGTTGTGCCAAGCTAGCACTAAGAATTTGTGGGCTATTTGAAATCTTTGATAGGATAGGGCGAGTTGCATATAGATTTGCATTGCCTGCTAATATAAGAGCTCATAATGTTTTCCATGTATCTTTGCTTAAGAAGTATGTAAATGATCTTAATCATATGATTGATTGGAATGTGATATAGGTGGAACCCGAGGGAGAGTTCCAAGTAGAGCCTATGCGCATCCTCGACAAGAAGGTCACATTGCTCCGGAACAGATCCATTGGGCAGGTAAAGGTCCAATGGGAGCACCTTAGCCCCGATGAGGCTACATGGGAGCTAGAGGATGCCATGAGGGAGGCATTCCCATTTTTGTTCAGTTTTGAGAACATCGAGGACAGTGTTGTTCTAAGGTGGAGGGGAATGTAATACTCCAATTTTGACCCTTATGGTATATTGGCTTTTATGTAAATATTGTGTACATGCGATGTATGTTTTCCAAGCATGGAGCTCAAGGCCAAGGCCCCGCTAGTGTATGCTCGGATTTTATTTAAAAAGGAAAGTATTTGATATTTTGTTGCCCATGTGCTATTAAGCCATGAAATATTGTAAATATTTAATATTGCAATAAAATACCAAAAACTAGCTATGGAAGCAACTAATGAGAACGGGCCATGTGTATTCCACTAAGGAGTGGTGAGGGGGTTGTGGGGTTTAACCATAAGCTTCCAAATGTCATCTTGAGAACCCATTTGACTTCCTTTGATGACATTTAATTCTGTATAAGAAAGTTGTTGAAGAATTCAGTCCATGGCTTCAATGGAGCATGGGCAACCCATAAATTCGTATGGCAGAGTATGAGCTCTGTTTCCTTGATCCACAAGACACTCTACCTCATGCGAATTCATTTTTCCTCATTCCTATTCCATTGTTGAACATCCCAGCATCAGTTTTCACCCATTACACATGCCAAGCAGTGAGAAAAACCAAAAATCACAACTTTGCAAGAACCCACGTTTTGAATTGCCATAAACGCCCATAATTTTGTATTGACAGTGAAATCCAATGGGGGATCCATAGATATGAACCTTGGGGAAAAATTGAGAGTATTAGATACCCCAAAATCCATTGGAAAACCCATTTTTTATAGCCCAAAAATTTAGTGACAGGATTGAGTTATTTGATGACAGAATTGTAAGAAATCCAAGTGTGAATGACTGAGCAGATGTTGGGTTTGCTTGATAAACCCAGTGAATGCTAGAATCTCAGGGAATTAGTAACTGGACCTTTCTATGCGCACCCTGAAGAGCATTGGAGGGAAGGGACGCCTGAGGGATTGTGCATCAGAGAAGGGGACCTTCCTTTTGTTGGGTATGGTAGGTATTGTGGGTGCTATGACTGTTGAGTTCAGTTGAGATGCATGTAGCTTTGTGGTTGAGCTCACCGGCTTAGCATCATCCTCTTTGGGCTCTTGCATGCTTGATAAATCCAACTACGTGTTGGCTTAGCATGACTGTTTGTGCCAAACCATGGTTGTGAGTAAGCCTGTTTAGTTCCTCCTCAGTGGATCAGTGAAAATTTTAGGGGCAAAATTTACTCCATGAGCAAAATTAAGGGAGTTAAAAAAATTTAATGGACGAATTTTAATATAGATTTAAAAAAAAAAATTAAAACATTCGTCCAATATTTATTAAACAAATAATGATAATAAAACAAATCGCCCTCCACCTTGAAGTGAAAAATAATGCTTTCGCCCTCTCAAATTTAACTCAAATCCTTAGTTCGCCGGGTATTTCCAGTAAAATTTATTTTATATCCTTCATTCGCCCCCGGATTTCTAGTGAAATTTATTTTCTATCCTTCCTTAGCCCCAGGATTTATTGTGAGATATAATTGGGTTGGCCCTATTTCCAGGAAAAAATTATTTTCTATCCTTCTCCCCAGATTTTCAATAATAAAAGCTTCCAACAATTATTTCCCGCTCCATATTTAATTTAAATTGAGATACGGTTGGGTTGGCCCTATTTCGAGAATTCGCATTGAAACCTTCCTTGACCCCCGAATTCTATGTACTTTATTCAAGAATGCAATAAAGGCAGTAGGAAGAGGTAGGTTTCAGGTAGTGAGCATATGGAATTTGAGAATTTCTCTAAATGGATTGGTGTGGCTCTGGTTCATAACAAAATGGCTTATCATAAGTTGAAATGAAGGCTAATCTCGAGGTTATGAGTAATTACAATGATAATCAAAATTTTGTTTCCGACAGTTACAGTAGGGTTTTTGTTATTCTAAATTTTTATGGATGAATAGTTTTCAATTTTACATTCTACTTTGAAGGTGAGCCAACCATTTTGTTGTTATATTCTGTAGCATCAATGCGTTGGTGTTTATAACTATTTATACAAACAGATCGGTGTCTGAGATCCTTCTGAACTTTTTAGATGTTTGTTTTGGAGTTGATACATGGTTTATTTTGATTTGTCTTTTGGAAGTGAAATGTATGAGTGCTTGAGAACCTTTAGAATTTTTAAGATTTTTTTTTGTATAATTTGTAAATATATAGTTAGGGGCATTTTCATAATTGAAATTCGTTCATGCTTATGGTGCACTCTTGTAGATCTCTTTGTTGAATTTGTAATGTATAGTGTATGTAAATGATAACATTATAGAATTGTTATTATGGCATTACCATGTGCTTCATTATCGTCTTTGATTTATAGATCGTGATTGCTGCAACAGTAAAGATCCATGTGAAATACAACCATGAAATTCATTATATGGTATTCAGAAGTAGTAACAAACCATAGTCACTGTATGCATGTAATATATATGATACGAGTATGATGTGGAAAAATCCATCTTGAAAATAAAATAAAATGAGTATGTGGAGCCAACTATTTTAATGTTGCTCATTCTGTAGGAACAAAGCCGTGGTGAGATAACCATCGTGTACTTGCTATATTATGTAGCAGAGCACACAAAATGGTAACAATTTATAATTGTTTGTGATAAAAAAGTCAGTTTGTTTCATGGAAGTGTGATCATTGTGCTCTTTTGAGATATTTGTTTTGGAGTTATTACTCGGTTAATCTTTATTTGTGTTTTTTTTAAGAACACATTCTGAAATGAACATGGTGAAGGGATCCTCAAAATCATTACTTGTTCATGCTTATGATCCATTTTTTAAAATCTATGGTTTGCGTTTGTACAGTATGGTTAAGGGCATTCTCAAAATCGTAATTTGTTCATTCTTATGATGCATTTTTGTAAATCTATCTTTTGAATTCGTATTTTATAGTTTATGTAAATGATAAACATGGTAGAAATGTTGTGATGCCATTATCATGTCTCGTGTCACCAGCAAGAGATAACGTAGCAGATCCCGTGGATAGAGGGTGATCATCAATCTGCCCAATAGAATGCGGTCTTTGGCAGTCCATTTTAGTAGATTCACCAGTCAAAGAAGCAATCCCACCAACAGTATAGTAAATAACAGAAAAAGTAGCCTAAAAAGCACAACCACCAGCGAGTATAGGAGAAATTGATCCAGAACTTAATCAGTATTGCGTAGGCCAAAACCGTTTGGAAGCCATAACCCATTAATGAACCCATTTAAGTTTACCCTGTCAATGTGGCAGACGAAGATTCAGTAAAGTGAACAATATCCGTGGAGGCAACTGCAAAGGAGGGAGAGCCTATTCCTGATAGATTAAGTAGCATCCTCGTCAGTTGGAGCAGCGGGATCGGGGAATAGATGGTTTGTTCGGATCGACATATTCCAGTTGGAGGTCTGTGTACAATCACTTAGTCAAGTTCTGGCTTGCTTTTTTCCTTGTTTATTGTACCTCATTAACCCTCCCTTTTCTATGTGCCTTCCTCTTGCTTATGTAACTGAGTTACCCTTTGCCATTAAAACCTGTGGTTTCTGCAGGATTTAAGGTGCACGTGAAAGGTTTTAAATTCATTGCTTGAGACTACCATGAAACTCTACAAACCGTAAACGTCGTCTACATGTACTACATATATATAAATAAACTATGATGTGAAAATAATGTCTTTGTGAAAAAGCAAATATGGCTGCAGGAGCATAAATCTTCCATATATACAGTATAGGGCAAAAAACATTGGATGATACAAGTTGCAAGTGCAAGAGTGCACATTAAATATATGCCATATAATAATACGTTCAATATGGATTTGAATATGGTCCACTATACATTAATTTTATTTCTATACATATGGTTGAATGTGTCCAGATCCAGATATATGCTTAGAAACAATTTTGAATGAAACATCTTGCATATACCAGTGAAACGTCTTGCATATACAGGACCATACGACCATTTAAAAATACAACTTCAATATGGAAATAAATATGCTCAATGATACACTAGTATTTTCTATATGGTTGAATATGGCCATATCTGTAAATTCTCAGCATATTCTTAAATAAACAGTATTTATGGACCATATATGACAGTGCTTATTGAAACATTTGTGAGAGCGTATAAGGGATTATAGGGTAGAAAATAAAATAGCAAGCAATATGCACTCTCCAACAAACGCATTAAGACTGCTGCAAAGGCTCTGAGACCCGAATGACCGATTGATCAGATCCCATATGTACCTTGGTAGCATAAATTACCCCATCTATAAATATCCACCGTCCACGTTAACTCAAGATTCAAATTCAATGCCGCGTCGTTTAAATGCATCATCTGCTCGCCGCGTCTCACTTCTCTTTAAGTCGTCGATGGGTCATTGACATGTTTTTAAGAATCACTGGCTAGCTAGATTCAATTGCATCATTCAATGTGATGGGATGGTTATCTTCTAGCCATTTCCAATGCCGCGTCGTTTAAAGATTCAAATTCAAAATGATGATGCATTTCCCTCTTTGCCTCCATCCTATTTCAAAATGTTCAATATATGGATGTTGCATTCTTGTGGAAGCAAATTGATTGTATTTGCGGATGTTGCATTCTTGTGCAAGCAAATTGGTTGTGTGAAAGAGAGGAGCAAGCCTATTGCGAGGACGTTGCATTATGCAAAACTAAGTTGAACACTATCTCGTTAGATGACTGATGATATTCATCGCTGCTAATCTTCTGAAGCCTCTGTATGGACCAGATTTGATCTTCTTCTCCTTCCTTCCTTCTGTCTATTTGAATTGATCAATGTTGGTCCTTTTTCTGTCTTTCTTTCATTAAGCAACAAAATTTCAGAGGTCTCAACCGGTAAACAACCTGAGAACGATTGGTAAGGATAAGAAAGTATGGCTCTCTATTTTAACCTGTACTTGTTTCTCCTATATTAATTTTATTAAAATACGTTAATTAAGACACTATTTGGTAAGTAAACCACAACCTTACATTTCTTGTCAACATCTATAAGCTTATTGCGTTTTATTAAAATGAAAATATTATGAAACTGGGTAATAGTCTAACGGCATGGATGATGCTCACTGTATTTTTTAAATAACTACGAGTAAGACTTCATGTTCCTGGTATAATATAAAAATAGAATGGGTTTTAAGAGTTCATGTTCCTGATATAATATAAAAATAGAATGGGTTTTAAATAAAACAATGGTTAAGTTTTACATTATACTCACTTAAAAGTGAGTACGATTTTTTAGGTTTTAAATGATATCACTTTGTGTAAAGTGATTACTATTTTTTATTAGAGAATTATAGCACTGTGGTTATTAATATATTTATTAAAGAATGAATATATGTTATAATGTTGAAAATTAATAATAATGTAATATATCTTTTAATATTATTTGTTTATTATGTACAAAGATGTAAATATATATTACAATAAAGTTTATTCACTTAAAAGTGAGTAGGATTTTTTAGGTTTTAAATGATATCACTCTTTGTAAAGTGATTACTATTTTTTATTAGAGAATTATAGCACTGTGGTTATTAATATATTTATTAAAGAAAGAATATATGTTATAATGTTGAAAGTTAATAATAATGTAATATAACTTTTAATATTATTGGTTTATTATGTACAAAGATGTAAATATATATTACAATAAAGTTCACTGGTCGTTCAAGTTGCAAAGCTTCCCACAAAAGTAGGATTATGGACTTGTACTCTAAATGGTATTTCCAAATGATAAAGCTTTTGATGTGGTAATTTTTCATAAACCATCTTTGTTTTACAATTATTATTTATGTGCTATTATTCACAATAAATAAATAAAAAAATTAAAAGAAGAGTTTATATTTTATTATGGTGGGTAATCTTTCATGAACCACATTTGTCTCATTATTGTTATTTATGTGGGATTATTCACACTAAACATAAAAAAAAAAATTTAAAAGAAGAGCTTACATTCCATTATGGTGGGTAATCTCTCATAAACCATCTTTGTTTCCAATTGTTTTTTATGTGGATAATCCACAGTAGACATAAAAAATAAAATCAAAAGAACCGTCTACACTTTATTATGATGGGTGGATTCACATCTAGAACAATTATAAAACTATGTTATATTAATTTTTAATAGCATTAGTCTAAGCAAGCTACAATTTGGACCAATAAGTTGTTGATATTTCACAATACTTGCAATAAACGTAGTTGAATGTGCTTACTCCATTTATGCATTCAAAAATGCAATTTTATAAATGAAAAATTGCATTTTAAAAATTATATAGCCTAAATTCGGATGCAAACACATCAACTTAGCAATTTGTACTCAAAAGTGTATTTCTAGAATGACAAAGTTTGTAGCATGGGTAATTCATCTTAAACTATCATAATAGAAATTCTATTATAGTAGTACAATACCATAAAGAAAACCACCCAACATGATAACACTGTAACACATGGATAACATCGCTGAAGCCACCTCTTGAGAAACACATCACTTTAATCAATGCATCATGATTGATACCCAATGCTCAAAAATAAACTACCACCATAACCAACAATTACAATCTCTTAGACCCTCATACACGTGCAACTTAAGAAGCCATTTTGTTGGGATCAATAGAATTTGAACTAAAGGCACTTATGCGACTCACAAAGAATACGAAGAAGACGAAGATTGGAATAGTTGCTTCATGTAAACAAGCTCCTACTATCCCAAACACCATCAACAAATAACAAAAGAGAACAACTTGTAGAAGGAAACAATCCCTCCTTTATCAGTCGAACCAATCGTCTTCCTCCTCTTTGTCTAGTTTCTAGTTGGTATTGACACCCATTTCAACCTCAAAACTCTCCAAATGCTTAGCCATGGACTTCCCCATACATGTAGAGAAACTAGCAAATGGGTGTCGTAATTTTCTATAGCTAATACATCACACAATCACACATTTACACTAATGGATGCATGGTCTATGATTTTGTAAGGTTTCAAGAGACATGCAAGCTTTTGGGAAAGTGGGGCCCCATTATTTAATGTCTTACGAACTCAATATCCATGTGGCTAACCAACATTGATGATTCTTTGTCCTTTATCATTATTGATTATTTTGTGGCTAACCAACATTGATGATTCTTTGTCCCTTTATCATTATTATTGTTGTTGACGCAAAATTGAGTGGCTTATACTCAGATGTTTGCTTCCAACTTTTCAACTAATTTTTATATTAAAATATTTTCTTTAATTTTTTATTTTTATATTAAAATCCTTTCTTTGTTTGTGATTCACCATAATAATTATTTTCTTGTTGTCCAAAAGGAAAGAAGAAACTTATCTTCATTTGAGAAACAATTCTGAGGATGAAGAGAAACAAAAACAATAGACTGAATCAAGGATCTCACCTTCATTTGAGGAAGAACTATCGAATGATGAAGAGGAACAAAATACAAAAGTACAGTGCATTGCCAATCCAGTGGACCATCCTTATCTCAATTGCCAATTCTTCCCATCCAACATGCGATTTTTATTCCTTGAAGACTACTAGTTGATGTCTAAAAATGTATGTAGGTCGAGGAAACAATGTTCTCTAAGTGGATAGAGAGGAAAAAAATAGTTACAAATGAAGCCTCATCGCGAAGAATAAAGAGAATTCATAATCTAACAACTTCAAATACCTTTCTATTAATTAAATACATAGGATTACTATTAGTTGGTTCATACTATCATTATCACTATCTCGACACAATGATTATATGTTCAAATCCACATAATACAAATTGTATATTAATATATGGAATTTTTACATCATCTCTTTACACCTTGAAGAACAATTATTAATATATTGTTAATCATAAACTTAATTAAATGCCAAAAATATTGTTAATCATGTGCATACCCACCTTGGCACATGTAGGGAACCCTACTTGGGTTGTTGATTGTAGAAGTGCACTCACCGGAAATGGTTATGTAACCATCTAATTGCTTAACACTTGGACTCGAAAATAGCACCACCTAAGTGCGATAATGAGGGATTTGTGTTTGGAGTTGTTAGGGTGCTTGACACATGTGGATTTATGCCTTCCTAACCTTGGGTTCACAGATTGAGGAAGGGTGTTATACTCAGGGGTGGAAATGAAGTTTGTTTAAAAGAAGATTATCTTGGCACATGTGGGATTCCCTACTCAGATTGTTTCTTGGAGAATTGTTCTTGACAGAAATGGTTATGCAACCATCTACTTGCATAACACTTGTAGAGAGCGCCACCTAAGTGAAATACTTAAGGATTTGTTTTTGGAGTGGTTAGGGTGCTTGGGACACATGGATTTGTGACTCCCTAGCCTTAATTGCATAGTTTCAAAAATGGTGTTATATTTGGGGTTGGTAGGTTATCTTGGAGATTGTGATGAGTGGTTGAAGGTGGCACACATCTCAAACGGTGATCCACTTGTGAATTTGAACACATGCTTCCTTGTAACCTACTCTTGGGGTTGAATATTGTCATAGTCGTAGGTCCTAACAGATGCATAAACCATCATTTTGGTATGTGCCATTCAAGCACCAATTACATGGGATCTATCAATGGGACTACGGAATTATAGAGTAGGTCACCTAAAATGCTTGGATTTTGTTTACAAGGTGTCCTAATGCAAGAGTACATGGGAAATCTAAACTGAATACAAAATCATCTACGAAAATTTTATTAAGTCAAATTTCAACCGAATTGTCAAGACTTTACAATTTTTTATAGATTAGTGTAAGATTCCCCAAGATTTCACAAGATTTTCTAATTCCATGAAAGATTTGGCAAAAAATTTTCAAGTTTTTATAATTTTGTGAAAGATTCGCAAAAAATTTACAAGATTTTATAATTCCATGAAAGATTCGCCAAAAACTTTTATATAAATATTATATTATTGATAAAATAGCCTTCACTCTTTCGTGTGTATCATGGGGATTCGCCCAATTTTTATACATATAAATTTAGGGGGGGTTCTTAAAATCATCCCTGGTGGATACTCAACCCAACTCGGGGTCGATCTCTCAGCTAAAGGAATATAGGCTGGACAGATATCTATGGTTGTGTGGAATGTTGCTCTCATATAGCTAGTTGTTTGGACAACTTCATCTCAAAGATAAGTATTCTCTATGGTTTAAATTATATGCATTTTGTGTTTTGCAATGTGTTAATTCTGAATGATAATTATTCATGTTAATGGATTGAAATGATTATCTTAATATGGATGATATGGAATCTGTGCATAGCATTGAAATGGGATTGATTCTCTACATGATTGAATCATCCTCTACTTGTGATAGATATGTTGATGCATTACTGTTGTGTGAGTGCAAATATGTTTTAATTCCGCTGTGTAATTTTAGTATGCATTTTATTTAAATGGTAAAATTCAGTCTTATGGTTTGGGGAAGAATCAGACACCCCCATGTTAGATCCATGTTCCCTCTGTGGTTTGGACTGATGGGAGGGGACCTGACAGATGTTGGAGTTATACATCTCATGATGTCCACATGAGTGGGTCCTATCCTTGCACAATAGTATTAGACTATGTAGGTTTTGATTAATAATATAATTATCTTCCACAAATGGTTCTATCGTTGGGTTATCGGTTTTATTGAAGGAAGACTCTATACCAATATCTCCTGGTTTTATTATTTCACTCAAGGATAGTATACCAATCAAACGATATGAAATAAGAAGACCCAAATCCATCACCAAAATGAAAGTAACATAACTCAACATACTTTACTCTGTACTAAACTAATGTGCTAGAAGCTTTGTAGATTATCAATGATGTCATCTCTTTGAAAATGCCAAATAATCACATGCATGCTATCATATTTTTTACACATGATTGAGTCCTCGTGAGAATGTCATAGAGACATTTTAAGTAATAGAAATTCAACTTTAGACTTTAAATATGTAAGACCAAAAAGGACTTGTTACTAGTGAAATCCAACATAAAAGATAGACTCGTTTAGAACCCACTACTAGATCAACCTGCTAGAAACGAAAGAAACACCTAAAATTACACCAAAGGAAGAAACTGAATGCTTGAATCAATATGAGACTGAGGGGAGTTACAATAACTTTTTTCAAATTTGTCTAGTTCTCACAAATCTTTTGGGTTGTTGTACTTAATTCATTATGGTATATATTTGGTCCTATTAAAGTTCCCTCTATCTCTAAGGTTTTCTCATATTGTACTATGTGTCATTTATTTATGATTATTTTAGAAGGACATGTATATTTTCTAGCAACTAAATATGAGGTCTTTAGTCAATTTAAGGAGCTTAAATCTCTTTTGGAAAATTAGACTACTAGGAAGATGAAGGTGTCGAGGACTGATAATTGTGGTAAGTTTTTTCTACATAGTTTGATAAGGTTTTTAAGAATAATAGTATTGAAAGGCGTAAGACAACTACATATGCCTCTTACAAAAATGGAATTGTAAAACAGATGAGTAGGAAATTGATGTAGAGAGATAGAAGTATGCATAGTGGAACTAGCTTGGAGAAGGTTTTTTGGGAAAAAGTAGTTGTTACTACATGCTAACAGATCAACATGTCTCCCACATCATCCCTTGTGGATATTACCCATATGGAGTTCTAGATGGAAAAGAGTCCATCACTTCAACAGTATTCATGTTTTTGGTTTTGAGGCATATCTTCATGTGCCCAAGAAGAAGAGATTGAAGTTGGATAACGAGGTAGTGAAATATATCTTCATTGGATATAGCACTAATGTGAAACGGAAAAATATTTAAGATATTATGGAAATGAATTTTTTGGTATGGTGAGATGTTTTTTTCAGAGAAGTTAAATCTTTTCTCATAGTGGTGCATCGAAAAGAGGATGAGAAGAAATTAACGATTCAACTACCACCTAATACTAAGAATACTAAGAATGTTGTACCAAAAAATGGACAACAAGTTCATGAAGGACCAAATGAGGAGGAGGGCTTGGATATTTTAGAAGGAAAGGAAGAAACTCCACCTGAAACATTAAGGAATACCTCTTGGGATATTTTAGAAGGGGCATAAGAAACTTTACCTCAAATATTAAGGAATATCACTTAATGTGTGTATGATAACTTCAAGCATTATCATGGAAAGTTGAAATATATTATTCTATTGGCATTGCCTTGGGAAGGAGCATTTCCTCAATTCATTTTTACCTGGGCATATGCTGACCGCGTCATGGCTTGAAATGATTGAAAGCCACTGTTACTTTCATGGCCGAAGAGCATCAACTCGCCATGGTAGCTGAAGCCGTTGTTGGATATACTAATGGTTGTGGAAGTGAAAGTGACGTCTCTGACATCTATAAGGCCATCAATGCGCGTGTAGATCAGACTGTTTCGGAGCATTATGGTTAAGCATCGGAGAATTACTTGTCATGTATTTGAGTTATGTCATCGGATTATGTCACAACTGAGCCAACGTTATTGCTTAAGTTATTATTATATTTAATACAACAAAGTATGAGATAATAATTACTTGTCATATATTTGAGTTATGTCATCCGATTATGTCACAGCTGAGCCAACGTTATTGGTTATTATATTTAATACAACAAAGTATGAGATAATACGTGGTATTTTAAAAAAAAATTGTTTTACAAATTATTTTTATTTATTTTTAAATTATAAAAATAAAAATTACTTCGTTTAATTATCTCTCATTTAAAGTGTATTAAACCAATTAGAAAATCAAAATATTGTATTTTAAATAAAAATTTGATAAATTTATTTTAATTTGTCAAATATTATGATTAATATAAAAATTATAGTAAACATTGCAAGACATTGAAAAAATTTTGGTAAAAAAATACAAACTAATACATATTGACTATATATATCCATACCTTGGTAGAGAATAATAATAGATGAAAATAATATAATCTTTTAAAAAGTGAATGATATTTTAACTAAATTATATATATATATATATATATATATATTTAAAAGATAATTTGTGTATAACAATTATGATAAAAAATATCATTAAAGAACTATATGATTTAACTTGTCCCATAAGTTTAGATAAGGCAACTCATACTTATTTTTTTGAATAAAAGAGAACGATTGGAAATCTACACAAAAGGACAACCTTAATTAGAATTGAATTATTTCACTGCTAGAGAGAAACAATAAATGTCACAAGCATATTTAAATATTATTTTATCGTTAGAATTGAATTATTCCACAACTCGAGAGAAACAATAAATCATATTTAAATATTATTTTATCCTTGATTAGTGTGATGGTATTAATGGTTTAGAATCCTGAAAACTGGAGGGCTAAGGCGGTGGAGTGAGAATGAAGTTTGGAGGAGGAAAATGGATCTAAAGCAATGGTTTCAGGAAGATGGGGGGTTGGTTTTCTTTGGGAGAAGTACACTTAGTATTTTGATGAAAAGGAGGAATGCGGAGGAGGGGTAGAACTCAAATATTTGAGGAGGTGGGAAACTCAAAGACTAAGGTGGGGGTTAACAAAGAGAAAAATTACTATTGAACTATGGAAAGGTACTAAGGAAAGCTGCTGTCGGGATTATTGGTTTGTGGGCTCGAGGGCTAATAAACCCGTCGGTTTCCTAGGGCCAGCACGATAAGAGCTGGTCAGCAGGGTGGTTCATCCATTTTTGGTATCAAAGGCTTGGATCGGAAAGTCCGCGCGAACAAAAGGCTTGGATGGGAAAGGTTACAGGAGCAAGGGGACAATCTACGACCTACCGGATCTAGGTATTTTACTATTGGTTAATCATTTACATCCTAATTCTTTGCATACTTAAAGGTTAGATTGACTAGCTAATATGAGAATATGTAAAGTTTATGATAGGAAAATAACTGTACAAATGTATATTTTGGATTATTCACTAGTATGTTTGCATAAACTAAGTAAAAATAGAAACAAACACGAACATGGAAATCTGATTGAAACAGTATAGTTTTATTTAAACCTGTCAAGACATGCTCACAATGAGCTTAACACAGAAATTAGAGCTTAAACACTGAAATTAGCCCAAAAATTTGACTTAGGAAGTTGTCTTAGTGCTCTACCGGAAACAGAGCACTACAATGAACTAGAACCCCTTTTTGTTGTTTCTGCATGTTATCTTTGAGTTTTGATGCAACATGCCACTTTATCTTGGTAGCAGTTATAACTTCCATGAACAACTTTACAATCTTGACGATGTTAAGACTGCCGATGTACTTGCTAAAATCATAGATTGTTTTCATACATTATATCGAAATAAAAGTGATGTCTACAAATTAATTTTATACATTATATTTTATTTTATGGATTTTTGGGTTTGTGACAGAAAGCTTTTGAAAGGCCTTTAGAAAAAACTGTAAATACAATTAATTTATAGTAGGAGTTGTTCTTAGAAAATATACATGAGAAAATACTTAATTATGAAATATTGAGAAATAGAAAAATAACAAGATATTACCAAAATAGAAAAAAAAAATTTCTTATTAAGGAAAATAAAGATAAAAAATATAGTAAATAAATTAATATTAAAAATTTCTTAAATAAAATAAATGATTTATTTTTATTACTATTTTTACTTATATATCATTATCTTAGATTTCTTTATGAAATTAATGTTCCTGTTTTAATGGTAGTTGTGAAAGCAAATAAATTTCGAGATTATAATAATTATTAAATATGTATAATCATTTTTATATAAATAGATATTAGATAACAATGAAGGTAGAGCTCTAAGTACAACTATCAATGGTTATATGTGTTTGTGGTAAGCACATGAGGTTTCATAGTAAAATTTGATTTTTATGTAGAATATTTTTCATGGTGTTTATGCTCAATTTGAGAAGTTATGTACATATGACTTGTGATTTGTTTCATTTAAAGATGTAACTTTTATATACATAATCCTTAGTCAAACCACTTGACGTACATTTTGGAATTAACTAGCAACCATGGTTGGAATTTCATTTCAACTTTATCCTTCTAACTAAATTTTTTTGACGTTTTAAACTTTTATCTGGTCCGTCACACAACGTTTTAGTGAAAAGATAACCCTTCAATAATGATGTTTTATTAAAAAAATAACACTTCAACAATGAATTTTTATTAAAAAAATAATCCTTCAACAATGAAGTTTTATTAAAAAAATTATGAAATGTATCACTTCACTTGTATCTTGATTATGGAATGTATCTCACTTTCGAATGGAATGTATCTCACAGTTATGGAATCTCACTTTCAAAAAAGGGAAACTGATCATTATGAAATGTATATCACTTTCTATAATTATGGAATGTCAGTTTCTCTTTTTTTACTTTAGAATGGTAGAACAAAGATTGTTCAGTAGAAAAACCTGGCATGAATTCCTACGTCTTCAATGCTTATTATTTGAGAATCTCAGATAAGGACCAGAAACCCAAGAATATTTTGGCCAAAAATAAGAACATTGGAGTATTTCCAGTGAAATGTTGGACGAAAAAAATAGGTAAAAACAAAAACATGAATAAAGGGGATTAACTCTAATTGGTTAAGTTTTAAGAAGGGGTAGAGGATAAAGTGGCAGAGAATATTGTAAACAATTCAAATATATACATAGTTTTTGATAATCAACTTTTTAGAGAGAAAGTTGTTAAGAAAATATTTCGTTGAAGTTGTTCAAGCCAAAGGCCTAGACAAGTTTTCCATAATTTGGGATAAAAGAAAGGAAGATGAATTGGTAGATAAAAAGCCCAAACAATAAGACAAGCTGGTAATTGCATGGGGGAGTAGTTTTTGATGATTCGATCAAAGAGAAAACAATATCAAAGTCTGTTCTCTAAAACCTTCCTGTCTAGAGTGAAGAGTTTCCCAATCTTGTTTTTTATGGGACTTCAAGAGGAAAACATTGAAAGTAAAGGGCAGAGGCTTAGTTTGTTGAGGAGAAAGTGTTGGATTTATCAGCTTGGGTTATGAGAAAATAGTGCAGACATAGAGACAGTAATATATAGGCTGCAAAGGCCTCAAGGGTTAGCTCAATCAGTTGAACCATCGACCCGAAGACCGTGCCAATGGGGAGGCCACAGTTTACATGTTTCTTCTCTTTTAGATAAAGATTGTGATCAAGCCACCTCCATCCGTGTATTCCGTTGAAGAGAGGGGATCCTGCAACGTTTCCTTGGAAAACATATGTATGGGTTGTGTGAGAAATCGATCCAACACGCAACAACTTCAATGTAATGGTAGTATTATGAAGAAGCAACATGTCTCATCTCCATATTTACGCCTTGGCGTCACCAAGGGAGAAGTCAAATGCAACTGTCACCTTCAACGCATTGTGGGAGATAATCGGTCTTCAACGCAGAGCTCTTCGTATCCACTTCACCATCATATGTAGGCCGTGGGAAGGATGTTGCACTCTGTCAAGAGAAGGCAAGAGCTCGGTCGCAACAATTCTGAAGATGGCAGCACTGGTAGGCTCATGCAACAATGACACACTCACAACATTTTCATGCTTCAAGGCATTCATGCAATATTATAAAAAATTGGAGCTGGGGTCTTCAACATAGCACGCAGGTCAAACATAACACCCTAAACTCAACTTGACACTATTCAACACAGCTAGTTGTTCCAAGAGAGATGTCAACTATAAATCTTCAACGAGCAGAGTCACTCCAACAGATAGATATAATCCATTGTGGATTCAACATACATCACCGCAAGTTGATGAGTCTTTCATTGTAGGGCTTCAACATGCCCATGATGTCTCCAAGTCACAGGTTCGTTGTTGTCGCGCGTTCACACAACTTCATGCAAACACCATTCCTTCTTTCCTCAGCCATTCATGTGCACATCTCCTACAAACTCGAAAAGATGTTATGCAGAGGTCTAGGACTTTCACGTGGACAAGGAGATATGTAACTCCAGCTCCAACTCTCACACAAACAGAGAAGACGAAATCAAGAAACTCCAACTCTCACGTTCTTCAACGTTGAGTGTATTGTATCCCATTGATTGTGTACAGGAGTGCGTGCTCACATGATGAGGGAGAGGAAACATTTGTTGAAAGCTCCATGATAGCTTCAAGCTTCATTTGTGCTCCATGTTGGCAACAAGGGCTCAAGCTAGGTCTTTCACCCAATTCGTGCTCGGCTCACTTCTAGGGAAGATAGCACAAGCTCCAACACTTGCAACCTCCAGCAATCCATTATTAGTATGCTTTTCATATAGCTCTGGGTCAAGACGTAATACTCAGTCCAACGCAACCATCAATATGCAGTAACTCAATGCACCAATACACCAACGCAGCTCTAAAGAGAGGGCTCGGTCCAAATTCTTCAACAAATTGATTTGCAGTCAATCGTTTGCATTAGGTAACGTGAATCAATCGCTTGAGTAGAATCAAACATATGTATCGCTTGCATGAGGAGACCTTTAGGGGATCCTGCAAGGTTTCCTTTGAAAACATATGTATGGGTTGCATGAGGAGACGTGAATCACTCGCTTGAGGTCAGCGATTAAATTTTCTTTAACCTACTGCCATGGGCCACCTCTTGACCTCGTTCATGTTAAATCGCTGACCTGGATACATGGTTAACCGGTTCACAGTTTCATAGTTTGGAAGTCGGAATTTGGGGACAGCCTGAAATTGAATGACCGAGCGACGAGAGGGAGGCTCAGGGCCCGGACGGGGACATGTGGAGGCTGGGCCCTACTCCTAGTCTGCTACATAGGCTAATGATGTTTTCACAAAATTATAGACTGTCAAAACAACGGTTTATAAAAATATTTGACTGTCCTACAAAACGGGTTAAAAAAAATTTGGAAAAATGTCCTAAAACGAGCAAATGCTCATCAAATTTCATCTCTGCTAGCAACTCTCTGTGTTGCCCTTGGTGGGTCCAGAGACTTCACCTGGTCAGGCCCACACGCATAATCTTGTTAAATATCGAATATAAATATAAAATAATATTAAAATCATGCGCATACTTTTAGATTTCAGACTATGAATTCTCCGTGACCGCATCTGCCCTATACCAAACCGATCTACAAAATCGTCCGCGTTTCCAGAAAGATCAAACCTCGTTATTCTAGAAACTGTGTGAAATTTGTTGAACAGTGAATTTAATCAAGAATTGGTTGAGATAAAAATGAATTTGCAATATTATAATCAGCATAGATCCATCTTACATGTGGATTTATCAAGTACAGAGAGTCATCCAATTTCTTGAGATGTTATTTTTTAACCTTGATTGCATCTACTTTATACCAAACCGATCTCCAAAATAGTCATACCTCTGGGTGTTTTTAGAAAGACGAAACCACATTATTCTAGAAACTATATGAAATCTGTTGAGCAATAAATTTGATCAAGAACTGGTCGAGATAGAAATGAATTTGCAATATTATAATCAGCATAGATTCATCTTAAATGTGGATTTATCAAATTTCTTGAGGTGTTATTTTTTTAATATTTTTTTATTTGGTTTTAAATTTTTATTTTATGAGTAAATATGAACTTTTTTAATTATTTTTTATTGGTTTCATTTTTTATTTTATAAACTTGCATAAAAAAAATTAATTACTTTGTACTTTTTTATATAATCTCACAGCTTATATAATTTTACACATCTCCTCCATCTTCGATTATAAGCACCTAACTACTTTCAGTTAAATAAGTAATCTCAAATTAAAAACACTTATAATTTGATTTAAAAACAGAGACATATCACGAGTATATTACACGTGTCGTTTTCGGTTTGAGAATGCCGTTTACGTGGAATTTGCGAATTCTAAATAAAACCATTTAAGACTTGAATTTTGGCTGGGTAGATAATCAACCAATAAAGAAATAAATTAGGTGCGCGTTGCCCAACTGTTTTGGAATTTACTTTACATGGACAGTGCAACTACCAAAGAAAATGTGGAGTCCAATATGGCACTATATATATAACCCACTCTTCCTGCAGAAACAACAGAGAGTTAGAGAAATGAATTGTTGTAACCGAATATCTTCAAATATTATGGAGTTCATTAAAATTCCTGTTATATCCATTACCGTCCTTGGTTTTCTCCTAAGCTAATTGGTTTTCACTGGCGCGATTACTTATGCAGGCCAAGAGAAAGCCTCATCTATAGTGGTTGTGGGCAAAGTGTTCTGTGATACATGCCTGGAGTACAGGCTTTCTGAAAATGGCTACGTTATATCCGGTCTCATTTCATGTCATTTTAATATTCGTTTTGTTTTCTATAATAAATACATATATACATGATGACTATAATAAATATATATGTACATATGATGATTCATGCATGGTTCCTTTCTTCCTTTGATGAATGAACAGGCGCTTCGATAGCTGTGGAATGTGGCCTCACCAGGAAGATGATGACCATATCCGTTATGGGAGAGACAGACGAAAATGGAGAATTCAAGGTGGAGCTTCCCTCCACTATTTTTCAGTCTGCTAATCAATTCAATAATTGTTAGGTGAGGCCTCGCAAGAGCCCTTACGACTCGTGCAAGCTTTCCATAACGTTTGTGCCATCAAAACTTATTCCATAGTCGGTTTCCAATGGAGTTGTAACGTATAGTGCAGGCTCGTTCAGCTATCGCCATGAAAATGTGCCTGAGTCTTGTTACAGGGAAGATTTCTTGAAAATGATGAGGGGTCGAGCAATGGCTGAGGATGTTGACCAATCTTCGAAAGCAGGACAACAAGTGCCAATAATCCCTTCGTTGCCTCGGTTTCCACCAGCTACCCTTCCAAGTGTCCCTCCTCTTCCCAAGTTCAGTGTTCCTCCACTACCCAGTGTTCCTCCTCTCCCCAAAACTCCTCTGTTGCCCAGTGTTCCTTCTCTCCCCAAAATCTCTCCTCTGCCTCAGTTCAGTGCACCTCCTCTCCCCAAAATCTCTCCGCTGCCTCAGTTCAGTGTACCTCCACTCCCAAAAATCCCTCCTATGCCTCAGTTGAGTTTCCCTCCATTTCCAAAACCGACTATTCCAGGCTCTCCTCCATTCCCACAAATTCCAAACTTCCAATTCCCGCCGATCCCATTTTTCACTCCACCACCACCTGGTCACTAGAAGAGCCCTTGATTTTTCAGGTCTCGGCAGTACTATTCGATTTGTAGGTATAGTTTGTATTGTTGGATGTTTATACTTATGCATTCCTCGTTCTTTGTTTATCTCATATCGCTGATAAAGGCCTGGTTTCAGGCGTCCGTTGGGTTTTGAGCTTTTCAGAGATATTAGTTTAATATGCATTTGTACGAGCGATCGTTTTTCGTGTTTGGCAATAAAATCATAAGACATCAATGCTTCCATTGTTATAGATGTTGACATGATGAATTCTTAGATATTTGTTACAACAAGCAGTTTGATTAGTATGTATGGTTATTACACAGAGTTCGGTTTAAATATTTTATGTGGTTTAAAACGGCATCCAAGGATTTTGTACAAAAATGTACAAAAGGCATATTTCTACAGTTTTGGTGGAAGTGTTGGTTAGTTTACAAAAAGTAAAAATAAAAATTAAGAATATATGTATCAGTGGTGAGAAAGAAGTTTTATATAAAAATAAAAAAAAATAAGAATGTATGCATCTTTATGTGATAGTATAATGGTGAGACGATTGTGTGTTGTAATTTACTGGTAAAAGATTTACAAATTTAATTACTCTTCACTATGAAGAAGTTTGAAAAATCTATATACTAATATAGACATTAACCATGATAAAAATAATAAAAATATCAATTATTTAACATTAATCAATAATAGTAATTTTAATCATTTTTGGAGTTAGTGTGGACCATGCATTGTCAATGTTAGTTTAGTATCGTAGAATTAGGTATTAATAAAAATTGAAATAATTAATATAAAAACTTGATATAGTTGATTTATTTGTTCATACTTTAAAAATTCTACAATTTGAATTGGAATAGATGATTTTTCGGCTACAATTTTGAAAAAAATTGAATAACTATTAAGTCTTATAATTTTGGATGCTCCAATGGTTTTTAATGGTGCTGAATCCATTTCTACTATAAAAAATTCCAATAAAACACATCTAAATTTTGATTTTGCAAAATAAAAAAATATCAAATTCAGCAAAAATAATCATCCAATCCAAATAGTTGAATTTTTAAACAACTCCATTTATTTATATTATAAATGAATTTTAATTAACAACAACCAATATAATTATCCAATAAATTTATAAATCACTAGACATTATCACATTATATTAAAATAACCTCAACAACAATTATTAACATAAATAACAGCAATATGAGAAATTCCATATGAATAAGATTCTCGTTTTCAATTTTTTTTTCCAAATCAATTAAGTATCTTTCTTATATGTTTTGATAAAAACCCATTAAAATTTATTATCTATTATCTAAAAGTTAATATACAATTTAATTTTTCTTTTCCAAATCAATTGAGTATCTTTCTTTCTCATGTTTTAGTGAAAGTGAAAACCTTATCCGATATTTAAGCACATGCAATATTATTTTGACAGATAGTAGTTATAAATCAAGACATTCCTTCCTTTTTCAAAGATTCTCTTTTATGTTTTGATGAAAACCCATTATCGGAAAGTTAACATACAATTTAATTTTTCTTTTCCAAATCAGTTAAGTATCTTTCTTTCTCATGTGTTAGTGAAAACCCTTATCTGATATTTAAGCACATGCAATATTATTTTGAGAGATAATAGTTATAAATCAAGACATTCCTTTTTAAGGCTTCTCGGTATATTGGTTTTCATTGGCATACATCCCAAAATCCATCATAAAGTTGCTTCACAAATTGATGTTTAAATTTCTATGGGAAAGAATTTTAGAGAAGAATAAGATTTATCTTGTTAATTGGAAAAGATTGTCTATGCCAAAGCAGATAAGTGGATGGGATGTAAAAAACTTGGAATTGCTTAGTGGAGAGGTCTTTGGGGAAATGGTTTATGGAACCAGATTTTACATGGAAAATATAGTAGAAATGATGTTTATCACTGGATTAGGACCTATAATAAGTCAACAAAGAACTCCTCAAACTTCTGGATTAGTCTTGTCAAATCATTCCATTGAATAAGTAAAAATCTCACTTGGAAGGTTGGTTCTGGTGAGAAAATTGTAGTCGGTATTGATCCGATTGTAGGATGTGAGAATGAAGATCAACTTTCTTTTGATATTCTGGATTATTTATAGGAAATTGGCTACACTTCCTTATCTCAGATAAAAAAATTGGGTTTGGATTCTGATGGTTCATATTGGTTCTCTACTATTGATTTGGGCTTTTTTGGCGGTCAACAAAACGAATGGGAATTTTACATTTCCAGATTGAAGGCTATCGGTATCAGACTTTAAAACTCTTGGGATAAGTTATTGTGGATTGGAAACATAATAGACGGACATGTAACTGCTAAATAAGCCTATCTCTATTGCAAATTGTGATAATTATACTGTCCCTAAATGGTGGTATGGAAAGTTGTTGAAGTGGAAGATTCCACAAAAAATCAAGTGCTTCTTATGGCTAATTTTGGAGGAAGCGGTCCTGACTTGGGACAATTTATTAAAACGTGGCTGGCAAGGGACAAATAGATGTTCTTTATGCACCTGTAAACCTCAGACAATTGACCATTTATTTCATTTATGTTCCTTCAAAAGGAATCTTTGGACTCTTGTCTCTGTAAATCTTGAGATTCCAATGGTTTGAGACAATATCACTAGATAGAAATTTTTATGTTTGCTATCAGACTAGAAAGGACCACAATTTGCTTCCAGGTATCATATGTTGGGTTATTTGGAATTTGAGAAATTCATTTATTTTTTATGATAGGACCCCATCTATTTCAAGAGGTATGAAAAAAATCTTAAATTTATACAGAGAACTATGTCCTATAAATGATAAGGTTCCAAATAATAGAAATATTGTGGTCATTCCCTGTATTGATGAGGCTCATGGCTACTTTGATGGTGCAACTATGAAGGGGAGATGTGCAGCGGGTGCATATCTTGTCATTAACAATGCACACACCTTTAAGTTGAAGTTAAATTGTGGACATGGTACCAATACAAAGGCATAACTCCTTTCCTTATGGTGTCTAATAAAGTTTGCAGATCTTTTGGGTAAATTGGGAAAACAACTGTGTTGTCCTCCAGTCCATTGTTCTACATCATTGGTGCAACAAAATTACATAAATTTTGAACGGGTTTCAGTGCTAATCGGTTCAACATATCATCAGAGAGCTAAATGATACAACTAATACTCTTTCGAAGACTGCGCTGCTACATAATGAAGGCATATTATTATGGGGAGAATTTCTTGATAATCATATGGAAAACTATAGTGTTCAGTTTACTTCTTTTGAGGGATCTCTCCCTTTGATTAAGCTTTGGTCAGCTTATAGGTGATTTATGATATTGGCCCAGTATGTTTTCCTCTTGATTGTTGGTCTGTTTTTGTCAGTTTGGAGTATGGAAATTTTGGACTATTTGTGTTGAATAACCATTTCTAAATAGTTTTAGATACTTATATGTACTTTTTTATTCGAAAGAATAGCAAAAGTATGTTTTTTCTCCTTGAAAAAAACAATGTTCTCAAACTATGACAATTAACATATTTAATATGATTTTTAGAACACTCATACTTCTAAGAAATCTCAATATTTATATTTTCTAAGGATTATAAATATTTTTATTTCAAATTTTTAAAATGTAATAAGAAAATATTTAATTGTCAAACAATTTGTATATATGTATTTTTCTTCTTTATAATAAAGATTAATCACTACTTTTTTAAATCATAAAAAAAATTAATCATATATAATATTTCAAATTTAAAAATGTAATAAAAGATTACTTATAAAACAATTTTTACATATTTCTTTTTGATGATGATAATCATGATTAACGTCCACTGAGACCCCTTCGTCTTTCAGACCTTAAGACAAGAAAAATGAATTACCTGGATTTTTGTAAAATTTGATTTCTTTGAAGAAAAAGCTGAGAAAGAAGTGTTCCTAGGTTCCCATAATTTTGACAAATTAGAAGATCATGGAGATTAGAGTTGCAACAAATATTAGGAATCTGCGATCGAATTTGGGTGTATGCAAGGCACTCTAAAAGAAAGTGATATTCGTCCTCAACGCTCATCAACTCATAGAGGTGGCATAAATTTTCCTCCGATGGTGTTTTAGGAATTGTCCATTTTCTCGTTTCGCTATGAAGATCATGGGAGTTCATTCTTATCTTGGCTATATTAATCTTCTTCTTTAAACTTATTAAGATAGAGAGGTACGTTTGGTCTTCCAGATTAGGAGTAATGACTTCCTTGTAATATCTTAATTTTTGTTTACCCTCTAACTCTTTCTCGTCCCACATTCTCGCTTTGAACATATATGTGATAGTTTTTTGAGGTTGTTGATATCTTGCAAAGTTGTGTTGTCATCAATCCCCCAATGACTTAACCAAGCCATGGCATCTCTGTACCATCCTCTCTTGAGCTGAAGATTGCCTGGACTCGAATTTAAATAAATTTTAGGGAGTCTCTGGTCTGCTATGTCATTTATCTTATTCTTGTACATCAAGTATCTATACATAGGTATGCTTTCAATGGGGGCGAGACCCACTTCCATAAGGAGAATAAGATAGGGTGTATTGATCTTAATTTTGAGATTATACGTGATAAAATGTTTTGAATTTGCTCGATCTTTCTCGAGGACTCTCAAGAGATTCTACACCCCTAAACTTCACAACCTTACATGATAACGAGAGTGATGAGAGTTTTAAAAAGGAACTTCTTTTTACCCCACATCACCATATTTGTTGATTTGCAATTGTTTTCTAGGCCGAAATAAGCTTTCCACCCTCTGTTAATCCTTTCCTCAATGCTATAGTTCCAGTTGAGCTTGTGATGGATATTAATTCTGAGATACTTGTAAGAGGTCACTTCCTCCAAGTTTTTATTGTCATAAACAAAATTAGCATAGGTGTCTTTGTTAGACTCAATAATCATAACTTTGGTTTTATCAGTGTTAACAGACATACCCATGTTAGAGTAGAAATCCTTGAGAATCCTTAATTGAGTATCAAGTTCAGAGGGACTCCTTTTCAAAATAACAATATCATTGGCATAGAGAAGGAGGATTACAACTATTCCAGCTAAGGTCGTTCCTGCGCAAATTGCCGCTTCTAAACAACTTCCTAGTTTATCGACGTAAATGCCAAAAAGGGTAGGGGAGAGGGGGAATCCTTGTTTGACTCCAATATTACAATTAATTTATTTTGACCACCCCTCAGAACTCTTAAATTTGGCAATGAATTTCTCGTATAGCCTTATTGCGACAACTCTCAACTCTAAAAGAACCTTTAACTCTTCTAATCTATTCCACTAGTTACTTCTGGGCACTATATCAAAATATTTCCTAAAGTCCACAAAGCAACAAAAGAGATTGGATTTAATATTGCGACACTCTTCTGCAATTATTCTAAGAGTAATGACGTGATCTGTGGTAGAGTGATTTTTTCTAAACCCTGCCTGGCCTTTAGCTCGCTTACCTTCACTTACAAGCCAACCATTGATTTTCGTTTCTAGAATGATACCATAAAGCTTGGCTAAGAGAGGGCGAATCATAATGGTTCGATAATTAGAGGGGTTATTTTTATCGTTGGTTTTAAAGATAGGGATGACGAGGCCCCGAGTCCAAGGAATAGGGAAACCTTACGTGACAGCCAAATTGAAGAGCTTGTGGATGTAAGGAATGAGAACAAATTTTCCTCCAATTTTTAGGATTTCAACTTGATAACCTTCAATGTCTTTAGCTTTCCCATTTGTTAGGTGTTTGATACCAAAGTCAATGTCTTCTAATGAGAAAACTTATGTTAAGGCAAGAATGTTTTGAGTGTTGTTAATGTCATTCGGGGATTCGTAGAGCTTTTAAAGATAGGAATCCAAATCTTTCAAAGCTATCTTATTATTCTCTTTAGTTTTACTAGTTAGGATTTGTCTCGAGAACTTCTTAGGAACCACCTTAGAGATGTGTAAAAGGTGCTCCTTCTTTTTGTCTATATAATGCCAATTTTCTCTGAATAGATTTGAACTTGGGTAGAGAGGATTACAACCAACCCTCCCAACCACCCAATCTATACACTGTCAACATTAATCACTCCTCTTTTAAATCATAAATATTATTTCAAATTTTCAATATATAATAAAATATTAAATACTTAATTGTAAAATAATTTATATTTCTTTATTATAATAAAAATTAATAATTAGTCATAATATTTAAAATATTAAAAGTATTCATGGTAAAAATGATCATTTTTTTTGTACTAGGGAATCTCCAATGGACAACTGGGATGGGGTTGCACCTGCAGCAACCTCCTACAAGGCTTGCACTAGTCTACAGGCCAAATTATCATTAACTTACACTATTTAAGAATTTGAAATCAGTATTCATGATCAAAATTATTATTTTTTTTGTACTATGGAATTTGGGATGGACAACTGGGATGAGGTTGCACTTGCAACAACCTCTTACAAGGCTTGCACTAGTCTACCGCCCAAATTATCATTAACTTACACAATGCTATTAATAATTTGAAATCAATATAATGTTAAAAATTTAATTTAAAAAAAATAATTCTCGCACATTTATATATATAATAAATATTTTCTTTATTTTTAAAATATATTTTAATTTATTAATTAATTATAAAAATAATTTACATAATTCTAAAGCTTTTATAACATTTATATTGTTTAATTAAATATTTGATGCTAAAAAAGAGGAGTGCATATTTATCAAAATGTACATCATGTTTAGTAATTCATCCGTAATTCCATGGGTTGTGTTTCAGAATTTGTTTGGATTGTATATTCTCTTAGAGGAGAATTTTACAATATATATATAAAGTTATGCCTTTTTGACTCGAGGGATCGGTACTTGGCAAGTTATGACTTTTTGACCGGAGGAATTGGGAACTTGTCTATCCCACAACACACCCTCAAATCTACAACAATGTTTAAACCAGAGACGTGCTTAACAACCAATACACCTTAACAAACACACAATTACCAACTGATTTACACCCACGGGCCACTAAATACCGGCCACTAAAAACAGTATTGCAAACCAATTGGAATTCTATTAACTATGCATTATTTTCACTTAGGAAAAGTATTGCAACCAATTGGAATTCAGTTATTGAGAAGGCATGATTCCGTCGGAATTCGGTGGTGATACATAGAGGTCACAATGTCCTTCAAAGTATTTTATTTTATTTTAACATAATTATTTATTCTAAACATACTCTTCGCTGCAACGAATGACAGATCAGCACGCCGACTCTGAATCCATCGTAGCAAATAAGCATAACTACTTGTCAAAGACCCCAAACGACAGACCTTATCAGCTATATGACATCAACAACAACGTGGAAAGTATAAGCCCATGTAACTATACATCAAACAGACCCGAAAAATCGAGGGCTCTTCTAGTTACTAGGGGGTGGTGGGCTGAGAAATGGATTCGGCGGGAATGGAATGTTTGGAATTTGTGGGAATGGAGGAGCCTCTGGAAAAGGAGGAAAGCCTGGAATGATCGGTTTTGGAAATGGAGGAAAACTCAACGAAGGCAGCGGAGGAAGTTTTGGAAGAGGAGAAATACTGGGCAGAGTAGGAATACTGGGAAGAGAAGGAATTTTTGGAAGAGGCGGAATAGTGGGCAGAGGAGGAAAACCGAAGTAATTAGGAATGTTGGGAAGAGGAGGAAAACCGAAGTTCGGCAGCGCGGGATTTTTGGGGAGAGGAATAGTTGGCAGAGGAGGAATACCGAAACTGGGAAGAGGGGGCAGATTGGGTAGAATAGCAGGTGAAATCTTAGGCATGGAAAGGATTGTGGGCGTCTGTTGGCCTGATTTCGAAGACTGCTCAACATTCTCAGCCATTTCTCGTTTTTTCATCGTTAAGAAATCTTCCCTGTAACAAGATGGAGGTACAGTTTCGTGGCGGTAGCTGAAAGACCCTGCACTGTACGTGAGAACTCCATCGGAATCCGACTGTAGCGTGAGCTTTGTTGTTGGAGACTTTAAGGGAATCCTGCACGAGGAGTCGTAAGGGCTAATGCGCGGCCTCACCCGACAGTTGTTCAATTGATCAGCAGACTGAAAAATAGTGGAAGGAAGCTCCACCTTGAATTCTCCATTCTCGTCTGTTTCTCCTATAATGGATAGGCTCATCGTCTTCCTGTTGAGGCCGCATTCCACAGCTATCGAAGCGCCTGTTCGTTCATTAAAAGGATAAAAGAAGTATGCATGATCAGTACATTAGACATCTTGTGCTTATTGTATGAAAATAAAACGATTAATATATAAAAATGACATGAAATGATACCGGATATAACGTAGCCATTTTCAGAAAGCCTGTGCTCTAAACATTTATCACAGAACACCTTTCCCACCACCACGACAGATTCAGAAGCCTTCTCTTGACCTGCATAATTGCTTGCACCACACAAAGCCAAGAAGCTTAAGAAAAAACCAAGAAGAATTGATACTGTAGGAACTTCAACGGTCTCCATGATCGGTGAAGATATTCAATTATACAGAAATGTATATTATCTAACCCTGTTGTTTCTGCTCTGGCAGGAATAAGAGTGGCATATTTATATACTGGCCTGTAGCTCATTTTCTTTGGCAGTTGCGTGGCCATGTAAAATAAATAGCAAGAAAACTAACAGTTGGTCGGCACGTAAGTACTTACATGCTTTTCTTCGGAGTTCACAGATTCCATGTGATCAGTTTTCTCGGACAGAAAACGACTTCAAAGTGCGTGTGGATAACTTTGTTCATAATCAGGCAATTCATCTTGCAATTTGACATTTCGTGTCTCTCTAAGATTAGATTTGATTTGGAGTTGTAACCGTCTTTCAATTTGCGAGTTTTCATATGTACAGGAAGTGTAGAATCAGTTCATTTATTGTTCAACAAAATTTGCCCATTTTCCCAGTGAAGATTCCGGACGTTTGATTTTCCGAAAATGGAGAGTTCGACGATAATGCACACGGATTTTTTTTTAATGCAAAGGAGTTTGAAGGCGTGTTTAGTGAGAATCGAATGAATCTCAGAGGTGCCTGTTATCGGCTTTTTGCCCATGAACTTCACAATTGGAACTCGATTTTTAAATTGTTATTTGTAAAACAGAAAATTACTCAGGTTGAGATATTAGGTTATACTTTTGTCATAAACTTTATTTTAATATGCATGCTCTACACTTATATAGACTTGTGACTGATCAACTTTACACTTATATAGACTTGTGACTGATCAACTTTCCAATAACCTTGAGACATTGATTATTTAAAAGTTTAGTTGTATTACTAGTCCGTGCAAAAGGAGGGACTACTGTTTTCGGTTCGAAATAAACCCAAGTTCACTTGTTATTAACTTAGTTATTTTAAACTGTTTTCTAACGTTATGTAAAATAAAATTATTAAGCTGAATATTATGAAAACTTTTTTTTTTTTCTAAATTTAAATGGGTAATGGGACTTATTTACATGGTGGTAGGCATTTATTTTTAAATATTTGTATGATCCAAAAACTAAATAATTTATTTTTATAAATTCAAAACTAACAACTCATAGACATAGGGACAATGACTTTACATCATTAAACACATCAATTAATGTAATGATGTGGTTTAAACAATCTAACACTTATTTATTTCATTTGTCACATGTACATGTTCTACGACCTCTATGATGAATTTTAAGGAACAAGCTATGGCTTTCTATTCACATAAAAGTTCATAGTTACAATGGACCCAAAGGCCTCAATATATAGAAGTATCACATGCTAAACTTAGACTCTTTAACTTAGCTTTAACTTAGTTCTATGTCTTAGTTGTAACTAAGACTCATCTAACTGCTTGTTAGGAACTGAGCATCTAACTGATGTCATCAGGGAGTAATTATCTCTAACACTCTCCCTTAATTACAACCGCTAAACATGCTATCTAATTGCAGCTAAAACATACTGCCTCTAAGAAATTTCATCAAAAAATATTGCCTGCTGGTCTATGTCTCAGCTAGGCTTACAAAACATCTTCATCTTGACTTTCTTTGCTGCAATGTGCTGATGCAGCGTCTTCTCATACTTCCTACTCCAAACTTTGAAGCTTTCAATGTTTTTCTTCTGCTTTGTGTTACAAACTTTAAACTCTGGATATCTCTTCTTGTTATTGCATGGATTTTTCTTTTTTCCATGGCTCTCATTGAAAAATCGGTGATCTACAACATCTTCAATGCTTCCTGCAAAATACTTGTTGCATGTTTCTTCCTCCAACTTTTCAACTGGGTACATAGCATATCTTGCTTCTTCTTCAAATTCTGCTACTACAGAATGTAAGTTGTCATCTACAACTTCTTTTGGCTTTGCAAGCCAATCCTCAATGAATGCCAAATCTTCTTCAAAACTGGTTACTTTAGCTTCGTCCTCCTTAGTTGCTACTGCTACAAAGACGTCATCCACTTGATTGTCATTTTCAAGTAGGGTTACCATTCCAAACAACAACTCATTAATGAGCTTCTTTTGTTGTATCACTATCACTCTTTCTTCATAAGAAAGATGTTCACCATCATACTCTGGTTCAAGTTCTTCAACCTCTATTGCTAAGAGGTTATCAACTTGTGTATTCGCCTTCTGCTGAGGCTCACTGAGGACTATGGCCTCCTTTTCTTGAGTCCACATCCTTCCTTCCTTATCACTCCCTAAAAAAAATACAGGATATGCTTCGTGCTCCCTTAATGCAAGATCTCTTCAAGATCTTCAATCTCAAGCTAGGACCTTTACTATCATCATACAAGAATTTCAAACTTCACATGCCTTCATTCTTCAAAATAAAATAAAGCTGTTGCTCAACTTTGTTTTCTGAGTATATTAGAATTATATTCTTCTTTCTTAAAAATCCTTCTTGAAAAAACCCTTTCACACTTTTTATTTTGGAAAAATCCTTTACCAAAAATATCTTAAATTAAGCCTTTTACTTAATCCAACAAAGAGCTTTTAAACCTTTTAAATTCCCTTTCAAAATGACGTAAGATCCTTTTCAAAAATCAATTGTTTTTAATATATTATTTTAAAATACCTTGGCTTTGGACGAATTCGACCATTCTGATGAATCTTGCATCCAAAATTTGAATGAGATGGCCCCTCCTTTCACCGATCTCTTTTTTTTTTCAATAGTTGTCGGCTCACCCTTCTTTGTATGCAGCCACAATCATACGGACCAGCTATTCACACAAAGATCAGATTTTTTCTTCACGGCTCCAT
Organism: Larix kaempferi; assembly: GCA_027924585.1. Taxonomy (NCBI): domain Eukaryota; kingdom Viridiplantae; phylum Streptophyta; class Pinopsida; order Pinales; family Pinaceae; genus Larix; species Larix kaempferi. Next base: position 6,723,577 of record BSBM01000348.1, read on the forward strand.
CGATTTCTCATGCGGATCGGATTTTTACAACACACAGCTATCCAATAGCTGTCTCAAAGCTCTCTTGCTTCACGGCCTGGTCCTTCAACAACAATCCCTTCACCGCCAACATAATTTTTTTTCACGTGGATGGAGATCGCTCCTTCTTCAACCCTCTTCAGTCTTCACGCATTCACCGATTACCAATATCTTCCTTAATCTTCTCCTTCGACAGCTACACACTCCTCTGCAATCAAGATTTATAGCTGCAATATTACCTTTCGTGGATTTGGAACGGATCCTCTAGACAACTGTCTCTTCACGGATCTTTCAGCTCTGGTCGCAACAGCTTCAGAATTTGCAAGTGGATCTGCTCTTTTTCAATGAACAGATAGATGGCACCTCCTTCAATACAGAAGCTTGGCTGCCTTCTTCACACTCTCCAAATGCGGTTTCTCTAGCCACGATTTCACCTCTGGTGGATTGGGACAGCTCCTCAAGACTGCTGTCTCGTCTTCATGGATCAAATCTTGGCTGCTTTCTTCACGGATTAGATCCTGGCTGCTTTCTTCACGGATCCGATCTATGGCACCTCCTTCAACGCAGAAGCTTGGCTTCCTTCTTCACACTCTCCAGCTGCGGTGGGAGTTACTTCGGCTTCAGCAATCTCTCTTAATGGCTGGGCATATCTTTTGCTTCAGATCTGCAGATCTAAAATCTTTCTTGGGTCGATTTCGGTCTTGTGCTTAAGACTCGAACCCGGATCTCAATTCTTTTACTTGACTAGTGAAAAGATCTTGGCTTTGATCAAATGATCTTTGCCTTCTTCGCTATGGAAGAATCCCTCTTCGCTATGGAAGAATACAACACACTTGGATCTGCTCTTGGATCAATATGCTCTCCAAGAGACTTAATCAAGCTTTGATACCATGATGAATTTTAAGGAACAAGCTACGGCTTTCTATTCACATAAAAGTTCATAGTTACAATGGACCCAAAGGCCTGAATATATAGAAGTATCACATGCTAAACTTAGACTCTTTAACTTAGCTTTAACTTAGTTCTATGTCTTAGTTCTAACTAAGACTCATCTAACTGCTTGTTAGGAATTGAGCATCTAACTGATGTCATCAGGGAGTAATTATCTCTAACACTCTACTTTTGACACCTCACCCTTAGCTGGCCACCCTCACCTTATAGCTGCATTGAATGCCCAACATAGACAAGAAATTAACCCATTTCCATAGCCAGTTAGCTACAAGAAATGATAGCATGAATAGACTAGTATATAAGGTTCCATTACAGGAAATTTGGGTAAAAAATTGGCCTCCTAAGGAAAATAATAAGAAAATAATAAAGTAATAGTAGAGAGAGAGTAAAAAACTACTTTTTTGGATCATATTTTCAACTTATCTCCTTGTAGGTTTACTCAAATTTCAAGCGGGAGGACTCGTTGGATGCATAATTTATTTCAAGCGGGAAGACTCGTTGGATGCATAGTTAAATTATGCATCCAACGAGTACCCATGTTGCATACATTTAATAATATCCCCACCATGAGAAATTGAAAATACATTAAAAAACGTGTTTCTAGTGAGAGAAAACACGTTTTTTTCGATTTTTCATGGTGTGGATGTTGTTAAAAGTATGCAATATGGGTACTCGTTTGATGAATAATTTAATTATGCATCCAACGAGTCCTCTCGCTTGAAATTTGAGTAAACCTACAAGGAGATAAGTTGAAAATATGATCCAAAAAAGTAGTTTTTATTTTTTCCCTCCAATTTTTTTAGGTGCTCCCTCTTTGAATTTTAAAGCATTTTGATTGGCTAATACATGATGACATGGAATTTGTATTATTTTTGGAAGGCCCATTTTAAATTGAAATTTCCTTTAATGCACTATATTGTTTCACAATTAGTGATTATTATTGCCCACCTTATGATGTAATTTGGGAAGAATATAGGCGAGTTTTGCTCTCTCCATCATCTTCATCTAGATTTTCCTATTCATGTACATTGGGGCACACCTCCTCTTCTATGTTCTCCTAAGCAATGGATTCTCCTCTACCTTCTCTATTTTCTTATTGGGGAAAAATCTACTGGAGTGATCATCATCACACGTTCTTCTCAAATCTCTAAGGTTCCTTCTTTGCCTTGTTTAACAATTTCTTGAAGTTTCTTGGGGTCATGTTAGGGCTTGGTATTTAGTAAGCCATGTTGAGCTTTTTCATAGTGTATCAGTAAATCCGTCCTACGAATAGTTAGATATACTCAAAGACTAAACCAAGTTCTTACAAGTCTAATCCAACACAGAATCAAAACAAATGATGATCTACTCTCCTAGATTTAACACAATACAAAAAGCTTTTGAATGTTGAGAAGGGAGAGAATGGTAAGGCTCACCTCGAACCTATTGGTTGTCCTTGCTCCATCTCCAATTTGATCTCCAAGGATTAGACCTGCTTAAGAAAAACGAGAAACAATACTTCCAAACACAGGATGTAAAGGTTAAGATCTAATCTATATAGAGTATAGCATGCATCCAAATATTTGAAAAACACACATACGAGAATAGGCCAAGTTATATTAATGAGAGCTCAAGAAGATCAAGATACAGTTACCCTTGATGTCCAAACAATAACTCCTCCTTCCAAGCTCCTTCTCTAGCTATCTCTACAAATATTCTAAGACCATAAGTTTGATGCCTCAAAAGTTCCTCCCTTGGCTCATGGATGGTCTTCTTCTTATAGGATTTGGGAGATCAACCACTTAGAAAGGAAGGTGGATCTAGGTGAGTGAATAGCTGATCAAGAGGTTGAACCAGGCCAAAGAGGGAGGATGAGTTGGGATTCAAGAGGAACCCCGATCCCAATAAAATCTCTTCAAGGATAAGATCCACTTTCGAAGTCAAGAGGTAGTTAAGGGAATTTCACGCCCCATGAACTGAGCAAGCTGCGAAAATATTTATAATTTTGCGTCTTGCAACACTAGCAAGGCGCGAAAATAATGGCAACCTATGGTCAAATGAAGTGACCCTTGGTTCAATGAGCTGGCATTCAACTGAGGTAAGTTGGATTTGTCTCTAAGGACTCCAGATGAGGCCAAGGAGGGGACCAATAAAGTTCAACACTTGTCAAGAGGTTGTGCCATTAGGTTTTGCATGGTAGTATGGCATGAAGACACGAAATGGCACTCAAAGTGAGACTTTGAGGTCTAACAAATGCCCCCTAAAGTCTGAGGTCAAAAGACACTAATGGCCGAAATAATTTACAAATAAATAAGTCGTGAGAGATAGCAGGAAGGAGTTCGAAGGGGAGTTGCGAGGAAACATCAACAATAAGTCAAATAAGTTTGAAGCGGGCATACACATACTCAGAATGATCGACTCAACTAACTTAAAGCATGGCTTCCGACTAATACATTGCAGATCCATGTCAGTATTGACATGATACAAACTGAAGAAAGATCATGGCTACTAAGAACAAACTTAGATCCATGATCGGACAATGACACAACCATGACCAATATAATAGTGGATCTGTGTGATAGTACATCAGTGAGGCCACAAACATGATGTGTATGTGGGGACCTACTCAATAATCGCCATCATAGCCTGGATGTGAAAGAAACATCAAAGCCATCTAGGGCCTTCTACCCGATCCCAAAATGATACGAATTTGACCATGTGATTAGAAGGTGTTGGAGTCGAAGATGGCCGAGACTACTTGATTAGTGGCCAATGATGTACACCATTAACAAGTACGAAGGTAATAACCAATTATGACAATGATCCCCAAGGCATCTCTATTACATCCCAACGAATGTGAATAAATATTTTTGAAGTCGAACACTTGAGGGATTACCCGATTAGAGGTCAATAATGAGAACCCACTGTCGAGTACGAGGAAACCTACTGTTAGGCATGAAGGTACCAAGGTACTACGGTTGATTTCTAAGCCCAATTCCTGGATAATGATCTCATGTCGATAGGAATAGACTTGTCGAAGGAGGGCCATAATGAAACCCACATCATCGACGTGAAACCAATATAGGAAAGAAGTGTGGAGTAATGGACCAAATGAGTGTGGATTGACACAAAAACCAGAGGTTAACAATATTGTGGAAGGTCGACTCAGGTTAACACTAATCCTTTGAACATATAATGGCATGAGATGTTACTTGGCATCAGGGATTAACAGCGGAAACAACCACAAGGCGAGTTAGTTTAAATTAAGTAGAAGATGACTCATGACTGTAGTTATGACTCAAAATATAGATTGAATACCCAACGAAGACAAGGTGTAGATGCATGCCATGTTCAAAGGTGACGACTCATAATCTTCCAAAGAATAGACTCGGCTTATTCCCCCATTTTCCACCATCATGGTTGACAAGTACCCTTTTGTTTTTTAACGATCTTGAGGAGGATAACGGATGCTCGATACAGCTCACTTTTTAAATCGAGTCCAACCTTGTACATTTCACGAACCCACAGAAGGAGAGGTTTGGTTCCATAAGGATGCTTTAATGTTTAATTTCATGAGTCCAAAGAAGGAAAACTTGATGATTATTTATGTTTAGAAAGTTTGAAATAACCTAAAGAAGACTCCACGGTTTGACTTTTTTGTAAAAGTTAGTCCCTAGACCCGAAAAAGTCTAAAATAATATCTAGAAGAACTCTCTTAGTCATAAAATGACTAAGGTATTCCTTTCTCGTGAATAGTCTAAAAGGTCCGAAAAAGGGATAAACTACTGTCGAATAGATGTCCTTTCAAATACTTTTACAAGTGTGAAAGAGACAAGTGCACTTGGCGATCTTTTCTTGGTGAGGGAGTCCGAAAAGAGCTTAAAGGGAGCTCCAATGGTCTGTTTTCGTAATTTAATCGTCTTAGTACAAAAAAGGGAATAAAGTAATACTAAGACGATACTTTCCTCATCGTTTTACGAGCACAAATAAAGCAGACTAAGTTCGACACCATTTTACTTGGGTCTTACAAGCATGACTCTAGTGTAAAAAGTGCTTGAAATCTCTTTCATAGTTCAGATCCAGAGGACGAAAGAGAGAAAGTAAGCTCAAAAGAAGGTCAAATACATAACTCCACCAGTATGAACAACTCCAATGAACCTGTCAAAAGTGGTAAAAACCCCTAGAAAAAGCCATTAGGATATAATAAATATGAAGAATAAGCTCTCAACAAAGGTTCTAAAAGTGGAAAATAGGTAAAAATGACTAAAATAGAATACAGGAGAGGGTAAAATGGAAATTTACCCATTGTAACTTGGTCATTTTAACCCAAAGAGAATTTTCACCTTGGTTGGGAGAAAAACTTCAAGTGGAGATATTGTGAGATCCACGACATCATTTCAACCATCGTCTAAAACAGGTAAGTCCTCTACTCTTGCTCTTTCTTTTCATCCATTTTGTTATTGCTTTCATGTCAATTTGGGGATTTGAAAGGGCCTTAGGGCACCAAATTTTGTTCCTTGAAATTTTTGTGCCCTCCCTGTGTCGAGAGGCATGAAAATTTCAGAAATTTTGCGCGATGGGAAGTGTCAGCGGCGCGAAAATTATCAGTTTTCATGTCCCCTGAACTATCCAGGGCGCAAAAATACACAGATTTGAAAAATGAAATCTTGCCTGTCCCTCCTGACACAAAGATGGGTTTTCATCTTGTAACTGAAGTCTCCTTTGATGATTTGTAGGGGATTCCAAGTGGTTAGAGCGAAGATGGTTGAATTGAATAAAAGGGAGCATGAAGTAGAAGATAGGGCCGCCCTTAATGATGAAAACACATTGGCCATGTTGAGAGAATGTGATGTAGGAGCCTCGGGGCCTAGGAGAAACAATCAAAGTTGATCAACAAAAGAGGGTTGACTAGGGGAATTTCTGACGACTATTGGTGTGAAAGATATTGGAAGTCAAATCCAAGTAGTCGAGCAGGAAGCTATCGAAGTTTGGTCGATGGGAGTAAAGGTCGACATCGACAAGGGCAGAAATCAAAGTAGTCGAGATGTCGATAAGAGGTCGAACATCGACACCGACGAAAGCGGAAAAGGCCAAGCGAGGAGGATGGGACGTATTGGCAGCCGCAGAGACTAAGTAAATCCAACAAGTTAAGTTGAGAACTGACGAAGCACAAAATAGTCAACATGTCGAAGAGGACAGTGATAAGACCGACAACCATAGAAAATTCAGAGAGGTGCAGGCTTCAAGGTAACAACCGTTGAGGGTTGTTGAGGAAGTTAATGACAATTAAGAAGGTGGTTGAGACCAGGCCAGGTGTTTCCACAGGAAGAGGTTGTGCAATACAGTGAGGGGGAACTAACAACTACAGGATCTGTTGGGTCATAGGTCAAGCGACAGACAGGGAAGGATGTCTCGGGGAAGCCATTCCAAGTGGATCTCAGGAACAACAGTAGAGTAGATTAGAATACTGGTGCGGAGGCATAGAGGAAGGTCTTCAACATTTACTCTTCCATTCAGAGAAGACAGGAAGAAGGGGAGGATCACGCACACAGAGAAACAAATTGAGAAAAATAGAGTTTTACTTATGTATATTGTAACAGGCTAACGCCGACTTATTTTTTAGACTGCATGTAATTTTGTAATTCATCCAAGTAATAGAAGCCAATTTCTTCGTATTTCTAGTTCACATTTATTATTTGTGAGCACTTGTGTGTTTGATGTGTGTTATAGTTAAGCAAGAGGGTCCGAACGACCCGCCCTTGCACCAGAATGTGGCTTGTTGAAGTTTTTTAAGCCACGGGGTATTCGGAAGCAGGGTAAGTTGTTGAGCCACATCATACAAATGTGGGATGCTGATATACGAGCATTCCGGATCGAAGAACACATCCTAGAAATTGAACTTGAAGACATATATTTCTTGACCACTCTCTCCAAGAAGGGAGCACATGTCAATCTATCTGGGCATCGTGCTAGTGAAGAGACAACAGATACCTACATGACTCAATACTGTAGGAAACGGTCCCAGAAGAAGAGTGGGAAAGTGCTCATCGCTTACATTTTATATCTCTCGCTATAGATGGTCTTATATACTATTGCTCGTGTGGTGGGAAGTTTGTTGGCTCACAATGCAACCAAATCCCAAATAATTTATGGTGTGGAATGCATGGAACCTAAAATGTTCAACTGGTGTGAAGGGGTATTGATTAACATCAAGGACTAGATAATGAAATGCAGTAACGAAACTATCCACCAGTTTGGGTACAGGAGCATCTTGGTCACCTTCTTCTCAGAGAGGGTGCCTCTATTGCGCCCTCATATAGAGAGGCCTCGTCGTCCTACATCCGAGCCACGGATGGGGAGATGGAGTGACTACGCCGGGAGGCTTGGTGGGCCGCAAGTCGTAGTGTTCGGTGATGACTTCTTCTCATGGCTCGAGGAGTAGATAGTCATGATAGAGGACTATCCCTATGCCGGGGTGGACTTCCATGGTGATATCGATCTAGCTTTACCTGAGGATGATGATTGGGATGAGTTAGGTATATGACCTTCGAACTTGTATTTTAATTTTTTAGTTTATGTCATTTTTTTTGATAATGTATAGAAAATATAACATATGTGTATAATGCTACAGATCACGGATTGGTGAGGCCAACAGGATCTTCACCATTGCATCGACGAGGGGCTGAGTACCAGGTTGAAGAGGAGGAGGTAGGGGGATTCCGTGACATAGAACGGAATATCGAGGGGTTGACAATGGGTGTCCCTCCTATGAGGATTCCCTAGATACCCTACCATCTCCAGAGGCAAACTGTAAAGGTTCCAGAGTGCATCGGTAGATTGATCTGCCATGTGGCTAGGGCAGTGGTGTGTTACAATGAGCACCATGCACCTCACAATTAGGATTTGGTTGTATTTTTTGTTTAGCGGCATGTACACGATATGTAGGCCGGAGTGCCAATTTTGTATGGGCTGTGATCCCAATTTTTTTATTTTCGATACATTATACTATTGTATATGGAAAAAACCAATTTTTACATGATATATATATATGGATGTATCTCTATGGTTTATTTATGATGACTTGTGTATTTACATCTTTTTACATGCATTTTTATGATGTGTTGATCATGTGTGGGCTATATGCCAATCCAACATATAGTTATCTAACGAGTTAGCCACCATGTTGAATTCTCTTGGTACATGCTAATATAAAATGTAATCAAATGAACATTCAAGGAGGCATACCCATCTGTATAGACGAAGTAGTGTAGGATCACGGACAGTGTAGATGTGATTTAACTGAGATACCACAAGTTGAGAGTCCAGGTAGACTATGAAAGAATGGATTTCAAGAGAAGAAACTTCAATTAGAAGTCCAATGACTGCATGATACTCCACAATTTTATTTGTTATGGGGCCCAAGAAAATGCCACTTGAGGATATCAACTCGCCAGCAGGAAAATACAGTACCCGTGCTGCAGAAGCAAGGTTCCAAGTATGTTAAATAGCACCATCTACGAATCCAAAGTATGTTGACATTTGCGCATAAAGGCACAAGTCGATATAAATGATTTTGTATGAGATAGAGTCCAGACACGCAAAAAAAATGAACCAAAATCACACTAAATACATTATATACAAAGTGTTCCATGCAGGATAAACCTACGCATAAAATCTCTTTAGGTAAAGCCCGTTGCGGGGCTCTCCCAAAGGGATACCATTGTATTCCATGAGCTCATAAGCTCCCTGATCTAACACACATTTAACAGTGTAGGGACCATACCGCATGGATTCTAATTTGCCGTTACCTATCTTATCATATATCTGGTCGTAGGTTAATACTAAGTCACCTTCATTGAAAACCCGAGGTTGAATGGATTTATCATATTGGGAGTTAATGCACTTTTTATGGGCCTCATTGGAAATTACAGCGTCTCAACGAGATTCATCTAGCTTGGCAAGGTATAGAAACCATTCTTCCTTGGTGGTTGTTTTGGGTAAGAGTTTTGCATATAACTTGAGGGATGGTATCTCACACTCAATCGGTAGGATTTATTCCAGGCAATAAACAAATTGGAATGGTGTGAAACCAGTTGCATTTTTGACCGATGTCCTGTAGTCCCAAAGGGATGAGAATAGAGCTAAGTGCCACTTAGATTTTTGGGTACCCACCATGTGTTGGATCATATGTTTCAATCATTTATTGATCGCCTCTACTTGACCATTTTCTTGGGGGTAGTAAGGGATTTAATTTTCATGACCAAAACCTAGTTTGGAACTTAGTTTGTCCATCATATGATTCCTAAAGTGGGAACCATGGTCAGTCACAATGGCCTACGGGACTCCGAACCTAGCTATGATGTGATTGAATATGAATAATGATGTTTTCTTTTCGTCTTCTGCGTACGTAGGAATGGCATCAACCCATTTTGTGAAGTATTCAACAGCGACGATGACATAACTATGCCCCCAACTGAAGTGGGATTACAATGCATGAAATCGATACCCCATTTTGCAAGGGGGCCGATGACAATGACAGGATGTAGTGGAGCTTGCTGTGTGAGATTCTTGGAATGGAAGAATTGGTAGGGAGGGCACTTCTTGACTACTTCAACATAATCTTCAAAGATTGAGGGCCAACAGTAGCCCACGCACAAGATTTTTTGGGCTGTGGCCACCCCAGAAAGATGACCACCACATGCTTCAGAGTGGCAGTCATTAAGGACATTTTAGGCTTCATCCAGAGTTATACAACAGCGTAAGAAAAAATCAATACCACGATGGTACAAAGTATCACTAACGATAAGATAATATTTTGCGTGGTGTTTGATGCGACGTAGTTCACCACGGTTGAGATCGGGCCGAAAACGTTGGTTTTGGAGATATAAGATAATGTCTCCATACCAAGAATTAGTTGTGCCAATGAGGGACAAAGAATCATTTGGAAGACAATCGATGGGCTCAAAGTGATCATTGACATGGCGAAGTGCACAAATAAGCTTTGCAAAGACCAAGGATTTTTTGGATTTCGCTTTGGAAAACTCAAAATTGCATTCATAGAGAACTGCAGTCCAACGAGAGTATTTTCCCCTAGCACTTGACGTGTTAGGATATAGTACATCGGATTGAAGTTCTCGATATTGGTGTTTTTGCGGAGTAATATGTAATGTCAAAATATCTGGACCGCAAAAACTATGGCCAGAGCCAGTTTCTCCACATGTGAGGAACGTGTCTCGGAGTCGATGAGACTCTTGCTGAGATAGTAAACCACATGTTGTTGACCATTGTTGTCTTCCTGTACGAGCACCATGCAAATGGTTGTAGTAGAGGAAACGAGATTTAGGATGTAGTCCTGTGTATAATTGGGGGGTTGTGTCACGTGAGCATTGGTAAGGGAATTTTTCAAATTGACAAAAGACCATTGGGATTCATCGTCCTAGATGAAAGGAATGTCTTTCTTAAGAAGCCTCATGTAGCCCTTAGTAATCTTAGCGAAATTACAGACAAAGCAGCATAAAAATTTTGCATGCCCTTGCAAACTTTGGAGTTCAGGAATGTTGGAAGGGGAAGGCAAGGCTAGAATAGCCTCTACCTTCGATGGGTCTAGGCCAATGTCGTCCTTAGAGATTAAGAATCCTAACAATCTATCAGCTTCGACACAAAATACACATTTAAGTGGATTCAAGTGGATGTTATAGTGGTGGCATTGTGAGAATATGGCACTCAGATGATTTGGATTGTCCTCTTGTGTATCAGAGTGAGCGGGTAGGTCATCCAGATAAGTCTCCACAACATGCTTGATATCGTTAAATGCATATGACATGGCCTATTGAAACGTGGCTCTGACATTCTTGAGACCAAAGGGTAATTTGTGATAGGAAAAGGTCCCCATGGGCATATAAAATAATTTTTGTGCTGGTTAGATGGGAGTATCTCAATCTGATTGTAACTGGAGAAGCCATCCATAAATGAGAAGATGACGCTCCTGACACAGTTGTCGATAATCTGGTCAATAAGGGAGTTGGATAGTTATCTTTGTGACAAGATCTATTCAAATCTCTATAATTGATGCAAACCCTAATCGTACCATGTTTCTTAGCTACAGGAACGATATTGGACACCCAATCTGTCAATGGCACAGGATAAATGAAACCACCACGAAGAAGTTTTTCAACTTCCGCTTTAATGGCTACAGTTTTGCATGGATGGATGGGTCGAGCACCAGGATAGAATTGAATTTCATGAACCACAATAGAGGGGTCTATCCCTGACATTTATTCATAACTCCAAGCAAAAACATCGCGAAACTCCTTGAATAAGGAAATATAGAATTCCACCTCAGCAGGTGTAGAGGTTTTTCCTAAATGGATTTGTTCCATGATACCAGGTTTCACGGAGATGTCAATTGGAATGGTTTCCGTAATGTTTGCTAAGTTTCCTTCAGAAAAAACATCATGTGTAGGAATGGAAATCTTAGTGTTGAAAATGTCTAGTGGAACAATGGATTTTGAATCAAGTTCTACTTCCTAGATCATAGAGAAAGAAGACCGATGATGGTGATCTAACCATGATGGTTCATCGATGCTCATGATCTACATAATGGACTCGTCGAAGGGAAAATTTTGTGCAAGGGAGTCAGTATAGGGAAAAGATGAATGTATTTGAGACGGGATATGTGCCACCGTATGGTGGTCAATTGTGTTGATCCAATCAATAGCGGATTGAATCACATGGTATGTTGCTTAGTTCCAGTTCAAATGCATGCAATCACCGATGCTTTCACACTCGGAGGGAATCGGTATAACCCAAGAATTGTGAGATTCATGAGGTTGAAAAGTACTCGAAGAGATCATGTTTTTCAAAAAGATCAGGGGTGGGAGCTCCGGAAATACTCTAATGATGGAGGAATCTTTCAGCAGACCTACACCAATGTCCTCATAATGATGCTAATATTTTTTCAACGATGGGACGTTATTGTCAGTGCTAGAATGAATGTTTGAAGTGCAAAATTCTAACTCATCCATGGTAACAATTTTCCCCTGACGAGGAAATTGGACCAAACGGGAAACAGAAGATGCTACGATAGTCATGGTGTAAAACCAATTGTGGCCAAGTAATATGTTATAATATAATGGAGCATCTACGATTTCAACATGGATAGAGACATTTTTTCACCCTAGTTCTACATCGAGTGATGGGATGAGTCCGTAGGGTTGAAAGCCACGGCCATCAAAATATTTTAAAGTAGTCACGGGAGACTGAGTTACCTCTCGAGAGCTGATAGCTCACCAACAAGACAAGGACATGATGGAAGTGGAAGCACCTTCATCCAAGACGGTACAGTGGATGTTGTTTCCACAAATCTTTCTATGAATCTAAAAAGCCAATTGATGATATAGTCTCGGCTTAAAGTATTCCAAATTGAACATGATTGTATTGGAAGAGCCGGGATCAATAGCTCCAAGTGATGACAATAAGGTTCTACGCTGAGTACGACAGTGTTGTAGAACCTTGAGAGTGGACATTGCACAGGGTTCTTGAGCTAAGTCTTCAACAATGTAGTAATTTTGGGCAGCTCGTGTGTTTGGGTTGAATGTTGCTTTTCGAATGGTGGCCTTTGGTGGATGCAACACAGTGTCAGTAAGAGGCCTCTCGATATGAAGAGATCCTATAGGCGGAGGAGTTGAAGGAATGTCTTCCAAGGGATTATTATCTTTGGAATTCCCATTTTCGTTTGAAAGGGGAACATAATCATATGTCTTTGAATGAGTGGATATGTGGACAGTATCGTTAATCATCATAAGAATGTCACGATTTGAAGATGTCTCTGGTTGAGAATTATCGTTTTGGTTTCCCCCTTGCAGGGGGTTGTGTGAAACCATTTGTTGTTGTTGATGTAGGAAAGGGTCGGTTAAGACTATCGAGCGGGAAGATCCTTTTACGGATTTATTGAATCCTCTTTGTAACAACATTCCTTTGTGTAGTGGTCTTCCTAACATATGAGGTAGGGGAACTTAGATTTCTGTTTAGGTTTGTTATCAACGTTGGTTTGTTGTGGGTTAGGATTTTCCTGCTGAGTGGAAGATTTTTTAGGTTTCCCTTTGTTAGGAACCCATGTCTTTACTTTTTTAGTATGTTGTTGTTGGACACATATGCTTTGTAAGTTGTCCCGTAGTATTTGTTGATCAATAGTTTGTGTTATTGTTGTTGGCGCATATGCTTTGTAAGTCACCCATAGTATTGTTGATCCATAGTTTGTAGTGGCCCATGGTTTTGAACCATAGTATTGGCGCCTAGACTTAGTATATAAGTGTGTGTTGAGACCTATGAAGGCACCGTGAAGTTATTTGTATTGAGCTTGCTCATAGGAGGTTGCCCCCTCGAAGTGGCCTGTGATCAGTATAAAAGTGATTCTGAGTTCTGTCATTTCTGCTATTTCACATATTCGTTTTAATTAATTGTTGCAGGTGCATCACATCTCGTATCATAGCACTTTCTTGGGCTCGCTGGGTGAAATTTTTGCCAATTATTTTTTCACATCTGTTGCAGGTTCGGATTTGGGAATAATACCTATCCGCTTAAATGTGGGAAGTAATTGGGCATAAGCCCTAAAACTCATTGTGAGGAGTACCACAGGAACCCCGAAGTAGCTGGCCCATTGAGAGGACCTGCCAGCGAAAAGGGCAACGACCCCTACCTGATTGACTAGTTCCCACCCGTGAGGTAAACCAAGAGCTGTCGTTTGTGGCAAAGCGGTTATCAGTTTTACCTGAGCCGTGGAGTGAGGGGTACTGCCCCAATATGCAAGCCGTTAGACAGCATTGGTGGCCGAGTGAAACCCCTGAACTGTTAGGAAGCCGCACATACTTGGGGTCCATATCTACTTTTAGCTAAACTATTGTCGATCACTACTGCGCTGTTTCAGATCCATTTTGCAAGCCGTTCCAGATCCAGCCATTTTCAATCCATTCGGCGCTGTTCCAGATCCCTGTAGCCGCTCCAGTCTGAAAAAAAAAAAAAAAGTCGTAGCCGCTCCATATCTCCCTTGTTTTCACTCTATTTCCCTCGAAATTTTTGGGGGACCCCTATCATTCCATTCTGCATATTTCATTCCTGAGGACCCTATCCCCAATTTCCCTTCCCAAATCCCGAAAGCCCACATTTGTCTATTTTTAGGGTTTGCCATAACTTCCTCAGATTTCACCCAATCACCTTCAAATTTTACCACAGAGTTCCTTTCTGAATTCTGCTTCTTTGTCCCCCTCTGCCAAATTTTCCCATTCTGAGTTCTGTAAAAAAAAAAAAAAAACTCCTGGTTATGGTTGTCACCCGTGCAGGAGGAAAAACCATGGAAGAAGCACTTGTAGACATCCAAGCCAAACTCCAGGATCTAGATGAAAAATTTCTCAGCCTCCATCTTGAACATTCAGCTATGAACAACAAACGGCAGTCCGAGTCTTCATCAGACAATGGATTCTCTTCTTCCAACAATTTTCGTGGTCCGAAGCTTGATTTTCCTCGCTTCAATGGTACTGATCCAACTGGATGGATCTATCGTGTAGAACAGTATTTCAGTCTGCATAATACTTTTGATGTCAACAAAGTTCCGTTGGCATTCTTTCACTTGGAATAGGAAGCTCTGCAATGGTACCATTGGTACATCAAGGCTCATCCAGAGCCCAAATGGTCAGACTTTTGCCCGCTCATTTTGCAACTATTTGGTCCTAGTGCTTTTGATGACTTCACCGGAGCCCTCACTAAACTTCGCCAAATTGGCACTGTGAGAGAGTATCAAACTGAATTTGAGAACCTAGCCAACCACACTGAAGGATTGTCTGATGACTTTTACCGGATTTGTTTTATCAGTGGTCTAAAGGATGCCATCCGCTCTGAGGTCAAAATGTTATGTTCCACCAAAATGATGGAAGCCCTAGGGTTGGCCAAGTTGACAGAAGACAAGATTGCAGCCCAACAACGCTCCAAGCCCACTTTTGTTCCCTTCCAAAATATGGGTTCTCAGCGACCACCTATACCGCAGGCTCCTTGACTGACTCCTATCAAGCGTTTGTCTGAAACAGAGATGCAAGCACGCAGAGAAAAGGGGCTTTGCTATAATTATGATGAGAAATTCACTCGGGGACATAGATGTGTTCAGCAAAAGCTCTATCTCTTGGATTTGGAGTCTCCACCTGCCTCTGAAATTGGTGACGAAGATCCAGAAACACTGGATGCTCCGGTCGACATTCAGGAACCACCTATTGACTCTCCATCTCAGGATGACCAGCCAGAGATATCGCTCCATGCTTTAGCTGGAATCACCACCCCCCAAACAATGCGGGTCAGGGGTTACTTCAAGAAGCTTCCTCTTACAATACTTATTGATTCTGGTAGCACTCATAATTTCATTGACCCTCAAATCGCCAAACAAGCTAATTGTTTTATCCATCATTGCTCCAACTTTGAAGTCATGGTTGCCAATGGGGGCACCTTACCTTGCAAAGGGAAGTGTCAAAATGTGCGTATCTCTATGGGAGATTATACCTTGCGCTCTGACATGTTTTCCTTTCCCTTAGGCGGATGTGATGTGGTTTTGGGCGCTCAATGGCTACGTACACTTGGCCCTATCTTATGGGATTTTGCTAAACTTTGGATGCATTTTTCCCTCAATGGACAAAAACACACATTGACGGGATTACAACCAGGTTCTCTCAGCATCATCATTTCACATCGCATGGAAAAACTCCTCAAGAAGAATTCACATGGTGTCATCGCTAAGATCCATTCCATTCAGATGCAACCATTAGCGGTCTCCACTACTCCTTTGGATCTACAACAAATTCTGGATCGATATACAGGTGTCTTTGTTGAACCAGTGGGATTGCCACCTTCTAGGCCAGAAGACCATCGTATTCAGCTCCTTCCTGGCAGCGTTCCTCCCAACATCAGGCCCTATTGCTACCCATTTCACCAAAAAACGAAGATTGAAATGCTCGTTTCGGGACTTATTGAAGCAAGGTATTATTTGCCCAAGCACTAGTTCCTTTTCTTCTCCAGTTATTCTTGTCCGCAAAAAAGATGGGTCATGGCGCCTCTGCATTGACTTCCGAGCACTTAATCACCTCACCATCAAGGATAAGTTTCCAATTCTTGTTGTTGATGAGCTTCTTGATGAGCTTCATGGGGCTCACTTTTTCTCCAAGTTGGATCTTCGTTCTAGGTATCATCAAATTTGGGTTCATGAGGATGATATCCCTAAAACAGCTTTCCACACACATGATGGCCATTATGATTTTTTGGTCATGCCCTTTGGCCTCACTAATGCTCCTTCCACATTCCAGGCCTTAATGAATAAAATATTTCGACCCTACTTGCGGAAATTCATTCTGGTATTCTTTGATGATATCCTCATCTACAGTAAAACATGGGATGAACATCTCCAGCATCTGGATCTTGTCATGCAACTTTTCTCTGACCATCATCTCCATGCTAAGCAGTCTAAATGTGTTTTTGGACAGAAGGAAGTTGAGTATCTCGGGCACATTATCTCAGCACAAGGGGTTCGCGTGGATCCTGCCAAAATCGATGCCATGAACAATTGGCCGCATCCTTAGATACTCAAGAGCCTTCATGATTTTTTGGGGTTGACTGGCTACTACCACAAGTTTTTCAAGGATTATGGGAAGATTGCAGCTCCATTAACTGCTCCATTGAAAAAGGATGCTTTTACATGGACACCTGCTGCTCAGTGTGCATTTGACAAACTAAAACAAGCTATGCGTACTACACCTATGCTAGCTATGCCCTATTTTTCCAAGCCCTTCACTATTGAGAGTGATGCTTGCGACAATGGACTTGGTGTTGTTCTCCTTCAAGATGAACACCCCATTGCGTTCACCAGCAAAGCCCTTTTCGGTAAGAATTTAGCTGCCTCTACCTATGAGAAGGAAATGATGGCTATTTTGCATGCAGTACAGAAGTGGCGCCCATACCTATTAGGGAATCATTTCTGCATCAAGACTGATCACCAGAGTCTAAAATATTTCTTGGACCAGCATGTCTCCTCCCCGGCACAATAGAAATGGGTTAGCAAAATCATGGGTTATGACTATGAGATCACTTACAAGAAGGGTAAAGACAATATTGTGGCAGATGCTCTTTCTCGCACATTTGATGCCCAAGGCTCTCTTTCAGCTATTTCTATGCCTGTTTCAAATTGGTTGCAATCTATTCAACGGGGTTATGTCAATGACTCTTCCTTATCTCAAATCATCCAACGCTTGACCAACAACCCTTCTGTTGTACCACATTACTCTTGGGATGGTGCTTCTCTGCGATACAAGGGTCGTCTGGTGCTTCCCCAGAGCACAGATCTTCAACAGGATGTCTTCTATGAACTCCATGCTTCTCCATCGGCAGGGCACTCTGGGTTCCTCAAAACATATGAACGAGCACGGCGTAACTTCTTTTGGCAGGGCATGAAAAGGACAATTCAACAGATGGTGGCCGAATGTGATACCTGCCAGCGCAATAAGGGTGAAACAACACTCCTTCCAGGATTGCTTGAACCCTTGCCCATACCTACACAGATATGGACAAATATTTCTATGGATTTCATTGAAGGGCTCCCTAAATCTAGTGGGAAGACAATGATTCTCGTTGTGGTTGATTGCCTCTCCAAATATAGTCATTTTTGTGCTCTCAGCCATCCCTATACAGCCTCCTCCATCGCTCAAATTTTCCTAGACCAGATCTTTCGTCTTCATGGCATCCCTTCTTCCATTGTCTCGGATCGTGATGCGACTTTCACCAATCATTTTTGTACAGAACTATTTCGCCACACTGGCACCAAACTGAAGATGAGTTTAGGGTATCACCCACAAACAGATGGTCAGACTGAAATTATCAATAAATGCTTGGAAACTTATCTTCGTTGCTTCACCTCGGAACAACAACATCAGTGGGAAAAGTGGCTCCCTCTCGTTGAATGGTGGTACAATACCTCTTACCACACTGCCTCTGAAATGACCCCATATGAAGCAGTCTATGGTCAGGCACCTCTAGCTCTTCTTCCATACACCCCCACCAGTTCACCAGTTCAGGAAGTTGACACGGTCCTTTGAAACTGTGATCAGATTCTTCACATTTTGCGGGACAATCTTCACATGGAAAGAAATCGCATGAAGCAACAAGCTGATCAGCACCATTCTGAGCGCACTTTTCAAGTTGGCGATATGGTTTTTCTTCGTCTCCAGCCGTACAAACAATCCTCCTTAAAACTCAAAGGGCATCATAAGCTCGCTCCAAAGTTCTATGGGCCATATCGGATTCTTCAGAAGATTGGGTCCGTTGCTTATAAATTGGAACTTCCTCCTTCTTCCCGCATTCATCCAGTCTTTCATGTCTCTTATCTGAAGAAAGTTCTTGGCACCAACATCAGTGGACAAACGATTTTACCCGAACTGGATAATGAAGGATCCATCCTTTTGGAGCCAGAGGCCATCCTCAATCGGCGCACGCGTCAGCTTCGCTCTCGCTCTATCATAGAGGTCTTAATTTAGTGGCACGGCATGCAACCAGAGGATGCTACATGGGAACCACTCCTTCAGATTCAACAACAATTTCCACATCTAAAGCTTTGAGGACAAAGCTTTTTTTAAGGGGGAGGGGATGTTAGGAACCCATGTCTTTACTTTGTTAGTATGTTGTTGTTGGACGCATATGCTTTGTAAGTCGTCCTGTAGTATTTGTTCATCAATAGTTTGTGTTATTGTTGTTGGCGCATATGCTTTGTAAGTCGCCCGTAGTATTGTTGATCCATAGTTTGTAGTGGCCCATGGTTTTGACCCATAGTATTGGCACCTACACTTAGTATATAAGTGTGTGTTGAGACCTATGAAGGCACCGTGAAGTTATTTGTATTGAGCTTGCTCATAGGAGGTTGCCCCCTCGAAGTGGCCTGTGATCAATATAAAAGTGATTCTGAGTTCTGTCATTTCTGCTATTTCGCATATTTGTATTAATTAATTGTTGCAAGTGCATCACACCCTTTATTATTCTACTTTTTCCCTCTGGATTGTTGTGGAGAGGATTGAGTGACGTTCACCTCTGATGCGAGAGCATCGATTCCTAGGAAGAATAGTCGACGTTGATCGACAAAAGGAGGCCGACTAGGGGGAGTGGTGTTGACCACTAGTGGAACTAAATTGACATTCGAAGCTAGGCAGTCAAGCAAAATCTGTCGAAGTGCAGTCGACAGGAGTAAGAGGTCGAGAGTCAATAAATTTGATGTCGTCAAATTACAGGAAGCAAAACGAAAGAGTCAAAGGTCAACATGTGGTTGAACGATGACATCGACGGAAGCGGCGAAGGCTAAGCATGGAGGACGAGGCAGACTGGAAGCCTTGGGAGCTAAGCAAAGTTGACAAGTAAGGTCAAGGGTGGCGAAGTAGAGTATGGTCGAGATAGGAGATGGGGCCGACAACTGTCACAGAGTCAGAGAAGGGAGGAGTTAAGGAGATGTACTTAGAATCCATTCATGGTTGTTGAGGAAGTTAAACGCAGTTATGAAGGTTGTTGGGATCATGAAAGATGTCACCACAGGCAGGGGTTGTATAGCATGACCAGAGGGCGCTAACAACTGTAGGTCTGCAGGATCAGGGAGAATTCGGTGGACAGAGGGAAAGATGTCTCGGGGAATAGAGTGGATCTCGTGAAGAGAAAAATCAGCTGAGTAGAAGGGCAGTGAGAAGGAATAGAGGAAGGGATTGCTCATCCATTGCTCAACGAGTTCTTTCATTCAGCAGAGACCGTGCGAGGGAGGAAAATCACATATAATAGAGAAACACACTGAGAGATATAGTCTTATTTATGTATATTGTAACAGGCTATGGATGACTAGTTTTATAGGTTGCATGTAATTTGTAATTTTATTTAGTTTAATAGAAGAATCCAACTTCTGGGATTCATTTCACATATAGTCTTTATGAGCATCTGTGTGTTGTTGTGTGTTATTGTTAAGCAAGAGGGTCTGACCAACTTTACTTGCACCAGTTCGTACTAGAGCCCTGAACATAATCCTGGTTGAGCCGAAGCATCCCGTGGACAAGAGAGATAGCGATACCAATGCGATTATTGCCAGTTGGTATCAGAGCTAGAGAGAATCCAGTGGAATCTGGTTGAGTAGTTGAATCTGTAGATTTGAAAGAGCCTGCTAGTCTGTAGATAACTCCAACTATGGCTGGGTAGAGTTGTGCGCGAGTTGTGAAGTCCGGTTGCGATTGGACGAGTGAATATTTTGACTTAGTCGAAAGAATGGCTCAAAGAGGCATTAATGTCCAAGGTGTAGGACGAAGAGCATGTGGCGCTGCAGTCACAATTGATCATGAAATGTTCTATGAGTGCATGCGAACAATGCGAAGCTTGAAAAATGAAGTTGCAGCAATCAAAGAGAGCCAGAGACGTGGATGCACTCATGATGTGATTGACCATAGCCACAAGGAATTCGAAGAAGTGGAAGCATGCGAAGCTGGCGAGGAAGAACTAGAAGATAAATTCATCAAGCTACTGTCAGAGATGAGGGGTAAGGCAAAGATGGATGTTCCCACCTGCTCAGGAATTCTGGACCCATAAGACTTGATAGACTAGTTTAGAGAGATGGATAAATACTTCGACATAGAGCAGATAGAGGATCCTAAATGGGTTAAAACTACATGTCTAAGGTTGAAGGGTCATGCCTCATTGTGGTGGGACAATGTATAGGCTGACAGAGTCAAGAAAGGCAAGGATAAAAACAAGTCTTGGGACAGGATGGTTGCCAAGATGAAAGGGAATTTTTTTCCTAGTGACTATGTGATTTCCTTGTTTAGGAAGTTGCAAAATTTTCGACAGAAAGAAGTGACCGTGAAAGAGTACAAGGAAGAGTTCTATAGACTGTTGATTTGGTCGAGTGCAACCGCCAAAGGCGAAGAAGCTATCGCAATATATGTAAATGGATTGAAGTATGCCATACAGAACGAGCTGAGCATGTCGAGGTTTAGAGTGGTCGGCGAAGCGTACCAGTTAGCAATGAAGGCAGAAGAGAAACTGTCGAGGAAAACCGCATTGACCAAAGGAGGATGACTGGTCGAGGTGCGAAGACTATTTCTGCGAAGGGGCAATGTAGCGGAACTAGGAGAGAATCCGTCGAAGACAACCAACATGTGGAAGGGATAGATACCAGAGAGAAAATGAAAGGAATCCGATGGGATGTTCGAGAGACCCGCGGTCGGGATGCATATGGTCAAACTGATCTGACATAAGAGAAAAGAAACAAAGCTTATGAATTCCCAAGAATCTACATGTAGCCGATGAGTCGAAACCCAAAGGTCGACGAGATGACCAGGGCGACGAGAAAGCGGATTCGACATTTGACAGTGGTGAGGGTGGTCAAGGATGAGGTCGAAACATGATGGCCAGGAGAACATTGGTTCAGGATGACTGACATGACGAGAAGGAGCCAAGATGAAAGGGAATTTTTTTCCTAGTGACTATGTGATTTCCTTGTTTAGGAAGTTGCAAAAATTTCGACAGAAAGAAGTGACCATGAAAGAGTACAAGGAAGAGTTCTATAGACTGTTGATTTGGTCAAGTGCAACCGCCAAAGGCAAAGAAGCTGTCGCAATATATGTAAATGGATTGAAGTATGCCATACAAAACGAGCTGAGCATGTCGAGGTTTAGAGTGGTCGGCGAAGCGTACCAGTTAGCAATGAAGGCAGAAGAGAAACTGTCGAGGAAAACTGCATTGACCAAAGGGAGGATGACTGGTCGAGGTGCGAAGACTATTTCTGCGAAGGGGCAATGTAGCGGAACTAGGAGAGAATCCTTCGAAGACAACCAACATGTGGAAGGGATAGATACCAGAGAGAAAATGAAAGGAATCCAATGGGATGTTCGAGAGACCTGCGGTCGGGATGCATATGGTCAAACTGATCTGACATAAGAGAAAAGAAACAAAGCTTATGAATTCCCAAGAATCTACACGTAGCCGATGAGTCGAAACCCAGAGGTCGACGAGATGACCAGGGCGACGAGAAAGCGGATTCGACATTTGACAGTGGTGAGGGTGGTCAAGGATGAGGTCAAAACATGATGGCCAGGAGAACATTGGTTCAGGATGACTGACATGATGAGAAGGAGCCAACACAACGAAAGGATATCTTCCGTACTAGAGTGTTGATCAGCGATAAGTATTACAAGACCATAGTCGATGGTGGAAGTACAAATAATTTAGTGTCAAAAAATTTCATTGAAAAGTTGGGTTTTAGATGTCGAGAACACCCAAATCCATACAATATATCTTGGTTACAGAAATGTCACCATGTGCAGGTACTCCAACAATGCCTGATCAACTTCAAGGTTGGGAAGCTTGAAGACATTCTATTTTGTGACGTAATCCCAAAGGACACATGTCATATGTTTTTAGTAATACCATGTAAATATGATAGAAAGATGATCTATGTAGTGTCCCTTTTTAGGAAATTTGGAAAAGTTGGAAAAATTACACTTTTTGGCCAATTCGACCCTTAGACTAGTAATGACTCAACTGCTTCCAAATGGATCCAAATGCTTCTAAATTGGGTATGGAGGTGTTCGAAAGGTATTAATACATAAAAATTAGGCTTATGTATTCTTGGACACTCTCAAAAGGATTCTGCAACACTCATTTACAATCAGGAGAAAATAGTGAAATTTACTAGTCAATTCGAGGTTCAAAACCCCCAAGGGTAGGGAAAAAAAATGGCATTCCAAATGCCGTACGACCCTCCCAAATTTCAGAACAGAGATAGGGAATTGTTAAATTACTTAAATGGTCTCCCAAATTCATCATTAATCAGTTCCTAAAGGCTTCTCCAACTCCCATAAATCATAGGTTTGTGGACATGTCTTCACCTAGGGGGAAATCATAGGAAACTTCACCATTTGCTATGACATTCAAGATTTATGTTCCAAAGTCTTATGTAATGTATATGAAACTTATTCAGGAAATGAATTAATCTCCATATATCATAAAAAACATAGATATGAATTGATACAAGTCGAAATATAGCAACTTCAAGCTTTCATTACAAGATATGAGGAAAATGGCACCATTTATACATTGTTTGGTATTTTGACATAGTTTCACCTGGTATTTATACCTTATGATATTTTGAGTAGAAAATACAAATTAAGTACATCATATTAAAAATAAATGGGGCCAGAAGAGCTCCCCCAAATATATCAACATCTCACCAAGTGCGCCCTTCCTCTAGGAGCCAAAATATGAAGAGAAAAGTGAGAAAGGTGTGGAAACAAGTTGAAGAAGAGAATGCCATGAGAATCCTTGTAGCTTCAAACTGCAAAAAATGAATCCATTGTAGCTCCAAACAATTTCCAATTAGGATGGGAATTTTTCACCCCCGAAATTGGTACTAAGGCAAATAGAGTAAACACTCCACAAGCATGGACAAGCTATGCTCTCCAATATGCAAAATGAGAAATGATAAAAATATCATTTCCTTCTTTGTTATTGTATTTTATTAAATTGTCAATTCCACCATGGGTCGAATTCCTTCCAAAATCCTCATGGAAACTCAAGTTGGGAAGAGATTCCAATGTGTGCGACTTGTCCAACAATTCCTAGTCTCCATGTTTCCTCAATTCGAATGCGGAAGCTTCTTGGCTTCCATAACTCCCTTGTGCACCCTCTTGGAGGCCAATTTAAGCATTGACAAATCATATATTCCATATGTCAGCAATCAGGTCTAAAATTTTTCATAGGTGTCATAGAATCTTCATCATTGTTGTCATAGGAGTTAGGGAATCTAGCTCCAAGTGCCACAATTCTTCTAGGATGCCTCTTCCTCTTCCATGGGAGTTATTCTTCCACTCCAATTTGACCTTACATGAATCATGCTATGAATAATACCTCCTGAAATCCCCCAAGTATGTTACCCTTCATCTTGAACTCGAATTGGTGATAGAATCATGCCAAGTGTAGTGAGGAATCTTGCCACATGTGGATCCCACAACCTCTTATGTGCCCTCATGATCCAATGGCACCTTATTTTCTTTGTATTATTATTTAATCGACCCATTTAATGTGAATTTGTGGGTCTAAGTTCATTTTGGGTCTTGTAGCTCCTTTACTCCAACTTTAATGCTTCCACCCCCAACCTATGGATCTAGTAATTTTCCTCCTTGATAGTTCGTTTGGATGGGAATATTACAAAATTTGAATTGGGAATTTTCTCTTGATGTGAACCACCTTGTCTATTTTGATCTAATTTTGCATTATTACCAACTTGGACATCATGCTTGGCAATTATCTAACCCTTAGCATCAATTTGACAAACTATCATGACTATGGCCAAGGGGCTTAGGCCATTGCGACCCAATGCAAATTTTTGGGACATGACAAATCCTCCCTTTCCAATATTGCTTGTCCTCAAGCAATTCAAACATGGATGTTGAAGAACTTTTTTTATTTCAAAAAAATTGCTTCCAAAACTCTGCCTCTAAAACTCTAAGTAGTGGCACTCATGCACTACAATTGTGGATTTTATTTTTCATATTGATATCCCCTGTGACCTCACCACTAAACAAAAAAATATTAATTAAATCCATCAAAACAAAGTTTGCACAATTACTCTTTTACCTCTTTCATAATAGTTAAAATAATAAAATAATATTTATTGATTTTGGAGGAAGAAAGAAAAAAACAACTTTTTTTGCTTGTATTTTCAACATATCTCCATTTGTTTTTACTCAAATTTCGAGCAGGAGCACTCATTGGATGTGGAATTAAATTCCACATCCAACAAGTACCCACACTGCATACTTTTGACAGACCGCTCTACCCCCAAAACAAGAAATACTTGAAAAAACATGATGATGATGTCATCATCACATTTTTTCAGGCATTTCTTGTTTTGGGGGCAGTGGGGTCTGTCAAAAGAATGTAGCATGGGTAATCGTTGGATGTGGAATTTAATTTTGCATCCAATGAGTGCTCCTACTCAAAATTTGAGTAAAAACACAAGGAGATATATTGAAAACACGAACAAAAAAAGTAGTTTTTTTTATGACAAATATCTCAAGTGAAGCATTATTGTGACTCATTTTATTGAAATTCTATTGGTTCTTGAATTCCAACTTATCAATAAATTATGGTTGGCTCGTTTTCTTATAAGGCCCATTTTAGGCCCCAAATTTCCTCTAATGTTGAGTCTTCAAGATTCTATTAAATGTTTAGAGAGGAACCACCATGCTTGTTGCTACACTACTCTGATTAAAATCACTTTATTAAGTAGGGCTCAATCTCCCATACTACTTCTGTCCCCAAAACATTGAAACCAATGAGACTAAATTTATCCCAGGGTCCCATTGCTTGTATTGCACTCCAACAATTATGAGTGCTCTCCAACCCATACCATCAGGAAAGAGAATTCCTGGATCCCATTTTCTTGTATGTATTCTTCCAAACATCATGAGTACCAAATGTATATAATCAAAGTACATAATAAAATAATAAAAATGTACATCAAGGAGGTGCCGCATCAAAGAATCATGAAAGTGCTTATACCTCCAAGTAAGTAGACCACCATTTTCCAAGTGCATACAAGCTTCAAGTGACCAATAAAATCTGCTCCAATGGCATAGGTGAGGATCCCATGTCCTATAATTCTTCTCCAAAAGGATGTAAGATGCATCAAAATAAGCATCCATTTATTCTTTCATCCAAGAAGTTAATGAAGAATCTCCACTAAAATCTGAACCAAGTAGGGAGCAAAGAAAATAATGAGCCTGCAAGGGGCCCAGAGAAGTACCATTTGTGCATCCATGAATTTGTGTATCATCAAGAAATAACAAAGGATGTTGTTTCCAATAAAAACGTGCTCCAATCATATATCTCTTCAACCGAGTATTGGATGAAGTTCCTCCAACATCAATTGAACTACGTAAGGAGCAAGGAAAATCATGAGTCTTCAATTGACTCAAGTGAACATCATATGTCCATCCATGAAGATATGTATCATCATAAGGTAAAAAAGGATGCTGATGCAAATGTAAATAAGAAGGTTCTCTAATCATGTCATCATCTAAAGGAGAGATAGGAGTTTCATACTCCTCATGTGGGACCATAAGAAAGAGATTTTTCACCCACACTTCATTAGGATGAATGCTGCAAAATATGGAAGTGTAATATGTAGGAGAATGAACCAACTCACCCAAATGATAAGGGTAAGATCATGCACATGTGATGTCTCTTAATATTTTTCAGAGTCACTTGGGAGTGACTTTCGATCCTCTTCATGTACTGCTTCTTCTACTTCACCTATTTCAGAACTAGGTGGCTCATGGGTCTCCTCCTTTCGCTCCTTCAATCAAGCTGATGCATTTTGCCCCTTGGTTTCATTAGCATCAATATATTTGGAACGTCTTTTTGAATAAAACCCAAAAAATATCTTCAAGTAGGAAACACATGCATTCCCTGAAGCTTCAGATATTTCACTGCTCTTTTCACTCACACACATGATTTTCTCTCCAAGGTCTTTTGCAAGAAGGGAATAGACATTTCTTCACTAACTCCACATCTTCTATATTGGGCCTATTTTCAAACACCCAATCAGGAAAGTATTCAAAAGGAATGGCCTTTTGTGTACCTCCCTTATACAGATCAAGATATGCCTGATATTGTTTGGGCAAGGTTTTACATGTTGCTCTCGATGTTTGTAGTTCATTCATGGAATTGTACTCATAGGAGTCATAATAATAGTAAGACGTGGCTGCAATTTATTCTTCAATGGATCACCCTAATGCACAGGTGAAAGTACCATGCTCTGATACCACTTGTACTATCCCTTTTTAAGAAATTTGGAAAAGTTGGAAAAATTGCACTTTTTGGCCAATTCGACCCTTAGACTAGTAATGACTCAAATGCTTCCAAATGGATCCAAATGCTTCTGAATCAGGTCTGAAGGTGTTTTAAAGGTATTAATACATAAAAATGATTCTGATGGATTTTTGGACACTCTCAAAAGACTTTTGCAACATTCATTTACAATCAGCAGAAAATACAGAAACTTACTAGTCAATTCGAGGTTCAAAACCCCCAAGTGTAGGGGACAAAAATGGCTTCCCAAATGCAGTACGAACATCCCAAATTTCATAAAAGAGATAGGAAATTGTTAAATGAATTAAATGGGATACCAAATGCATCATTAATCAGTTCCTAAAGGC
Source organism: Larix kaempferi (assembly GCA_027924585.1). Classification (NCBI taxonomy): domain Eukaryota; kingdom Viridiplantae; phylum Streptophyta; class Pinopsida; order Pinales; family Pinaceae; genus Larix; species Larix kaempferi. The sequence goes on from BSBM01000348.1 coordinate 6,750,786, forward strand.
TTCTGCAACTCCCATAAATCAGAGTTTGTGGACATGTCTTCACCTGGGGGGAAATGATAGGAAACTTCACCATTTGCTATGAAATTCGAGATTTATGTTCGAAAGGCTTATGTAATTTATATGAAACTTATTCGGGACATTAATGAGTCTCCATATATCATAAAAATAATATATATTAATGGATACAATTCGAAATATAACAAGTTCAAGCTTTGATAACAAGATATGAGGAAAATGGCACCATTTATACATTGTTTGGTATTTTGACATAGTTTCACTTGGTATTTCGACCTTAGGATCTTCTAAGAAGAAAATAAAGAGTAAATACATCATATTACAAATAAATGGTGCCACAAGATCCCTCCCAAATAGATCAACATCTCACCAAGTGCGCCCTTCCTCCAAGAGTGAAAAATATGAAGAGAAACGTGAGAAAGGTGTGGAAACAAGTTGAAGAAGAGAATGTCACGAGAATCCCTGTAGCTTCAACCTGCAACAAATGACTCCATTGTATCTCCAAACGAAAGGTCTAAATGGTCTCTCCAATTTCCAATTAGGATGGGAATGTTTCACCCTCATAATTTGTACTAAGGCAAGTAGATTAAACACTCCAGAACATCGACAAGGTATGCTCTCCAATATGCAAAATGAGAAATGATCAAAATATCCTTTCCTTATTTGTTCTTGTCTTTTATAAACTTCTCAATTACTCCATGGGTTGAATTCCTTCCAAAATCCTCCTGCCAACTCAATTTGGGAAGAGATTCCAATGTGTGCCACTTGTCCAACAATTCCTAGTCTCCATCTTCCCTCAATTCGAATGGGGAAGCTTCTTGGCTTCCATAACTCCCTTTTGCACCCTCTTGGAGGCTAATTTTATCCCTGAAATGTCATATATGTCATATGTTAGCAATCAAGTCTGAACTTTGTCACAGGTGTCATAGAATCTTCATCATTGTTGTCATAGGAGTTAGGGAATCTAGCTCCAAGTGTCACAATTCTTCTAAGATGCCTCTTTCTCTTCCATGGGAGTTAATATTCCACTCCAATTCGACCTTACATGAATCATGCCATGAATAATACCTCTTGAACTCCCCCAAGTATGTTACCCTTCATCTTGAACTTGAATTGGTGAGAGAATCATGCCAAGTGTAGTCAGGAATCTTGCCACATGTGGGTCCCACAACCTCTTATGTGCCCTCATGATCCAATGCCACCTTATTTTCTTTCTATTATTATTTAATTGACCCATTTAATGTGAATTTGTGAGTCTAACGTCATTTTGTGTCTTGTAGCTCCTTTACTCCAAATTTTAATGCTTCCACCCCCATCCTAGGGAACTAGTAATTTTCCTCCATAATAGTTCAGTTGGATGGGAATATTACAAACTTTGAATTGAGAATTTTCTCTTGATGTGACCCACCTTGTCCATTTCGATCTAATTTTTCATTATTACCAACTTAGACATCATGCAAGGCAATTGTTTGACCCTTAACATCAATTTGACAAACTATCATGACTATGGCCAAGGGGATAAGGCCATTGTGACCTAATTCAAATTTTTGGGACATGACAATCTATGATGGTCGATCCAATAGAGTCACAGTGTGGAAAAATGGCATGGGGAAGATGCTAAAGCCGAAGGAGGAGGATAGCTCCGACTGCAAGCAAGGAGAAAACAACTATTGGGAGAAGCAAGTGTTGATGTGCTCATCCAAGGAGTTCCTCGCGGAGGAGGAGAAACAGTCAGGATGTTTCGCCGTCATTCCGAAAGGACCATGTGTCGAGAGGTCAAAAATGGATAAGATTCCGGTTGAAATCAAATAGATGCTCAACAAGTTTCTGAGCATAGTAGTCGATGAAGAACCGACGGGATTGCCATCGATGAGAATCATGTCCCATTATATTGACTTGATTCCAGGATCGAGTTTTCCAAACAAGGCACCACACCGAATGACTCTAGCAGAGGGTCAGGAACTCAAGTCGAAACATCCAGGACTTGTTGGACAAGGGATTGATCAAAGAGAGTCTCGAAACATCCAGGACTTGTTGGACAAGGGATTGATCAAAGAGAGTCTAACCCCGTGTGCGGTACTAGCTGTAGCACCGAAGAAGGGTGGAAAATGGAGGATATGTATAGATTCCAGAGCCATCAACAAGATCATGATCAAGTACCAATTTCTATTACCGAGAATGGATGACTTGATGGATTGTTTGAGTGGAGTGAGATACTTCACCAAGATCAACCTGAAAGGTGGTTATCACCAGATCAGGGTAATAGATGGCGATGAATGGAAGACTGCCTTCAATATGAAGGAAGGACTATATGAGTGGTTAGTCATGCCATTCAAATTGACTATTGCACCCAGTACATTCATGAGGTTGATGAATGAAGTACTGAAACCATTTTTGGGAAAGTTTGTCGTAGTGAATCTGGATGAAATCCTGATATTTAGTCGAACCAAGGTAGAACACTTGGAGCACATTCAACAAGTATTGTAGAAGCTGCAGGAAGAGAAGTTGATGGTGAACTTGCAGAAGTGTTTCTTCACGAAGGAAGAACTGGTGTACTTGGGATTTGTAATCTCAAGTAAAGGGTTAGTGATGGACCTAGAGAAGGTGAAGATGGCTATATTGGAGTGGCCAAAACTGGCAAGCACGACAGGAGTGCGAAGTTTCCATTTACTTGCTAGTTTCTACAGCAAGTTCATCAGGGGATTCAGTTGGATATGTGCACCACTGAAAGAGTGCATGACGAAAGGGGAATTCAAGTTGATGGAATCTTCCGAGAGAGATTTTGACAAGTTGAAGTAGAAGGTAACTGAGAGACCAGTGTTAGCGCTCCCAGATTTCGATAAAGTTTTTCAATTCGATTGCGATGCGAGTGGAATGGAAATTGGATCAATGTTGAGCCAGGAGGGCCGACCAATTGCATTCTTCAGCGAGAATTTAGATGAAGCAAAGTGGAAATATTCGGTCTATGACCAGGAGTTCTATGCTATTGTCCAAGCATTGAATAAGTGGAGGCATTATTTGCTTCGCAAGGAATTTGTGTTGTACATAGATCACCAAGCACTTAGGTACTTGAACACTCAGTTGAAGTTGAACCACTCACACGTGAAGTGGCCTGGGTGGAATTCTTGCAAGGATATACCTTCATGTTGCGACATAAGTCGGGAAAGTCGAACAAGGTTTCTGATGCGCTAAGTCGAAGAGTTGCATTGTTGAACACGACGACAGTTCAGGCGACATGAATAGAATCGGTGAAGACAAAGTATGAGACTGATGAGGATTTTGTGGAAGCATGGAAGGAGAGTAGCGAACCATGGTGTGTTGACAGAACTCCATACTTGGATTATTTTATCGAAGGGGATAAATATTCAAGGGACAACAGTTGTGTATTCCCAGAGGATCCGTAAGAGAGAACCTAATCCGAGAGCCTCATAGCGGCAGATTAGCAGGTCATTTTGACATCGACAAGACCAAGGCATTGGTCGAAGAAAAGTATTATTGTCCAAGAATGAGGACAGATGTCGAAAAATGGGTTCGACAGTGTCGAGTTTGCTGATTAGAAAAGGGAAGAAGTAAGAACACGGGGTTGTATGCACCATTACCAGTACTAAATACCCCATGGGAGCACCTGAGCATGGATTTTGTGCTAGGATTTTCGAAGATGCAGCAAGGTAACGACTCAATCTTTGTTGTAGTTGAATTTTTTTTGAAAATGGCACACTTTATTCTTTGTCGGGAGACAAGTGATGCCACAAGCATAGCTGTACTATTCTTCAAGGAGGTTGTCATATTGCATGGGTTGCCGAAGAGTATAACGTCTGATAGAGATACCAAGTTTATGGGGCATTTCCCGATAACCTTGAGGAAGAAACTGGACACTAAGTTGCAGTTTAGCTCGGCATATTATCTGTAGACAGATGGACAGACCAAGGTGGTAAATAGAAATTTGGGAAACCTTCTAAGATGTTTGAAAACCGATAGACCCAGGCAGTGGGAGAACGTGTTGGTGCAAGCAGAATTCACATATAAAAACTCTATGAATCGGTCGACAGGTATGAGCCCTTTCAAGATTGTTCAAGGACGAATCCCACATGGAGTGGTGTATTTGGTCGAGATACCGACAAAAATCAGGAAGAATACAGATGGAGAGTCATTTGCGGAGCATATGAAGGAAGTACATGAAGATGTATGCAAGCACATTGAGAAGAGCAATGCAGCATACAAATTGAGAGCCGATAGGAAGAAGAGGCTATAGTTTTTCAATGAGGGAGACTTAGTCTATGCACACTTGAGGAAAGACAGGTTCCCGACAGGAACGTATAACAAGCTGAAGCTGAAAATTATTGGGCCATGTAAGATATTGAAAAAGATTTCAGACAATGCTTATGTGTTGGAACTGCCGAAAGACTTGAACATATATCCTACATTTAATGTCTCATATCTGTACAAGTATGAGGAAGGTTCAACAAGCAACAATGCAAGTGTCGAGTATCGACTACACAATGCAGATTCTAGGTCGACACAACCAGGAAGAAATCATTGAAGTTTTGGAGGAACGTGAAGTCGGACGCACATGAAGTTCGCAGGAGAAAGAATATTTATTCCTATGGAGAGATGATGAATTGAAGGAGGCAACATGGATTTCAAAAGAGGAATTCAGAAGACTGACGGGGTAGTCAATTTATTCTGCACCTGGGTGTCTAATGCAGGAGCATTGGGGCCTAGGAAAAATAGTTTAAGTTGATCGATAGAAGGAGGCCTACCAGGGGGAATGCCGATGACCACTGGTCCGAAGTAAACTGGTAGTCGAAGCCAGGAATTCGAGCAGAAGTTATCGAAGTGTGGTTGATAGGAGTAAGAGGTCGAGAGTTGACAAGTTTGATGTTGACAAATGAAAGGAAGCAGAACGAAGATGTTGAAGATCGACATGTGGTCCAACGATGACACTGACGGAAGTGACGAAGGCCAAGCATGGAGGATGGGGCGGGTTGGCAGTCGTGGGAGCTAAGAAAAGTAAAAAATTAAGGTTGAGGGTGACAAAGTACAGTATGGTCGAGATAGGAGATGGGGCCGACAACTGTCATAGAGTAAGAGAAGAACAGGAGTCAAGGCGACATACTTAGCAGCAATTTGTGGTTTTTGAGGAAGTTAAAAGAAGTTATGAAGGTGGTTGGGATCATGAAAGATGTCACCATGGGAAGGGTTTTTGCAGCACGACCAGAGGGCACTGAAAACTACAGCTATGTAAGATCAGGGAGAATTCAGCAGATAGATGGAAGGATGTCTCGGGGAATGGAGTGGACCTCGGGAAGAGCAGCAACAACTGAGTAGAAGGGAAGTGCAAAGGAATAGAGGAAGGGATCGTTCATTCATTACTCAACGCGTTATTTCATTCAGCGGAGACCGCGAGAGGTAGGAATATCACACACAGTTGAGAAACACAGCGAGAGATAGAGTCTTATTTCTGTATATTGTAATGGGCTAAGGCTGACTACTTTGATAGGTTGCATGTAATTTGTAATTTCATTCAGTTTAATACAAGAAGCCAACTTCTAGCATTCAGTTCACATCTAGTCTTTGTGATCATCTATGTGTTTTTGTGTGTTATTGCTAAGTAAGAGGGTTCGACCGACCTAACTTGCGCCAAAATCGGGGGTCTGAGCAGGGGAAGTAGAGTTTTCGGGTGCAGCCTGGGTTTGAGGTGGAGTAGCAGCGTTTTGTCTCTCATTCAATTTGGTTGTAGGCTAGGCCTTCACAGAACCAACTACGCCATGGATAGGTGATTGAGTAACAGGCCTATATGGATCGTTAGTAGGGCATGGGGCATCAGGAATCAGTTTGTATAGGGTTCCAGATTGGGAATAAACCAAATCCAGGTACTGGGAACCAGGGATTTCCTGTTCTTCTATGACAACCCTGCCCATTGCAACATCCATAGCAATGGTTGGTAGGGATGACTTTGTAAACCAGTCAACGAGTAATTGGTTAGGGATAGGATCCTTAATTAATATTCAGAGTCTCCTACAGTCATGAATATGATCGAATATGTGAGTGGCAGTAGATTTCCACAATGAAGTTAAGAGGTTCGTTCCAATCTCATATCGAATGGGGAGCTTGAAGTGTGTCAAAAAATGCATGGAAAAGGTGTTGAAATATCTGAAAGAGTGCTATGGAAGCTCAATATACCATTTTGCTGCTGTTATAGTGAGTGTACGTTGGAAGAGCCTTAGTCATATAGAGTCATCCATCAGTGAGTTCGAAGAACACCAAATATGGAATGTCATGACACGATTTTTCGTGTCTTCCCCGGGTTTGGCATCAAACTTTGGAGTTTCCGATGGTATTTTGGAAGGAATGGGTGGCCAATGTAGTTCATGCCAAATGGGATCATTTATGAGTCGCGATAAGTTGGGTAGCTCTAATGTTGCAAAAAATGGAAGTTTCCTATTAGGTTGTGGGAATTGATATATTGATGGGGTTCTAGGATTTATGTTGGGCCCTGCACTACATATTGTTACATATTATACCCATAGGTATTTCCCGCGGGGTACTGTTGGAATTTATGTGAATTGTAGACCATCTGGTTAACCGATTGTTGGCTGGGAATCATAGGATTCACCAATTGATTTGAAATCGAATTGTAAACTGGTTGTTGAGCATACTACTGAGTGGGATTAAATTGAGTAGATACCTGGGGTTGTGGGATCCAGGAAGAGTTCCCAAATACTTGATTGGGTGCATTTCCCATCCCTTGAGTACGGGGAGGTGTTTGAAAGGGTAGACCCCATGGATTATTCGTTCCTCTGTGATTAAGAGGCAGAATTTGAGGGGGTGGGTTCCATTTATTATTTGAGACTGTTGGAATTCGGTTTGGATGAGTTAGTTGCGCAGCATCACGAATGCTGCAAAGGGTCAAAGATGCCGCGCAAGAAGGAAAGCAGTGCATAAGTCGATAAGTTTATGTAGTTTTGGGTCATTTGGACTGCATTATATGGGTTTTGGGTCATTTGACCGCATTATGTGGGTTTTGGGGTCATCCTTTTTGTAGAGTTTGTTAAGAATTAGTTAGTCAGTTTCCTGAGTGGACCGCAAATGTAAGCGTGCAAGCCTATAAATACACATAATATTGTAAGTGTTGAGAAGATATAGAAGAAATAGATGAGATATCTATTGGAGATCCATGAATTGATCAATTGAGCATGGATGATTTTGCTTGTCTGTTAATCAGGGTATGCGACAGGAGAAACTATATTTTTGTATCTATGGGTTGTTGTGAAGGTTAATATGATATGTTGTTGAGCAGAATTACTTTGTCTCTTTCTGTTTTCCTGCTCTGAATGTGATGTGCAGCTTAAATACATGAAAGATGCAATGCTTTCTTATTCCAAATGATGTTTTACTGCTAGATCTGTTGCACATTAATGGTTTATTTGACACTAAGATTATTGAATGAAAATTTGTTTCCGTTTTGGCCAATTTCAACCTTGGACTAGTGAAACCCAAGCTGTCCCAAATGCTCCCAAATGCTTTCAAATTATTCCTAAAATGGATTGAGGGGTCTTATGGAATCCTAATTCATCTAATGGACACTCAGACACTTTCTAAATAGATTCATTACTTGCATTAATCAAAGAGGAAAGAAAGGGAAAAATACTAATAAATTCGATGTTGAAACCCCCCACTAGTCATTGACTTTTTGGATTCTCAAAATCTGTATGAACCTCCCTAATTTATGAATAGAGGCTTGTATTGGATAAACAACTTCAAGGGAAACCAATATGCATCATTTATAATGTTCTATAATCTACCATTACACCCATAAGATAGAAAGTTTCGACACATAGATATTGCATTGGAAAATGTCAACAATGGACATGGAAATTGTTTCATAAAATTTAATCAAATTCCCAAGGGGAATGCATATATTAATTTGGTCATATACAGTACATAATAGGATGCTTGAACAACTGCAAAAAATCATAGAAATTCTGATAGAAAACAGATTTATAACCACTCCAAAAACTCCACAAGAAAGTATAGCAGAAACTAGCTCGAATAAGTAGTTTGCTTGGAATTGTTACATTATATACATGATATTTCGAGCTATGGATCAGATATGCAGCTCAACAAAGTGCCATACATCAGATCCTACATCAATGGTGTCAAAAAATTATCCTCCACAAGTTTTGTGCAACCATTAGTGCGCCATCAACACTAGAACATGAACATTGAGAAGAGAGTGTGAGAAGAGAAAGTAGAAGAAGTTCTATAAGAGTAATTTGAACTATAGAGGGACTTGAGAATGCATTAAAAAAATAATTTAAGCTCTGTTAAGAGGTCCTAATGGCCTCTCCTCCAACCAACTTGGACAAGGATACTCCACGTTCGAAATTGGTTCAATAGCAGGGAAAGTAAACACCCACCGTGCAAGGACAAGCTAAGCTCTCCAAGAGTGCAAAAAAAAAATGATCCAAAAGATGATATGTTTCCACATCCCCCATTTTTATTAAATTCATGTGAACTCATGAGCTCAAATTTCCCTCAAATACATTCACCCAACTCGAGTTAGTGGTTGCTTCCTTCATGAGACACTTGTCCTCCTCATTCTTGCACTCCTCTTTCCCCAATTCGAATTGGGAATCTTGATTGACCATATATCCCTCTATGAACCCTCTTCATGGCTATTTTTATCCCTGATATGTCATATTTTTCATAGGTCTACCATGAGTTCTGAATTTGTCATATTTATCATAGATTCCTTCATTTTTGTTGTCATAGATGCCATGGAATCTTGTTACAGGTGTCACAATTTGTCTAGTATGCCTCTTCCTCTTCATTGGGAGTTACTCTTCCACTCCAATTCAAGTCTCAATGATTATTTCCATGAATATTTCCTCTTCATATACCCTAAGTACATTACCCTCCACCTTGAACTCGAATTTGTGTGAGAATGATGCCAAGTGTAGTGGGGAATCTTGCCACATGTGGGTCCCACAACCTCTTATGCGCCCTCATAATCCAATTCCACCTTATTTTCCTTTTTATGATTGTTTATTTGGTCCATTTAACATGAATTTTTAATTCTAAGGTCATTTTGGGTCTTGTAGCTCCCTTATTCCAAATTTTCATGCTTCCACCCCAACTTAGGGAACTAGTAGGTTAATGGAATATTTTCCTCCATGATAATTTATTTGGATGGGCACATCAAAAACTTTGAATTGGGAATTTACTCTTCGTGTGACCCATATTGTCCATTTGGCTCTAATTTTTCATTATTACTAACTTGGACATCATGATTGGCAATTATTTGACCCTTAGCACCAATTTGGCAAACTATCATGAACATGGCCAAATGGCTTAGGCCATTCTGATCCAATGCAAAATTTGGGAGATGACAATATGTGTGTGTGTGTGTGTACACACACACACACATATAATCCTAATACTAATTTTATCCTTGTAAAACATGCAAACATCCTACCATGAATCCATTTATACCATGGCCATTAAGTGCATGCCTATATATATTTGCTCATGGGAACTTAAGAAAATACATAGCATAAATTATAACCTTCTATTCACACAGAATTGAGAAATTTATGTCTTTTTAGGGAAATAATCCCAAACTAGCTGCATACAATGGAGACTCATCCCAACCATATGTATTTTTCCATACTTGATCTTTCTATGGTAAAGGACACCTTTGAGCTGGGGATATCACACCATAAGGGGTGAAGTATCTCATCCCGCACAGCATAGGTAATAACCAAGACTTAGGTACATATTATGTGCCAAAACCATTTACCTTTGTTCCAATCCCTACTAGCCCCCCCTCATCATCCTACAGAACAAAGGGAATTGAATTACTATTTCAAATCCCTTTCAAATATCCAAAATATATCGATGAGGGAAACTCCATCTTAGTAAATATTTACTACCTAACCCCATTTATAGTTGTAAAATCATTCAAGGAGCTATGGTGCGTGTTAAGGGTGTTCATGTGCGAACTTTGTTCAAGTTTGATGTTTTCATTGCTCAGTGCAATAGTTCTCCAGTTAATGGTTTTCATGTGGGTACTCTGCTGAAGCTTGATGTTTTCATTGTTCAATGCAATAGCTCTTCAATTTCTGGAGTACAGAGATGTGTAGAATCAACACCCTCCCAATTTGAAGTTGTATATACTTCTCATGGCCATTATTTCAAGGTATCTAAACAATAATTTTCTTTAGGAAATCAAGTTAAATATAGAGAAGACAATTCGATGGCACTAAATATTGGCCCATATAGGTGATAAACACATGTCGGTATTTAAAAAAAATATTTTTTATGGATTGAATGAATGTGCTCTTGAATTTTATTTTTGCAAGCATTGTGCATATAGAAAACATAACTGTAAGTCCCTAGGGTTACAAATAAGGGATATATTGTCTATAAGAGTAATGTACTCAATAATAAAATCAAATTATTATAGATGTTCAAAGTAACAATTTTAACTGAGAAACTTAACAGAAAACTGATAATTATCAATTAAAAGGAATTACCATAATCAGAGGGACAGTCAAGAATACATACCTAATCAACCCATAAGTTAGTAATACAGGTGCACATTTGAATCTAGCAGGATGCCCATCAACTCATTAGTATCTCCTCGGGAAACCAAGTGTGGGGGGCTGCTCTCCTCCCAACCAACCCCTCAATCACATACCGAGAGACCATGACCCCTCACTCAGCAGAACAAAGCTATCCAACATTGTCATCATCGAAAATCTACCCACACCCTCAAAACCTCCATCTCCTCCAAAAACCAAATACTAATGAGGAAGAGAAAGAAGGAAGGAAGAAGACCCATTCCTCTCTCCTTCCTTCTATTTAATATTTTCTAAGCTCCCCTAGTATAGACACATGTCCACATGCAATAATTCCAATGCAAAATTTGACTAAATAGATAAATAGATCATAATTACATATTTTATTATTTTACTTTATCAACCCCTTCTTTTACCTAAGCCATGATTAATTTAGCTTAATTTTTTAAGTTATATGTTTATATTCTTATGAATACCATACCCTTAAAATATTATTAATATAAAACTACATAATCTAATACTATTGTGCATGGATACGACTCACTCATGTGGCCATCATGAGTATGTCCCATGCCTACACTGTAATACCGACATGCCATCTAGCACTAATGAAATATGAGACGAAGGGGTGTTACATACGCCCTGCCTTTAAGGAACTTCATCCCAAATTTATTATTACAAGCTTCCTAACCATACAGCTTCTACTTCCTCCTTTAGACACCCTAACCTGGAGAAGAATACCAATTGATATGCATCCATAACCCTCCGCTCCAACTCCAAATGGTCCCTCTTGCCATGGGACAAGCCCTCTACTGTAACCTATCCATGGTTAGAATAGTAGGCATCAGAAGTCCTCACACTTAGCCTAAGGATAAGACGATCTATTATGACATCATCGACCGCACCAAATTTTGGTCTAATCTAGTCAACTCATCGACTGCATAGAATTTTTGTCAACCAAGCATACTTTTAGTATCTATTTTGACCTCATAGGCCACATCGAATTAGTTAACCAAGCATACTTTCAATATCTATTTTTACCTCATCGACCGCACTAGATTTTGGTCTTATCTAGTCACCTCAATAACTGCACTAGATTTTGGTCAACCAGTTACCTCAAACGTTTGGCCATAGCTTCCTCCATATCCCTCAAAGGATACCAACCCTAGGCATCGAAAGTCCTTCTCCATATACCTCCCTTTATAGTTCATGTACCTCAATCCATGGACTTTCAACATAATCATAATAGGAAAGATATTACTTAGTGATTCAGTCTCCGACCCATACTCTCTCATGGTTATGGGCTTCCATAAGATTGTGGCTTCTAGGATGACCCATCCTCGAAGGCCCCAGAGTGGAATTCCTGTAACACTTCCACTCACAATCATATAATCAGTCATTAATTATCACAAAGAAGCTCCCATACAATAACACATTACCATATAATATCAATTTAAAGCAATTGCAATTATTGCATCACCTAATCTATACTGATAAAATCAAGTATAGGTAACCATAAACCATCTCACATCATAAGAAAATATTGCATTATCATTATGAATAGAATATTAGAACATTTCCTAACACCATTTAATTCATCATAAATACTATTAACTATTTGTATGTGAAACCATATGTTATTTGGAGTAGATGAACTCAAACAACACTTGCTACATTAAGCACATCATATGATCACAAGGATAACATGAACCAAATGAAACTAAATATGAACATTGTTCCTCGATATACTATCTCAAGAACATAAAGTATGAAAGGTAATCCTATTACCAGTTATATGCAATTCCTTCCTTTATCATAAGACATGACCCATGCAATAAGACATAATAAAGATCATATACAACATGAATCAGTGAAGTTGTCAATTGACCATTATTATCTCAATGTCCACATTCAAGTTAGCACTCTATAAATAAATATATTAGGCTTTTCTGATTTGAATGGAGGATATCACAAAAGAGCCATGTGTTCTCATTGAAGGGGGAACTATAATGCATTTTAGCTCATAAATTTAATTTACATCTTATTTCATCAACTTCCAAAAACAACATAGAGCCTCTAGTCACATGGTGCATCCATTCCCCAAGTTTATTATTAGCCACAAGACCATCATTCACACAACTATTTTTAGTAAGATTTCAAACAATAATCCAAGTTCTTAGTTGGTAAGATTTCCAACAATAATCCAAGTTCTTTGTTAGTAATATTTCCAACAATAATCCAACTTCTTAGTTAGAATATAAATATGTAACAAAATAACTCTTCACCTCTTTTGGATAAAAACATTAATACTAATTTCAACATTGATAGAAAGCATCCACAAATTATTTCAAGAGCTCAAGCAAAGGGCTTTATACTAATGTTAACTAAAATTAAACCAACATGTATTGTTTTACCCGAAACTGGAATTTGGCTAATAACACATTCTATTTTTGTTTTATATTGTTAAATTTAAATGTATTTTGTATTGCGATAAATATGCTTGCATGCTTAAAATTATGACTATCTGATACCAGGAGCATTTTCTATATTCTGGATACCAGTCAAGATTCAATTACTATGCTTTTTGCTCCACAAAAATAATTAGACGATCTTGAAGGTAGTGAATGAAATCATTATTTATCAAACACAATTGTTATGTCAATTGTAGCATGGGTTGTTGTTGAAATATTGTAACTTCGAAGAATATTCTATTGTAATTTATTTTTGTAATTTATTCGGAGATGTTTTATTCCTCTGCCGCGATTTTATTATTGTATTTAATAATGCAAGCCTGCTTGGGCAAGAGAAATTAAACAAGAGAAATCCTTATTATGCAAGAGAAATTATACAAGAAATAGAGAAGTATGGAGCTCCAGAAAGCTCCACTAGAGCAAGAAAGAAACCAAATCCAGTGTCAAGTTATGTGGCTTTGATGTGTGATCTTGTAGATCAAGAACCTACCAGTTATGAAGAAGCTATACAGAAGAAAGAATGGGTAGAAGCGGTGATGGAAGAAACCAATCAATAATGAAGAATGATGTTTGGGATATACTTCCCAAACTAGAAGGAAAACATGTGGTATCTTCCAAATCTATCTACAAGATAAAGCATGCAACTAATGGAAGTATTGAGAAATACAAGGAAAGGTTTGTGGCTAGAGGATTCTCTCAAAAAGAAGGAATTGATTATGAAGAGACATTTGCTCCAGTAACAAGGTACACTTCCCTTAGAACCATCATGGCACTTGCATCCATGATGAAGTGGAGTTTACACCAGATGGATCTGGAGATGACTTTCCTGAATGGTGTGATTGAGGAAGAAGTGTACATACAATAGCCAGAGGGATTTGAATTTGAAGACAGACGGACTCACGTATGCAAGTTGAAGAAGGCTCTGTATGGATTGAAGCAAGCTCCTAGAGCCTGGTACAGAAGGATAGATAGAGTTTTTAAAAGCTTGGGATTTACCAAAAGTAAAGTTGACCCTAACCTTTACTTTAAGGTTATGGATGATGAACCTGTCAAATTATTGTTGTATGTGGATGATTTATTTATGACAAGAAATGAGAAACATATTGTAGAGTGCAAGAAGAAGCTTGCTGAAGAATTTGAGATGAAAGACCTTGGATTGAGGCACTATTTTCTAGGTCTGGAAGTATGGCAGAGCCCAGAAGGAATATTTCTCAACCAGGGAAAGTATGCTATGGAAATCCTAAAAAGATTTGATATGTTGGAATATAAAGCCATGGCCACACCCATGGATACCAACTTGAAGTTCTTAGTTGATGAATCATCAGAGTTAGTGGATGTGACTCAGTACAGACAGATTACTGGGTCGTTGATTTATCTGACAAATACCAGGCCAGATATATATTTTTTGTGAATACCCTGAGTCAGTATCTAGTTGAGACTAGACGTGTTCACCTTGTAGCTACAAAGCATGTGATGAGGTACCTAAAAGGTACGATAGACTTTGGTCTATACTATGTTGGAGATCATGACTACAACTTGTATGGTTATACAGATGCAGATTGGGCTGGAAGTGTCTCAGACATGAAGGGCACCTCAGGTGGATGTTATTGTTTGGGATCTGCCATGATTTCATGGTTTAGCAGGAAGAATTCTAGTGTTTCTCTCAGCACAACTGAATTAGAGTATATAGCAACGTGTTATGCTAGTTGTGAATCCATATCAATTCAGAAGTTGATGTTAGGTCTATTTGATCTGGAGTTGGATACCACAGTGATTCTATGTGACAACCAGAGTTGTATAAAGATGACGGAGAACCCAGTGTTCCATGACAAGTCAAAGCACATAGAAATCCGGTATTTTTACATATGGGATATGGTATAGAAGGGAGCTATAAATATCCAGTATGTGACCACTGATGAGCAAGTTGATGATGTGTTGACTAAGCCTCTGTCTCGAGTGAATTTTGAGTACTTCCGTGACAATATTGGTGTGGTTCGAAAGGACCTTACTTGAAAGGGGGAGGAGTGATGATGATGTTGCAGTGGGATTGTATCATCCCTGGACATTAGTCCTAAAGTGAGCTGCAGAATCTTGCCTCCATGATGTAGTTACAATGATAATGATGTTGCAGTGGGATTGTATCATCCCTAGACATTAGTCCTAAAGTGATCTACATAATTTTGTCTCCGTGATGTGGTGGGATTGTATCATCCCTGGAAATTATTCCTACAGTGATACGTGGACTCTTGTCTCTGTGATGTGGTGGGATTGTATCATCCCTGGGAATTAGAGCTAAAGTGATCCACAGAATTTTGTCTCTTTGATGTTGTGGGATTGTATCATCCCTGGACATTAGTCCTAAAGTGATCCGCAGACTTTTGTCTCTATGATGTGGTGGGATTGTATCATCCCTGGACATTAGTCCTAAAGTGATCCGTATAATTTTGTCTCTGTGATGTGGATAGGATTGCATCGTCCTTGGACTTATGTCCTAAAGTGAGAAGGATTGATCATCCCGTAATTGGATTATGTGTGTTGCATGTTATGTTGCTGCAGATGATGTTGTTGATCAAGAGATCAAGATGATGTTGCTGATTGAAAGATCAAGTGTTGCTATAGACGATTGAACGATTGAGTGCTGTAGAAGATGAAGACTCAGTGCTGTAGAAGATGATGCTCTAGTACTGAAGATGTTGAAGATGTTCCAGTTGCTAATATTGTTGAAGAAAACGTCCAATGATTAATAGATGTACCATGTTGATGTTGTTGATGATGCTCTCTCTCCTTTCTCCTACAGTTGATGTTTCCGTTGTCAATAGAATACTCGTCTCGTTAAGGGGGAGTTTTGAAATATTGTAACTTTGAAGAATATTCTATTGCATTTTATTATTGTAATTTATTCGAAGATGTTTTATTCCTCCGGGGGGATGTTATTGTTGTATTTGATTATGTAAAGTCATTGAGGTAAATCCTCCCTTATAAGTCGGGGCAATAGATCCCCCTAGAGTAAAATGTAATGGGGTTTTTAAGCCCCCTAGAGAATTCGGCTCGGTCAGCATTAGGTTAAGTTGTTGGGGCTGACCTAGTTATGGAAAAATTCAAGTGGAAGATAAAGTATAAATAGGAGTGATGTTCTCATCATTTGGACACACACACTCACTTGTGCAATTTGCATAGGAGAGAGAGAGAGAGAGAGAGAGCTACAAGGATAAGGAGCACTTGTTTGGGGTTTTTTCTTTGTACTTTTGATCATCTATATTAAGGAAGTTTTTACTGGGTTTTCTTTCCTTAAGGGTTTCCCAGGATAAATCTGTGTCTATCTTGTGATTGTGTTTCTTTTAGTGATCATGTATATGCTATTGTTGTGAAATTGAATTGAATACTGATGTTATCTATCTTAGCATATTGAATCTTAACACTTGTGACACTGCTTTCGCTGTTCGTTGCTATCATATATAGATTCACATGGTGCATAATTTCTTTAGACTACATGATTAAAATTTACAAAATGAGAAGATACAGAGGGCTGCAGATCTAGCTATTGATGTGATGTGTAAAATCTCAGGAAAGTTCCCAACATATTGGGCATTAAGTTTGCAACCCTTTCAATCACAAAAAAAATTGTAAAGCTAGTTTTTGGGAGATCCAAAAGGCCCACAAAAATGTTTGTAGTTTATTCAAGACTAATGGGTTAAGAAGTTGAACATACACGAATGTAAGGAAATATTACAACCATTACTTTGGAAAATATGGCATCACATGACATCCACCAACCTTAAAATATTATTAACGAAAATAGGTATTTTACACAATTTGATGGCCATTAGAATGAAAATTGTTCTAAGCTGGAATAATAACAATATCAATCCTTCTTCCTCCTCCTCATTTTGTCTGTATGAGGTTATGGTGGTTTTGCATTGAAGATAGAACTTTAAGGATGAGGGCATGTAACATCCCCAAAAATTCACTAAAATTTAAAATTTTTAAGTAGCAATAAATGCTTGTGTCACTATGTTAAAAGTGTTAAATTCAACACAACTAAACTTTAAACAGCGTACTTAATGATAACAACTCATAATATTTAACATTAGTGACCAAGAGTTTAGATTATGTATGAATCGCATCTGATGTCTTAACAACTGTTAGTTTAAAAAGCGTCTTAAAAAGTCATAAATCCTTTATCGTCAAGTCAATGTCGGATGTTAAACTTAATTATTGTATGCATATTGTCACTTTTGTCCTATGTTATGCATTTTGTTTTCTAGAGACTAAATGTTCATTTTGATGAAATGAAGGGGTCCTTGAATAGCCCCGAGGCTTACTTAGATATCGCTAGCGAACACTCCTGAATTCTAATGCAGAGATGTAGGTAAGACCAAATATTTTAGTTGAAGCATGAAACGTATTTCGATAATACTTTGTTGTACAGAGTTAGTTTCAAAAATTGATGTACGAAAGTTGTTAGAGTGATCAACTGTTCTGCAAACTTCTTAGGTATTGAATGTCCCTGAAGTGATTAACTCTGTATACTTTTTTTTCTAAAGAAGTCCATCGCTTAACTATTGAAACTCAATAAACAACATGTTCTAGTCAAACACTATGACAATGTATATATATATAAATTCTAATACATGTTATTATCCAACTATAGATAAATCATTGTATTACATTAACTATAGAAATGGCATTGTAATACATTTTAATTTTAATAGTTATAATACTTCTAATATGCACTATGGGCAATGTAAGGTTTGACAAAACTCATATATTAATGTTCATACTATAGGAGTATAAGCTATGTGCATATAATTATATGCATAGACTATATGCAAAGGTCAAATGTATGAAACTATACTTGTAAACAAATGCATGAAACTATATGCATAATTTCGATGCATAATTGATATACTATGTATGAGGTTATAAGTATGAATTCAAAGTGTCACTAGGTATATAGACCATGGATTACCTATTTTAACCCTAACTTAGTACTAGCACAAGTAACAAGGTAATAAATTTGTAGTGGGTGTGCATTGGCAGGCACTCGAACCAAGATATGGCATTAATACTTCCATAACTAC
This sequence comes from Larix kaempferi, assembly GCA_027924585.1. Taxonomy (NCBI): domain Eukaryota; kingdom Viridiplantae; phylum Streptophyta; class Pinopsida; order Pinales; family Pinaceae; genus Larix; species Larix kaempferi. The sequence goes on from BSBM01000348.1 coordinate 6,768,936, forward strand.
ATTGTGGTGGAAAGCTTGCTAGCAGCTCTCATGGAAACTTCACCTGATTAAAACCATGGATCATGTTGACAAACCTTTGTTACGTGAAACCCTACATGTTGAGCTGTGCATGGATTTGTTTGCGTGGATTATGTGATGGCACAACACTGAGCTTTGATAGTTGAAGGTTTAAATGCTCATTAATGAAATTTGGTGATCGTATACAGACTAGAACTCGTGGAGAGGTTTACACCGTAGATCTTCCTGATGATATCGGGTCTTGGGTTTCACCCTAAACTACATTGATATGCCAACCTTCACACCACTTAGTCCATTTTGTGAAAGGTGAGGATGAGGCCGACCGATTCCCTATCCTTCAGCGTTTGTAGTCTGGTTTGAAGGTGCCTCTAGGGGTTTCGATGTCTCGACCTTGCTGTAACCAGAGATTTTAGGATACTTTGAAATATGTATAGGTCTCAATATTTACTGAGACTCAATGGTGAGATCTTCTCCCAAGCTGTAAGCGTTGTTGGAGTTTGAAGTTTCAAGTGGGCTTCAGCATTTGTAACCTAATAGGTTTTTTTTTAGTTTTCTTGAAAAAGATGTGGAAACTTCCTTCTCAGTTTGCATGCGTTGATGCAACCAGAGTACTCCACCGTGCTCTAGTTATTCATAGGTGAGATATTAAAAGGAATTTATGTTTTTAGTAGTAGGCTTAAGATAATGTCTTCTTATTTTCCTTGTTTCATTTTTCCAATATTTTAACCGGTTTCGTATATGTCTTTCGTGGCAGGTTCTACCTTTGCAATGTGTTGGGGATAGCCCGAGAAGAGATGGGTGCTTAAGGTTTGGGTAAGCCTTAGAGATATCCCAAGGTGTATAGACTTGGTTTTTTTCAAATGAATGTAATGATTGTCTTTTATGCTGTAAGGCATGATGTTTGAGAGTTTATGCCAAAAGACAGTGTTTAACTTTTGGAGAGCTTTTCTCCCGAGCTTATAAGGCTCTCGTTGGATTCCAAATGATTTCTTAATACTGTTGTAATATGTTTGTTTTTGAGTTTGAAATGAAAAGAACTATCTCAAAAAACGTTGTGTTTGGTCCGATGTTCAGTTGTAAATACTCGGTTAATGAAGTAATTAATTGACAGTTGTAATAATAATATTTTGGCACTTCACTTGTGGATTGTAAAGTCTAATGGATAACAAGATGTTTAGGGCAAAGCCCATTTCTATATTTTGAAGAGTTAATAGTTTTAGGTTAAGCTTTCAAACAACGTCATATGACTAGGTTGTAACCCTTCTGTAGAAACTTTACTTTGTTTTTGTTAAGGGTTTCGATCTCTGATTGTGATACATTCCTTCATTTTCGTAATACGAATGGATTTAAAACTTGAAAAGCTAAGGGGGCTATAAACTTAGGGTTTGAACTCCATAGGTATCTATACCCTGGAATTGTATTTAAATTTTGTATTCGGGCATACATTGATCTAGTGAAATGATAAAGTGCACTTAAGTTTATGAATTCATGGATACTATTTCTCTGCTATAATAATAATACTTAGGTTTGTTTGTAAGGATTTTACTGAGGAGTTTTCAATGTTGATACTATTATGATGTCCATCCTATCTTGGACATTTTTCTATGATATATAAAAGCGATACGAGAATCCTATAAAACTTGTATAGAGAGTTTGATCATTTAAAAGAATTTATATATAAAGTATTTGGTTTGAATAACTGCATCTGTTATGGTTTGAAAAGGAAATACTTGGAAATAATTGATGTTATAAATACTAGGATTTTTATTGTTCAACAAAACAATGAGATATTTGATTTATTTATATTTCTGATTTAAATTCTAAGATGTTGATATAAAAGGAAAATGAAGCAATATTATAGTACTGAAATTATGTGGGTTTATTTGGAAATAAGTCATCAAGTCTAATCATATTTATAACATCATTCTGATCTATTTTAAACATCCTTCCCTGTACTAGAGTACGACATTGAAAATAATGCATGGAAAAATGCAGGGAAGAAATATGTTTCTATTCAACATGTAATAAATCTTTAACTACTCATTTATCAATCTTTAACCTAATCAGCTATAAATTTCTTCAGCATAGATAAATTACAGAAATGAAATATTGATTGACAGCTTAGAAAATATTTAAAAGAAATAGAAAACTGGCAGCATAATGCTATCAGAACATTAGTAATAATTTTAACTGAAATAAAATAAGATAACACAAATGAACCTGGTAACTTGTAGAAGAAACAAACAGCCAAAGGAGCCCGTTCCACCCAACTTACTCCTTAAGACAACCAAGTTGCTTTCCTTAGGACCCCGAGCCTGTTCACTGAACCACTAGGATGAAGATGCTATGTGGATTAATGGAATAAATTCCCTTGCAACTCAGTAGTAGTAGTTCCGTCTTTTAGTTATATTGAAATCAGCAATGTGGCTGCACTAGTTCAGAATGTAGTCTTAGTTCACTCAATCACTTCTAACTTTCCCCTAATTGAATCTCTTATGCTTAGAAATTATCACAAGGTAAGAATGAACAGCCTCCTACTGAATTCGATGGGTAGATAAGTAGCATGCCTAGGTCTTTGGTCAGTTTATTTCAGTAAATGAGCCACCTACTCAGTTCCACTTTCTTGGGGAACATGACCATAAAAGTAGGGAAGTTGCCCCCTGCAACAGTTAGAGTGAGTTGAGGATGCTGCCAAGTGTCAGATTGCTCTCCAGCCGAGTCTATTCCTCCTAGTGGGTCAGTGAACACTCATTCAACAGTCTCCTTTGGATGTTTGTCTCCTCTTTTATTTATTTATAATAAAATATTCAAAGTAATTAATTACAATCATCCATGACCCCATTTGGCCAATAGTCATAAAACTTTACAATAAAAATAAAACATAATGTTTTCTTAATAACATAAAATGTCTAGAACTTGGGTATGTGACAGGGAATTACTGGCTCAGTACTTCTGAGTGAGGGCTCAGGGGATCTCAGTCTATGACTAGGGGGTTTTGTTGATAGGAGAGTAATCTCTTATAGATGGTTTTTCTAAGTTGCTCAGAGTGGGGGTCAACCTTCATGCTCTTACAGTACATCTGTAAGTCCAAAATGGAAACTGAAGTATGTATTTTTCTAGTTCTTAACTTGGTTTCACAGTTTAAGGTAATCTAGTTATTGTTATAAGTATGATTCGTATCTTAAAATAATAAATTGGTAAACAATGTTTTAAATTATGCCTCAGAAATAAAATGTATCTCTATGATCAATGAGGTTGTGGATATACATCTCATAATGTCCACATGAGTAGGTCATATCCTTGCACACAATAGTATTAGACTATGTAGGTTTTGATTAATAATATAATTATCATCCTTAAATGGTTGTATTGTTGGGTTATCAATTTTATTGAAGGAAGACTCTATACCAATATCTCCTGGTTTTATTATTTCACTCCAAGATAGTATACCAATCAAACAATATTAAATAAGAAGACCCAAATCCATCACCAAAAGGACAGTAACATAACTCAACATACTTTAGTTTGTACTAAACTAATGTTCTAGAAGCTTTGTAGATTATCAATGATGTCAGCTCTTTGAAAATGCCAAATAACCACATGTATGTTATCATATTCTTTGCACATGATTGAGTCCTTCTGAGAATGCCATAGAGAGATTTTAAGTAATAGAAATTCAAGTTTAGACTTCAGATATGTAAGACAAAAAAGGAATTTTTACCAGTGAAATCAAACATAAAATATAGACTCTTTTAGAACCCACTACTAGAACAACCTACTAAAAAGGAAAGAAACACCTAAAATTATACCAAAGGAAGAAACTGAATGCTTGAATTAATATGAGATCGAGGGGTGTTACAATAACTTTTTTCAATTTTTTCTAGTTCTCATAAATCTTTTGGGTTGTTGTACTTAATTCATTATGATATATTTGGTCTTATTAAAGTTCCCTCTATCTCTAAGGTTTTCTCATAATGTATTATGTGTCATTTATTTATGATTATTTTAGAAGGACACGTATATTTTCTAACAACTAAATATGAGGTCTTTAGTCAATTTAAGGAGCTTAAATTTCTTTTGGAAAATTAGACTACTAGGAAGATGAAGGTGTCGAGGACTGATAATCGTGGTAAGTTTTTTCTACATAGTTTGATAAGGTTTTTAAGAATAATAGTATTGAAAGGCATAAGACAACTACATATGCCTCTTAAAAAAATGGAGTTGTAAAACATATGCGTAGGAAATTGATGTAGAGAGATAGAAGTATGCATAGTGGAACTAGCTTGGAGAAGGCTTTTGGGGGAAAAAGTAGTTGCTATTGCATGCTATCAGATCAACATGTCTCCCACATCATCCCTTGTGGATATTACCCATATGGAGTTCTAGATGGAAATGAGTCCATCACCTTAACATTATTCATGTTTTTGGTTTTGAGGCATATTTGCATGTGCCAAAGGAGAAGCGATTGAAGTTGGATAACAAGGTAGTGAAATATATCTTCATTGGATATAACACTAATGTGTGAGGGAAAAATATTTGGAATCTTATGGAAATGAATTTTTTGTATGGTGAGATGTTTTTTTTCAGAGAAGTTAAATCTTTTCTCATAGTGGTGCATCCAAAAGAGGACGAGAAGAAATTAACGGTTCAAGTACCACCCAATACTAAGAATGTTGCTGAACCCAAAAATGGACAACAAGTTCATGAAGGACCAAATGAGGAGGAGGGCTTGGATATTTTAGAAGGAAAGGAAGAAACTCCACCTCAAACATTAAGGAATACCTCTTGGGATATTAGTTAAATCTTTTCTCATAGTGGTGCATCCAAAAGAAGATGAGAAGAAATTAACGGTTCAACTACCACCCAATACTAAGAATTTTGAACCAACAAGTATTTAAATTTTGTTGTTTTTAAAATTGGTGTATGTATTAATATATATTGTATTAGAATTATTGTTATCAGTTTATATATGTATATTAGTTGCTGTAGTTTATATGTAGATTTAGTGTATGATAATATATATTAGTATAGTAATCTTGATAAATAGATTATATATATGTAGTATAATAATATGTAATATATATTAGTGTGTATATATTTGTGAATAATTATATATAAATATATATAATTAGTATATATATTATATATATGTTATTAATGTATTATATTATATTATATATATATGTGTGTGTTATGTGAATATATTGTATAATAGTAGTATAGTATTGTAATTAATATTATGTATATAAAATTATATATATGTATAAATCTAATTTCATACTATATACATAATATAATATAATACATTAATAACATATATAATATATATATAATACATAATATATATACTAATTATATATATATTTATATTATATAATTATTCACAAATATATACACACTAATATATATATTACATATTATTATACTACATATATATAATCTATTTATCAAGATTACTATATTAATATATATTATCATACAATATATCTACATATAAACTACAACAACTAATATACATATATAAACTAATAACAATAATTCTAATACAATATATATTAATACATACATATTATAATATATACTATATAATATATCATATATATATATATATACTATATAATATACCACCCAATACTCAGAATTTTGAACCCAAAAATGGACAACAAGTTCATGAAGGACCAAATGAAGAGGATGGCTTGGATATTTTATAAGGAAAGAAAGAAACTCCACCTCAAACATTAAGGAATATCACTTAATGTGTGTATGAAAACTTCAAGCATTAAGGATTATCACTTAATGTGTGTATGATAACTTCAAGCGTTATCAGGCAAAGTTGAAATATATTATTCTATTGGCATTGCCTTGGGAAGGAGCATTTCCTCAATTCATTTTTACTTGGGCATGCGCTGACCGCATCATGGCTTGAAATGCTTGAAAGCCACTGTAACTTTCAGGGCCGAAGAGCATAAAATCGCCATGGTAGCTGAAGTCGTTGTTGGATATAATAATGGTTGTGGAAGCGAGAGTGACGTCGGCGCTAATGTAGATCAGACTATTTCAGAGCATTCTAGTTAAGCATCGGAGAATTACTTGTCATATCTTTGAGTTATGTCAACCGATTGTGTCACAGTTGGGCCAACGTTATTGCTTCAGTTACTATATTTAATGCAACAAAGTATGATATAATAAGCGGCATTTTTTGAGTTATGTCAACCGATTGTGTCAGAGTTGGGCCAACGTTATTGCTTCAGTTACTATATTTAATGCAACAAAGTATGATATAATAAGCGGCATTTTTAAAAAAATTTGTTTTACAAATTATTTTTATTTATTTTTGAATTATAAAAATTATAACAAACATTACAAAACATTAAAAAAAAATTAAAAGTGAATGATATTTTAACTAAATTTTATAAATATATTTAAAAGATTATTTTTTATAACAATTATGATAAAAAATATCCTTAAAGAACTAATCAAATCATTTCGAAAACTAATTAAAAAAAGTTGAAGGAAAAACTAATGGAGGAAAATAAATGAGATATAAATGTGTACTTATTTGTTCTTTGTCCAAAAAGTGAGTGTGTCATATTTTTTATATATAGGTTCATGTCTTTGGGCCGAGAGGCGCTTTACAACCTAGTATGAGGGAGATCTTGTTAGTCGAGTGTTTGTCAAATTTGTCGAGTAATAAAATAATACAAAGTAAACAAAAAAGAATAATACAAAGTAAAAAGTAATAAATATTATGTGGGCCATAAACAAAAAAGAATAATACAAAGTAAAAAGTAATACGAGGGAGATCTTGTAAGTTTGTAGAGTGTTTATCAAGTAACAAAATAATACAAAGTAAATAAACAAGAATAATACAAAGTAAAAAGTAATAAATATTATGTCGCCCATAAATATAAAAGATTAATTCATTTTAATACGTTCTTCTCATTGCAATATCTAGTACAAGAGCTTTTCAAAAGCATTTAGTAAAAACAATAAATAAAATTAATTTATAGTAGGAGTTGTTCTTAGAAAATATACTCATTGCAATATCTAGTACAAGAGCTTTTCAAAAGCATTTAGTAAAAACAATAAATAAAATTAATTTATAGTAGGAGTTGTTCTTAGAAAATATACATGAGAAGATACCCGTTATCTATGAAGTATTGAGACAAAGAAAAATAATAAGATATTATAAAAATAGAAAAAAAAATTATTTTAAGAAAAATAGTAAAAATGTCTTAAATAAAATAAATGATTTGTTTTTATTACTATTTTTACTTGTATATCATTATCTTAAATTTCCTTATGAAATTAATGTCCCTCTTTTTACCTCAGTTCTTTATATCATTTTTTTTTATATCATTATGTTCGGTTTCCGTATGAAATTAATGTCCCTTGGTTCTTTTTTTTTCTTGTATATTGTGACATGTTTAATTTTCTTGCGACAGCTGCATAAAGAGGAAGGGAGAGGGTTTCACCCTTGAGAAAAGAAGAAAATCTTATTCTTAAATTGTTATTGAATTTTTTTTTTGAGATGCCTCTTTCATAATATATAAAATATTTAAAAAACTTTTGAAGTATACAAAATAAATAACAAACTGTATCTCATTTTTGAACTAATACGAATAAAGGGAAATTTAAAAGAATGGGTTCGTAAGAGACAAGAAGAGTCTCTCATTTTATTAATGAAACTATTGCTTTGCGGTAACACTTTCATAATAATATAAGAATTCTGAATGTTTAGTAATTAAGTGCATTGAGTGAAGAAATAAATAACAAAAAACATCTCACTTTTGAAATTAATATGTACGAAACGGAAACTTAAAAAAATTAGGTTTTTTTTATAAATCTAGGTAGAGTTTATTAATAGTTTTAGATTGAAAATGTGATTCAATTTGTGAAAGCGTATGACATTGTTTAGCACTGGTAAGAATTAAGGATATGAGAAAGAGTGATGGATTAGTTTATATTGAAAATCATTGCAATGATGCAATGAATTCAAAATGATGCCATCAATTCAATGTAAAGAGATTGATATTGATTTGTTTTTATTAGTTTCCGTATTTCAATGAGTATTTATGTCTGCATAAGTGTTAACATGTTTTTATGTAATTGATAAAATAGTTAACATCGCATGTTCACATGGATAGAACAATTGCATTGTTATAATAGGTAGAGTTGGATGGAAGTGGATTGTGTGTATGATAGTATTAGTTAATAATCATAAATGATCGTCGTAGTACATATTGGATGAGTTAATTATTATTTTATTTTTATGAGAGTGGATAATGGTAGTGGTGATAATTGATTGTCTAATTATATTAATTAATTATAATAATTATTAAATATGTATAACCATATTTATATAAATCAATTAGATAACAATGAAGGTAGAGCTTTAAGTACAATTATCAATGGTTATTTGTTACATCGCATTCATTTGTTAGGGTGGCATTGGAGTGGATAAACTCAAAGTGAGGCAACAATGACATGTAGGTGGTATGTGTTTGTGGTAAGCACATGAGGTTTTATAGTCAAATTTGATTTTTATGTAGAATATTTTTCATGGTTTTTAATGTCAAGTGTTTATTATTTGAGAAGTTATGTACATATGACTTATTATTTGTTTCATTTAAAGATGTCACTTTTGTATACATAATCCTCAGTCAAACCACTTGACGTACATTTTGGAATTAACTAGCAACTCTTTGTCTTACCCTCGCATAATCTTGTTAAATATCTCTTGCGAATATAAAATATAAAATAATATTAAAATCATGCGTATACTTTTAGGAGTGTGAATTCTCCGTCACCCGCATCTGCCCTATACCAAACCGATCTACAAAATCGTCAAACCTCTGCGCGTTTTCAGAAAGACGAAATCTCGTTATTCTAGAAACTAGAAACTGTGTGAAGTTTGTCGAGCAATGAATTTAATTCAAAACTGGTTGAGATAGAAATGAATTTGCAATATTATAATTAGCATAGATCCATCTTAAATGTGGATTTATCAAGTACTCAGAGTCATTTAATTTCTTGAAGTGTTATGTTTTTAACCTTCACAGTATCTACACTATACCAAACCTATCTACAAAATAGTCATTTCTCTGGGCATTTTTAAAAAGACGAAACCTCATTATTCTCTGGTCGAGATAGAAATGAATTTGCAATATTAGAATCAGCATAGATCCATCTTAAATGTGGATTTATCAAGTACAGAGAGTCATCCAATTTCTTGAGGTGCTATATTTTTAATAGTTTTTCATTAGGTTTTAAATTTTTATTTTATGAGTTGATATGGACTTTTTAAATTATTTTTTATTTGGTTTTCATTTTTTATTTTATGAGCTTACATAAAAAAAAATTAATTACATTTTACTTTTGTACATAACCTCACATCTTGCATAATGTTATACATCTCCTCCATACTGAGTTGTAAGCACCTAACTACTTTAGGTTCAATAAATAATCTCACATTAAAAAAGCTTATAATTTGATTCGCATATAGGTGTTTTTTTCTGTATATAGAAGGCGATCACAACTTTTAATTAGGGAGTAAGGATAGGCGGCTCTGATTATTTGAATTAGAATATACTTTCGTCGAGTACATCCATCAACGACCCAGATTTGGGGTGGGCTCACAGGTTACCCAAACGGATTAGCAGTAATCCGCTGTTTCTTTTATTTAATCTAGGTATTTGGCCACGTAGGCCTGCCACGCCCGAGTCCTTTGGTTAAATGAATAGTTGAGTCGTTTATTTTCCCAATCGGCCGCTCCAAGATGATCAATTATCGAATCGGCCGCTCCAAGATGATCTGAGCGCTGCCCAAAACCAACTACGGGTGTTCGAGAATCTCAGATGATGGTTTAGATATGAATGATTCATCTTCATGTGCTGTTTGTTTGCGTTGTATTGGGGAGGAGGATGGAGTCCGCATTCTTCCTGTCTGCGTTGATCGCTGGCTTCTCCTATAACAGCAGATCTTTGTCAAATATACAGAATGATACATTTCGAGTGGATTACATTCAGAGTATTTGGTTTTGGCTGAAAGAGTCCATCATATTCGAAACGGCGCTCAAAGAAGCTCTGCAATCGGTCTGCAATTCCACACTCTTGGCCAGTAACGACACCCAATCTGATTCCTATCTACGTACTGTTGAATTTTCGTGGTCTATATTTTCTACGAAAGTGCCAAAATCGTGGTCTGTAAAACTAAAGATTTCAGTAGGAAGTTCGTGAGCCTGTCATGATCTCTATGGTTGGAGTGTCAAAGGGCGTGGCAGGAACTCTCAACTCATCAATATCTTCTTCCTCAAAAACTGAACCTCCTTCTGAAGATATCAGTACAAGAAGCAGTGAGTTAATTCGTTGAAATTTTTCTTTCATTTGCAAACGTTAATCTGTAAATTATGCAAGGTGATCTGCTGGATTATCGATCATCTGGACGATGGCTATAGCTGGCGCAAATATGGCCAAAAGGCAGTGAAGAATAGCCCCTTTCCGAGGTTAATAATCCTTCTCAAATTTCTACAGCATATGTTCCAGCCTTACAATAAGTTATTAATATATAAGTTCAAATCTCTGAATCTGTGACAATTATCTCTGTTGTTTAATTCAAAATGAACGAATAAGATAGCTATGTTGTATAAGGTAATATGTAATTGGAAATTCATGAAGCTGAGTTTGTGATGGGCTAAAGAATGTGCTGAGATGAGATTGTGCCGTATAGGGTCTGTGGCTATCACCCTTTCTATTTGTGCAGCAATTTCCGGCTCTTGCACATGTTTCGTAAATTCTGCAAAATAGGACGATTTCTCTAACTTTTCCAGTGCCAACTGTACATTGTTGATTATTTCTTGATATCTTGTATTTTCTTCTTCGGCAGTCGCAGGGGCAGGGACAGGGGCATGGGTAGAGGCGTCCGCACTCGGGATGATTAGAGGCGTCGGTAAGGACCACTCCATAATTGGCAATTGGAATGACGAATAAACAATTGGATCAATAAGAAGCGGCACTTAGAAATCGATCGAATCAATAAAAAGCTATTACAAATCCTTGAATCCTTAGAATAACCAAGAAGAAAGTGTTCGGAATCGTTGAATATGAGGATGGACATGACATGTATTTATATATTTATTTGGGCAATTGCGGAAGTGGATATGTGTGTTGGCTTGAAAGTTAGAAATTATTTGTTTATAAGATTGTGTCAGCTTGAAGGTTAAACGTTAGCTTATTATTATAGCGGTGTAAAAATTTGACAATTTGGAATGTGAGCTTGTTATTATGGCCGTGTATAGCTGTGTTAAGCTCCTTGGCGGTTTCTGCATGGCACATAGTGGGTTATGATACAACCATTGTGTCGATGCGATGCAATACAAGTGCGCCATGTATGTTGATGGTTTATTTACCGCAACCACTCACAACATATTGCAAATGTGCTTTTGGCGGTGCGGCGCTCCACGATCGCCATTGATTCTTTTGTCTATCATCTCCGCCGTTAGATTTTGCCGAGCGTTAACCATTCCAAAAATTTATTCCAAACTATTGCGCCTTTGGGTTTGTATAACTGCTCGGAACAAAGAGATGGCCGTTGGATTGAAGTTCATTCTTGCTTTCTTTGGAATTTTATGCTTCACTCGTATTTTCTATTCAGAAGAAGGTTCAATTGAATGGCAGCGTTGCTAATACTATGTTAAATTGGATTGTGGCTGGTGCGGTATTACTATGTTAAATTGGAATGTGGCTGGTGCGGTCGTGACTTGTGAATATAAATTGAGTGTAAAGTTTCTTATAAATTCAATAATCTTACAAGAAAATTACGGAAGCCACTGATCGTAGAAACGTAAAATCAAGCCATATTTTCTCTGAATTGCAATATACATGATTGGCACATTCAATGTTTGCAACATTATCTATGACATATTTTGTCAGTTTGCTTTGTGATTAAGGAGAGCGTCGGTGAAGAAAAACTGTATGGTGCTATATATTCATCATTTCATCCCACCTGCTTCGGATGACTTGCTTCTTCAACGTCAGTTTGCTTCTTCTCCATACCAACTATAAAATTAGTGTTGTTTAGTTGGACAATGCTGCATAAATTGTAGAAAGGAAACATCCCAAAAAATCCAGTGCATACACTACAATTGTTTTTAGTTTTACAAAACAAAATGATTTATAAGAGAAAAGGAAAAATCAATGTTAAACAAAGGCTATTAGCGTGCGAAATCAAATGCCACTAAGAAGGGGAAAAATATTGAGTCTCTGAATAACTCTTTGCAATGGTGCCTTACGGCCTTACCAAAATATGTGGAAAGCCGCAGTGAATTGAACAAACATGGTACCTTCTACGATGAGTTGCGCGTCTACTAAACTGAATGGAGCCATTGAGAATAGATGGTCACCTGTAACGATGGTCGGACGGTGGTTTGCATCCCTTACTTTGCCAACCAGATATTGAATGCCTGGAACAAAAATGGAATGATACTCTACTACTAGACGCCAATAGCATGCAATATATCAATGATAAGATAATAGATTTCATGGGCAAATGGTTAGTAATGCTCAAAAGACTTGAGTCTATTGTATTCTCCTTGGCATATAAAGTTGCAGCCAGCCATATTCTTTATTACTGAGGATGATAGCTTTTTGAGCCGACAGTATTCTACAGGACATGAAATTGTGATGAGTATGAAGACAGAGTTTATGGATTTTTTTAGATGAATTCACCATAGATTGTAAATGCTAATAGAAGAAAAGTCGGCCCGAAAACCTCAATCTCGAATCAATTTGCCCAAACATTCAGTCAAATGTCAAAGTCGAATTGGTCAGGACTTTTGTTGCAACTCATCCCAGGATTTACGATTCCTATTTTATATGCATCTCATTACATGCTCCAGGGATTTTTGGGATAGGCAATACGATGGCAAAAACTAGGCGTGTTTTACACAAAATGACGAGTCATTTCTTCATTTGATATCACTTTCAGAAAAATGATATTCTGGAATACATATCGGTCAGTAGAGCCGAATGTCAAAGACATGCAAATTATTGACAACCGTATTGTTATGAAAAAGAAAGGAAACAACGATACTCTATCCATGTCATATGGTCCGATCGATTGAATCTACTGAAATTTGGCATCTAACCTATCGTATCACATATCATGGAGCAAAATGCATTGTTTAGGGTGTTCGCAAGAGCCATAAAGAAGGGATCGATGGTTCTCGATTCATCCCGCATCGTCTACATACACTAAAGATAAAGACGATGGGTGGTTGCGGTATGAAACCACTGTCACACGCGTCATTTTTTTATACATCCGCATGTGGAAAAGTGGTATTGCAAACCGCTCAAAGGGCAATGCGGAACTGCCTTACCTGGCATCCCAAAAGCATCTTTTATGAATGAAACTTCATTTTATTTGGTTGGAGGAAATGTAAAGAAAAGTTGATTATATTTTTCTAAATATAAAATATGTCAAGATTTGCGCCAAGTTTGGGACATGGGAAAACACTGAAAATTCTTTGCAACAACATCATTTTCTCAAATGACCTGCGAGATCCATGGAATAATGGCGATGAAGTGGAGCGCCTCTGAAAGCAAAGAATTTCAGGCAGAATATCAACAAGTGGCAGAATATTAAATATCGGTGGAAGAAGTGAAAAATCTGAGTGATAACAAAGTCTGTGTTTTTCTTCTTTCCCCTGAAACCCCTCATCGATCATCTCTTATATTATATCTTTCTGATTTAATATGTAGTAGTATGTTTCTCATTTATTCTGTAATCATACTTAACTTAGCGAATGAATGACATTCACAAGGTCAGTGGTCTCAAATCGCTACTCATTTTCCTGGGCACCAGGACATATGGACACATCATTTGCCTGGATAGCATTGTTTATTTAATGTATACTATTATTTCATCAATAAGAGATCCGATTGAAATGCTCCACGATACCCTCGACGGAATCCACAATAGGACTGTACATTTGAGAGTTGAAACATTAAAAGTTCTCTCTTATGCAGAAAAAAATTGTAGACAGCAAGCAAGAATCTTATTATTAAGAACTTAAATATAATTGATGATTCTAATTCTGATTGGTCAATTATTATGTGAATGATTGTTGTCAATTAAATTGGTGTTTGGTTGATCACTATCATAAGCCAATAACATTTTCTGTTTTGGTTGAATGGTCTATGTTTTTAAGTTAATTTTATGAAATTATTAATATTATTTCATCCAATCAAATTCTCTTTGAGACAATAGATTGAATATTATTTAAACTGTTGAATCTATACAAGACTCGAGGTATTTCGACACCCTAAATATACTATTTCGGCTCGGCCTATGAAAAGTAATACTGAGACTGATGAATGATAATTTCAGTATGACTTTAGCTATACAAGAAATCATGTGCTTGGCTAAGAAACTGTGTGTAATGGTTATATTCCATTTATGATTAAACTCCTGGTGGGACTCGAGTATTGTTATAAATTGATTTTAAGGTTGTATATATTCATTCTTCTTATGCACTTTTTGAATTTAAAAAAAATAATATTACTTTTTATAATATTTATTTAATTTGAAAAAAGTATATTCTTTTTAAAATGCATGGTTTTTTTTATAATTAGGTATAAGTTAGGTTTTTTTTTCTATAATTAAATATAAATTAGGTTTTTTTTGATAGATTGAAAGTCATTCAACAAAATTGTAGTTATAGATATATCTCACGACCTTAGTCAACAAGAAAGGTAGACCTAAAAAACAACCAAAGGTAATAACTTTATAGTTTTAAACAAACTTGGAAAAACCAATAATTTTATAGTTTTAATTGGTTTTGTGATCCAAAAAACCTTTACCGCACATGCACAAATATTCTACAATGTTCTTTATTACGTAAAACTATCTTGCTCTTCAAATATTTCATTATCAATTGTGTAGGTCACTATATTATTATATTTTGTTTAAAATAAAACAAATAGTTTGTTTTAATTATTAATGTTGTCTCACTCAATCTCACATTAAAAATTTTGAATTATATAAAGTTATCAAAATAGTAAAAAGAGTTCTTGTGACACTAATATACTTTTATTTGTTTTTTAATTGTTTAATTTATCAATTTTAAAAATAAATATTCAATTATAATAATTGAAATATAGGTTTGCGATAAAATATAATTCTTTTTATGTGTTGTTTATATTTAAATTTTATGATAATTTATAATATAATGTTATTTCTAAACTTAAATCTTAAATTTTAAAATAATGTTATTGCTAAATTTAAATTAATTTTTTTATATAACTATATTGTTATTAATAATTTTAATGATAGAAAATCACTTTAAACAATTATTTTTTCCAATATAATAATCAATCACCGCTTAATTATAATGTTAATAATAATAATAACAACAATGCAAATGTTACATTGATAATATCAATGCTAATGTTAAAATTAATACTAATATCAATATTATTATTAAGATCTCAATAATATTGGCATTAGTATTTAACTTTAGAAACATATATATCAATATTGTATTGTTTTAATTGCTCTCTCACTTTTACAATTTCACATAATAAGGAAACTTGATTTTTACATTATTGCATCTTAGATGTGGGCATATCACATATTATTAACATGCCATTCTCAACCCTAACCACTATCAACCATGGTCAATCAGAGTTGAATGTCAACATATCAAAACATAGAAAAGCACACTTAATGTTATAATGTTTCATAACCATATTAAGATGTTGCAATCCAACATAAGGTTCGCGGAAAGTCACATTCCTACCTAACCCCTTAGAAGGTTTTTAATGCAACATAACCATTCAAGTGCATATCTATCATATATAATTTAGCCGAGACAAACATTGCAATGAGACATATCCATAGTGGACAATTGCAACCAATTAAAGACAACTAATAGTCAAGCACAATCAACCAAAATTCAACCAAAGTCAACCATGGGTTGCCATGGTCAACTGAAGTCAACCATGGCAAACCAAAAGTCAAGCATGTTCAACCATAGTTATTCATGGTCAACCAATGTCAACCAAAACTAAAGTAAAGTAAACCAAATGCAACCATGATCAACCAAAATCCAACCAATGTCAACCATGGTCAACTAATGTCAAGCATTGTTAAGCAAAGGTCAACCAAAAAGTCAACCATGGTCAACAAAGGTCAACCATAGTAAACCAAAGTCTACCATGGTCAACCAATGTCAGGTGTGGTCAACCAAAGTTAACCATTGTCAACCCTGGTCAACCAAAATTAACCATGGCCAACTATGTTCAATTAAAATCAACCATAGTTAAACAAAGTCGACCATATTCAACTATGGTCAACCATCACCAACCATGGTCAAACATATTAATCCATAGTCATCACAACTCAACCATGTTAAACCTTGGACAACCAAAGTCAAGCGTGTTCAAGCATAGCTGAAGTCAACGTGGACGAACGATAATCAACCATGGCCAAGCATTGTCCACCATTTTCAACAATAATCAACTGTCACTAACCATGGTCAATTAAATTCAACCATGGTCAAACAGAGTCAACCATGGTCAACCATAGTCAACCATAGTCAAGCATGGTCAACCACCACTACCCATGGTTAACCATGTTCATCCAAAGTCACCCATGGTCAACCAAAGTCAACTATCATCAACGATACTCGCCCATGGTCAACCATGTCCACCTATTTTCAATCAAATTAAACCATGGATTAACATCAACCATGGATTGACATCAACCATGGATTGAAGTGAATCATGCCTAAAAGTTAAGTATGGATTGAAGTCATGCTTATATTGAAGTCAACTATGGATTGCAGTAAACCATTGATAAATGTTAATGGTTGATTAAAGGAAACCTTGGATTCAACTCGACCATGGAGTAAAGTAAACCTTGTAGTGGAGTGAACCTTACTTAAAAGTCAACTATTGCTTGAAGTCAAATAGTTGACTTTTAAGTAAGTAAACCAAATGGAACCATGATCAACCAAAATCCAACCAATGTCAACCATGGTCAACTAATGTCAAGCATTGTTAAGCAAAAGTCAACCAAATAGTCAACCACGGTCAACAAAAATCAACCATGGTAAACCAAAGTCTACCATGGTCAACCAATGTTAAGTGTGGTCAACCAAAGTTAACCATGGTCAACCAAAGTCAACCATAGTAAACCATGGCCAACTATGTTCAACCAAAGTCAACTGTGGATTGAAGTCAACTACTGATGGAAGTCAACCATGTGTTGAAGTCAACCTTGGATTGAATTCAACCTTTCTTAAAAGTCAACTCTAATTTGAAGTCAACACTTCCTGAAAGTCAACTATGGTTTCAAGTCAACTTTGCTTAAAAGTCAACCTTGGATTGACATCAACCATGGATTGAAGTGAACCATGCCTAAAAGTTAACTATGGACTGAAGTCATGGTTAAAGTGAAGTCAACTATGGATTGAAGTAAACCATGGATAGATGTTAATGGTTGATTGAAGGCACCCTTGGATTCAACTCGACCATGGACTAAAGTAAACCTTGTAGTGGAGTGAAACTTATTTAAAAGTCAACTATTGCTTGAAGTCAACTACAGATTGATTTCTACCTTGGATTGAAGTAAACGGTGGATTGAAGCCAACCTTACTTTAAATTCAACTGTGGATTGAAGTCAACTACCGATTGAAGTCAACCATGGATTGAAGTCAACCTTGGATTGAATTCAACCTTAGATTGGATTCAACCTTTCGTAAAAGTTGACTATAAAGTGAGCTCAACACTTCCTGAAAGTCACCTATGGTTTGAAGTCAACCTTGCTTAAAAGTCAACAATGGTTCAAAGTTAGCATTTGATTAAAGTCAAGAATGGATTGAAGTCAGCCATGTTTCAAATTCAACCTTGCATTAAAGTCAACCTTAGCTTAAGTCAATTTTGGAGTGAAGTCAAACATGGATTGAGGTCAACCTTGGCCTGAAGGAAACCTTAGAATGAAGTCAACCTCTTAATCAACATTGGATTCAAGTCATCCTTGAAGTTATGCTCAACCATGCTTAAAATTCCACTATGGATTGAAGTTAGCCGTCAAAGTCAGCTATGTATTAAACTCAACCTTTCTTAAAAGTCAACTATGGACTGAAGTCACTTGTGGATTCAAGTCAACAATTGTTAATCCAAATTCAAGGAAGCTCAACCAAAGTTAACCTTAGGAAGCTAAGGTCAACCATGGTCAACCAGAAGTCAAATATGGTTCATCAAAACGTCAATCATGTTCAATCAAAGAGAAGCATGGTCAACTAAATTCAACCATGGTCAACCAAATTCAGCTGTGATCAACCAAAGTCAACCATGGTCAACTAAAATTCAAGCACAATCAATCAAAGTCAACCATGGGTTTCTATGGTCAACTAAAGTCAATCATGATCAACCAAAAGTCAAGCATGTTCAACCATGGTTTTTCATGGTCAACCATTGTCAACCAAAACTAAAGTAAAGTAAACCAAATGCAACCAAGATCAACCAAAATCCAACCAATGTCAACCATGGGGAGCTGATGTCAAGCATTATTAAGCAATAGTGAACCATGGTCAACAAAAATCAACCATAGTAAACCAAAGTCTACCATGGTCAACCTTGATCAACCAAAGTCAACCATAGTTAACCATGGCCAACTATGTGAAACCAAAGTCAACTGTGAATTGAAGTCAACTATCGATTGAAGTCAACCATGTTTTGAAGTCAACCTTGGATTGAAGTCAACCTTAGATTGAATTTAACATTTCTTAAAAGTCAACTATAAATTGAATTCAACACATCATGAAAGTCAACTATGGTTTCAAGTCAGCCTTGCTTAAAAGTCAACAATGGTTCAAAGTCAACATTTGATTAAAATCAACAATGGCTTGAAGTCAGCCATGTTTCAAATTCAACCTTGCATTAAAGTCAACCTTAGCTGAAGTCAATTTTGGAATGAAGTCAAGCATGGATTGAGTTGAACCTTGGCCTAGAAGAAACCTTAGAATGAAGTCAACCTCTTAGTCAACATTAGATTGAAGTCATCCTTGAAGTTATGCTTGACCATGCTTCAAAGTCAACAATGCTTCAAAGTCAGCCTTGCTTAAAAGTCAACAATGGTTCAAAGTCAGCATTTGATTAAAGTCAACAATGTCTTGAAGTCAGCCATGTTTCAAATATGGTTCATCAAAACGTCAACCATGTTCAACCAATGAAAAGCATGGTCAACTAAATTCAACCATGGTCAACCAAATTCAGCTGTGATCAACAAAAGTCAACCATAGTCAACCAAAATTCAAGCACAATCAACCAAAGTCAACCATGGGCTTCCATGGTCAACCAAAAGTCCAGCATGTTCAACCATGGTTATTCATGGTCAACCATTGTCAACCAAAACTAAAGTAAAGTAAACCAAATGCAACCATGATCAACCAAAATCCAACCAATGCCAACCATGGGTAGCTGATGTCAAGCATTGTTAAGCAAAAGTCAACCATGGTCAACAAAAATCAACCATAGTAAACCAAAGTCTATCATGGTCAACCAAAGTTAACCATGGTCTTCTGAAGTCAACCAAGGTCAACCATAGTTAACCATGGCCAACTATGTTCAACCAAAGTGAACTGTAGATTGAAGTCAACTACCGATTGAAGTGAACCTTGGGTTGAAGTCAACCTTAGATTGAATTCAACCTTTCTTAAAAGTCAACTATAAATTGTAGTCAACACTTCCTGAAAGTCAACTATGGTTTTAAGTCAGCCTTGCTTAAAAGTCAACAATGGTTCAAAGTCAGCATTTGATTAAAGTCAATAATGTCTTCAAGTCAACCATGTTTCAAATTCAACCATGCATTAAAGTCAACCTTAGCTGAAGTCAAATTTGGAATGAAGTCAAGCATGGATTGATTTCAACCTTAGCCTAAAGGAAACCTTAGCATGAAGTCAACCTCTTAGTCAACATTGGATTGAAGTCATCCTTGAAGTTATGTTTAACCATGCTTCAAACTCAACCTTGGTTAAAATTCCACTATGGATTGAAGTTAGCTGTGGTTCAAAGTCAACCCTGTTTGAAATGGAACTATTGGCTAAAGTCAACTATGGTTCAAAGTAAACTTTTCTTAAAAGTCAACTATGGTTCAAAGTCAACTTTTCTTAAAAGTCAACTATGGTTCAAAGTCAACTTTGCTTAAAAGTCAACTATGTATTAAACTCAACCTTTCTTACAAGTCAATTATGGACTCAAATTAACTATGGACTGAAGTCAACTATGGGTTAAAGTTAACCATTGTTATTCAAAAGTCAGGTAAGTTCAACCAAAGTTAACCTTAGGAAGCCAAGGTCAACGTGAAGTCAAATATGGTTGATCAAAACGTCAACCATGTTCAACCAACAAAAAGCATGGTCAACTAAATTCAACCATGGTTAACCAAATTCAGCTGTGATCAACCAAAGTTAACCATCTTCAACCAAAATTCAAGCATAATCAACCAAAAGTCAACAAAAGTCAACCATGGGTTGCCATGGTAAACTGAAGTCAACCATGGTCAACCAAAAGTCAAGCATGTTCAACAATGGTTATTTATGGTCAACCATTCTCAACCAAAACTAAAGTAAAGTAAACCAAATGCAACCATGATCAACCAAGCTCCAAGCAATGTCAATCGTGGTCAGCTACTGTCAAGCATTGTTAAGCAAAACTTAGCCTAAAAGTCAACCATGGTCAACAAAAGTCAACCACAGTAAACCAAAGTCTACCATGGTCAACCAAAGTTAAGTGTGCTCAACTAATGTTAACCATGGTCAACCTTTGTCAACCATATTTAACGATGGCCAATGATGTTCAACTAAAGTCAACCATAGTTAAACAAAGTCGACCATATTCAACTATTGTCAACCATCATCAACCATGGTCAACCATGTTAATCCATAGTCATCAAAAGTCAACCATGTATTTATTTCATTTATTTACTTATATTTATTTATTTTGATGTTTTTTTCATTTATTTAATTTCAACTTTTTTATGCTTCTATATATCTATCTATTTTATTAAATATTATTGGTTAATAAATTAATATATATTGATGAAGAATAATAAATATTAATACTAAATAATAATCATAACTATTAATATTAATATTAATCATAACTATTAATATTAACATATTTTATTTACTATTTTTTTATTTAATTATAATTTATTCACTCATTTATTATTTATTTTTTAATTTCAATTTTTTTGTGTTTTTATTTATCTATCTATTTTATTAAATATTATTGGTTAATAAATTAATATATATTGATGAAGATTAATAAACATTAATACTAAATAATAATCATAACTATTAATATTAACATATTTTATTTACTATTTTTTTATTTAATTATAATTTATTCACTCATTTATTATTTATTTTTTAATTTCAATTTTTTTGTGTTTTTATTTATCTATCTATTTTATTAAATATTATTGGTTAATAAATTAATATATAGATGAAGATTAATAAATATTAATACTAAATAATAATCATAACTATTAATATTAACATATTTTATTTACTATTTTTTTATTTAATTATAATTTATTCACTCATTTATTATTTATTTTATTAAATAATATTTATCAATATAATAATATATATTAAATAATAATAATAATAATAATAATAATAATAATAATAATATTATTAGTATTAGTTTTAATGTTATTATTAAATAAAAAATAATGTTACCTTTAAATAAATAAATATTTATATTTAATAAAGAAATTTTAATATTTTTAATAAACATAAATGTTATATAATTTTTTTTTTTTATGAATATTAACATATCTTTTTTATTAATATTAATTAAAATCATTATTTCATAATAATAATAATTATAAGAACAATAATTATTATAAATAATAAGAAATAAGGATAAATAATAATTTTATTAATAAATCAAACCTAGCACTCATTATAATTTAATTTAGTTTAATGTAATTCATTTAATTGAATTTAATTGAATTTGTTTAATTAACTTAATTTAATTTAATTTAATTACATTACTTTAATTTAATTTAATTACATTACTTTAATTTAATTTAAATTTACTTTAAATTTATTTTAATAATTTTATTTAATTTAACTTAACTTAATTTAAATTTATTTAATTTTATTTTTTAAATTAATTTTATTTTATTTTTAATATTTTAAATTAAATGAAATTTATTCAATTTAATTTAATTTTTAATATGTTTAAATATTTTTATTTAATTTTTTTTTAACTTAATGTATTTCTTTTATTTTTATTTTCAAATAACATTTTTATTTATTTTTTAATTTATCTATTTCTTGGTGGGTTCGCTGTCCACTAGCAACAACCACATTTTTAAATGTGGTTGATATTTTCCGATCGGCATATATCAACCACTTTTAAATGTGTGGTCATGGTTGATATATGCCGATCGACGAATATCAACCACATTTAAAAATGAGGTTGTTGCTAGTTTAAGTTGATTTAAAAACAGAGACATACCACCAGTAACATACTCGTGTCATTTTCTGTCTGAGAATGTCGTTTACGTGGAATTTGTGAACTCTAAATAAAACCATTTAAGACTTGAATTTTGGCTGGGTAGATAATCAACCAATAAAGAAAAAAATTAGGTGCGCGCTGCCCAACTATTTTGGCTTTTACTTTAAATGGAAAGTGAAACTACCAAAGAAAATGTGGAGTCCAATATGGCACTATATATATAACCCACTCCTCCTGCAGAAAAAACAGAGAGTTAGAGAAATGAATTGTTGTAACCGAATATCTTCAAATATTATGGAGTCCATTAAAATTCCTGTTATATCGATTACCGTCGTAGGTTTTCTCCTAAGCTACTTGGCTTTCACTGGTGTGATTACTTATGTAGGCCAAGAGAAAGCCTCATCTGTAGTGGTTGTGGGAAAAGTGTTCTGTGATACATGCCTCGAGCACAGGCTTTCTTAAAATGGCTACGTTATATCCGGTATCATTTCATGTCTAATATTTGTTTTGTTTTCTATAATAAATACATATATACATGATGACTATAGTAAATACATATATACATCATGATAACTGTACTGATCATGCATGGTTACTTTCTTCCTTTGATGAATGAACAGGTGCTTCAATAGCTGTGGAATGCGGCCTCAACAGGAAAACTATGACGCTACCTATTTTAGGAGAGACAGACGAAAATGGAGAATTCAAGGTGGAGCTTCCCTCCAGTATTTTTCAGTCTGCTCATCAATTGAATAATTGTTGGGTGAGGCCTCGCAATAGCCCTTACGACTCGTGCAGGTTTTCCACGACGTCTGCGCCATCAAAACTTATTCTAGAGTCGGTTTCCAATGGAGTTGTAACGTATAGTGCAAGCTCGTTCAGCTATCGCCATGAAAATGTGCCTGAGTCTTGTTACAAGGAAGATTTCTTGAAAATGATGAGGGGTCGAGAAATGGCTGAGGATGTTGACCAATCTTCGAAAGCAAGACAACAAGTGCCAACAATCCCTTCGTTGCCTCAGTTTCCACCAGCTACCCTTCCTAGTGTCCCTCCTCTTCCCAACTTCAGTGTTCCTCTTCTCCCCAGAACTCCTCTATTTCCCAGTGTTCCTCCTCTCCCCAAAATCTCTCCTTTGCCTCAGTTCAGTGCACCTCCTCTCCCCAAAATCTCTCCGCTGCCTCAGTTCAGTGCACCGCCTCTCCCCAAAATCTCTCCACTGCCTCAATTTAGTGTACCTACACTCCCAAAATTCCCTCCTATGCCTCAGTTGAGTTTCCCTCCATTTCCAAAACCGAGTATTCCAGGCTCTCCTCCATTCCCACAGATTCCTCAAATTCCAAACTTCCAATTCCTGCCGGTCCCATTTCTCACTCCACCACCTCCTGGTCAGTAGAAGAGCCCTTGATTTTTTAGGTCTCGGCAGTACTCTTTGATTTGTAGGTATAGTTTGTATTGTTGGATGGTTATACTTACACATTCCTTGTTCTTTGTTTATTTCATATTGCTCAGGTGTTCATTGGGTTTTGAGCTTTTCAGAGATATTAGTTTAATATGCATTGGTACGAGCGATCGTTTTTCGTGTTTGGCAATAAAATCATAAGACAACAATGCTTCCATTATTATAGACGTTGACACGATGAATTCTTAGATATTTGTTACAACGAGCAGTTTGATTAGTATGTATGGTTATTACACAGAGTTCGGTTTAAATATTTTATATGGTTTAAAACGGCATCCAAGGAGTTTGTACATAAGGCATATTTTTATAGTTTTGGTGGAAGTGTTGGTCAGTTCCCTAAAAAAATTAAGAATGTATGCATTAGTGGTGAGAAAGAAGTGTTATATAAAAAAAAAAAAAATGCATGTATCTTTATGTGGTAGCATAATGATAAAAGGGTTGTGTCTTGTAATTTAGTGGTAAAAGATTTATAAATTTGATTTCTCTTTATTATGAAAAAGCAAGCAATTTGATGAATCTATATATTAATATATACATCAACCATCATAAAAATAATCAAAATATAAGTTATTTAAAATTAAATCAATTATAATCATTTTAATCATTTTTGGAGTTGGTGGCGGTGTATGTAAATGTTAATTTAGTATCCTAGAATTAGGTATCTCGTATTGTTACTATAGATTGTCATATAAAAATGTTAAAATTGTAAGTAGACTATTGTTTATAAAGTTAGTTAAGAAATGTCAATTTTTACTAATTTATAGAATTAGTTAAAAAATGTCAATTTTTACTATAAATAATAATTTATAGAGCTAGTTAAAAAATGTCAATTTTTACTATAAATAATAATTTATAGAGCTAGTTAAGAAATGTCAAGTTTTACTATAAATTATTATTTATATGAAATTTTTAAATATTTATAAGTATTAATAAAAATTTAAATAATTAATTATAATTATATAGTTTTTATAAAAAATTTAAATATTTAAAAATATTAATAAATTATAGTTTATTTTTTTGTTCATAGTTTAAAAATTCTACAATTTGAGTCGGAGTAGATGATTGGATTACAATTTTGAAAAAATAATAAATTATAGTTGATTTCTTTGTTCAAGTTTTAGAATTTTGGACATGTCTCAATGGTTTTTGAGGGTGCTCAATCCATTTCTACCATAAAAAAATTCAAATAAAACACAATTAAATTTTGATTTTGCAAAATAAAAAAATGTCAAATTCAACTTAAACAACTTCATTTCTTTGTATTATAAATAAATTTTGATTAACAACAACCAAAATAATTATCCAATAAATTTATAAATCACTAAACATTGTGTGTTTTGTGGCATTATATTAAAATAACCTCAACAACAATTCTTAAAATAAATAAAAGCAATATGAGAAATGACATATGAACAAGATTCTTGTTTTTAATTTTTTTTTCCAAATCAATTAAGTATATTTCTAATTAACTATCCTTCTTATGTTTGGATGAAAACCCATTAAAACTTATTATCTAATACAATTTAATTTTTCTTTTCCAAATCAATATAGTATCTTTCTTTCTCATGTTTTAGTGAAAACCTTATCCGAGATTTAATCACATGCAATATTATTTTGAGAAATAGTAGTTATAAATCAAGACATTCCTTCCTTTTCAGGGCTTCTCTCTTATGTTTTGATGAAAACCTATTAAAACCCATTATTTGAAAGTTAACATACAATTTAATTTTTCTTTTCCAAAGCAATTGAGGATCTTTCTTTCTCATGTTTTAGTGAAAACCTTTATCTGATATTTGAGCACATGCAAGAGATAGTAGTTATAAATCAAGACATTCCTTCCTTTTTAGGGCTTCTAATTAGTTGATGGATTCAAATATATGGGGTACATTTTAAAACCCAATTGTTATAGTTCTAATGATGGGCGGTGGATGGTTGAAAATTTTGAAAAACAGATCTCAAATTGGACCTACAGATTGCTCATTATTGGCGGAAGATTGACACATCTGAAGTTAGTCTTGATTGGCATTCTGGTATATTGCTTTTCATTGGCATACATCCCAAAATCCATCATAAAGTTGCTTCACAAATTGATGTTTAAATTTCTATGGGAAATAACTTTAGAGAAGAATAAGATTCATCTTATTAATTGGAAAAGATTGTCTATGCCAAAGCAGATAGCTAGATGGGATATAAAAAAACTTGGAATGGCTTAGTATTGCATTAAGCATTAAATGCTTGTGGAGAGGTCTTTGGGGAAATGGTTTATGGAACCAGATTTTACATGGAAAATATATTACAAATGATGTCTATCACGGGATTGGGAAACTCCTCAAACTTCTAGACTAATCTTGTCAAATCATTCCCTTGAATAAGTAAAAATATCGCTTGGAATCTTGGTTCTGGTGAGAAAATTGTAGTCGGTATTGATCTGATTGTCGAATGTGAGAATGGAGATCAAATATCTTTTCATATTCGGGATTATT
Organism: Larix kaempferi; assembly: GCA_027924585.1. NCBI lineage: Eukaryota > Viridiplantae > Streptophyta > Pinopsida > Pinales > Pinaceae > Larix > Larix kaempferi. The sequence goes on from BSBM01000348.1 coordinate 6,795,431, forward strand.
TATAGAAAATTGGCTACACTTCCCTTTCTCAGATAAAAAAAACTAGGTTCGAATTTTGATGGTTTATATTGGTTCATTGCTATTGTTTTGGGCTTTGTTGGCGCTCAACAAAACGAATGGGAATTTTACATTTCCAGATTGAAGGCTGCCAGTTTCAGACTTTCAAACTTTGAGGATAAGTTATGGTGGATTGGAAACAAAAAAGATGGACATGTAACTACTAAAGAATCATATATCCATTGCAAATTGTGATAATTATACTGTCCCTAAATGGTGGTATGAAAAGTTGTGGAAGTGGAAGATTCCACAAAAAATCAAGTGCTTCTTATGGTTGATTTTGGATGAAGCAGTCCTCACTTAAGACAATTTATTAAAACGTGGCTGGCAAGGTCGAAATAGATGTTCTTTATGCACCTGTGAAGCTAAGACAATTGACCATTTATTTATTTTGTGTTCCTTCACAAGGAATATTTGGACTGTTGTCTGTGTAAATCTTGAGATTCCAATGGTTTGGGACAAAGAATCACTCAATAGAAATTTTTATGTTCGGTACTAGACTAGAAAGGACCACAGGTTGTTTCCAACTATCATATGTTGGGTTATTTGGAATTTGATAAATTCATCTATTTTTTATGACAAGTCCCCATCTATTTCAACAGGTCTGAAAAAATATTAAATTTATACAAGGAACTGCGCCCTATAAATGCTAAGGTTCCAAAAAATAGAAATATTGTGGTCGTTCCCTGTATTGATGAGGCTCATGGCTACTTTGATGGTGCATCTATGGAGGGGAGATGTGAAGTGGGTGCATATCTTGTCATTAACAATCCACATACCTTTAAGTCAAAGTTAAATTGTGGACATGATACCAATTCAAAGTCAGAACTTCTTTCCTTCTGATAAAGTTTGCAGATCTTTTGGGTAAATTGGGAAAACAACTTTGTTGTCCTCCAGTCCATTGTTCTTCATCATTGGTGCCACAGAATTACATAAATTGTGAACAGATTTCATTGCTGGTTAGTTCAACATATCATTAGAGAGCTAAATGACACAACTGATACTCTTTCTAAGACTACTCTGCTACATAATGAAGGGCATATTATTCTGGGAAGAATTTCTTGATAATCATATGGAAAATGGTGGTCAAGTTTAGTTCTTTTGAGGGATCTATACCTTTGTTTAAGCTTTGGTTAGCTTGTAGGTAATTTTTGATATTGCCCCAGTATCTTTTCCTCGTGATTGTTGGTCTTTTTTTGTCAGTTTGGACTTTGGAAATTTTTGACTATCTGTGCCGAATAACAATTTCTGGACAGTTTTATATACTTATATGTACTTTTTTATTCGAAAGAATAGCAAAAGTATGTTTTTTTATCCTTGAAAAAAACAATGTTCTCAAACCATGAGAATTAACATATTTAATATGCTTTTGAGAGCAGTGATACTTCTAAGAAATCTCAATAATTATATTTTCTAAGGATTATAAATATTTTTATTTCAAATTTTAAAAATGTAATAAGAAAATATTTAATTGTAAAACAATTTATATATATATATTTTTCTTCTTTATAATAAAGATTAATCACTACTTTTTAAAATCATAAAAAAAATGTAATCATATATAATATTTCAAATTTACAAATGTAATAAAAAAATTACTTATAAAACAATTTTTACATATTTATTTTTGATGATGATAATCATGATTAATGTCCACTGATACCCTTTGGTCTATGGGACCTTAAGTGAAGAAAAATGAATTACTTGGATTTTTGTAAAATTTGATTTCTTTGAAGGAAAAGCTCAAAAAGAAGTGTTCCTAGGTTCCCATAATTTTGACAAGTTAGAAGATCATGGATATTAGAGTTGTAGCAAAGATTAGGAAACTGCGATCGAATGTGGGTGTACGCAAGGCACTCTAAAATAAAGTGAAATTCGTCTTCAACGCTCATGGACTCACAGAGCTAGCATATCCTTTCCTCCCAGTGTGTTTTAGGAATTGTCCATCATCCTATTTCGCTATGAAGCTCATGGGAGTTCGTTCTTATCTTGGCTATATTAATATTCTTCATTAAACTTAATAAGATAGATAGGTACATTTGGTTTTCCATATTAGGATTAATGACTTCGTTGTAATATATTAATTTTCATTTACCCTCCAACTCTTTCTCGTCCCACATTCTCGCTTTGAACTTATATGTGATAGTTTTTTTAAGGTTCTTGATATCTTTCAAAGCGGTGTTTTCGTTAATCCCCCAATGACATAACCAAGCCATGGCCTATTTGTACCAAGTTACCTCTCTTGAGCTGAAGATGGCCTTGACTAGACTTTAAAGAAATTTTAGGGAGTCTCTGGTCTGCCATGCCATTTATCTTATTCTTATACACCAAGTATCTATACATAGCTATGCTTTCAATGGGGGGGAGACACACTTCCATAAGGAGAATATGATAGGGTGTGGTGCTCTTAATTTTGAGATTATATGTGATAAAACGTTATTGAATTTTGCTCGATACTTCTCCAGGACTCTTGAGAGATGCTACAACCCCAAACTTCATAACCGTATAAGATAACACGAGTGACGAGAGTTTCAAAAAGGAACTTCTTTTTATCCCACATCACCATATATGTTTATTTGCAATTGTTTCTTAGGTCGAAATAAGCTTTCCACCCTATGTTAATCCTTTCCTCAATGTTATAGTTCTAGTTGAGCTTGTGATGGATATCAATTCTGTAGTGCCCCTAGACTACTGTAGACATTGAGGGCACCTGCTGAGTCACCCGACTATTTGAAACATTAATAAAATAACCCTATGATTTTATTTTGAGTATATTTATGATTACGATTGATTGATATATGTGCATTTGGGTAGTTATTGTGAATGGACGATTTCATGTTGTTTAACGATTAACTTTGATATGAAAATTGTACATATGGATAATGCTTAACGACTAGTTGTACGGTGATTATGTATTTGTCGACGAAATGTATATTTGATTAGAAGTTTGAATAAATCATAAATGTTTAACAATACTAGATTTGGAAATTAGATGATGATTATTGAGGACAGTTCTACTAATAAATTGTTGTGAGAAGTGTGTGTAGAAACAAGTGAGACGGTTCACCAACGGACACACAAAGGAACATGAAGGGTCGTAGAGTACGGGTAAATCACACAGAGGGGGAGCGACGACGATGTCGACTTCCGACAAGAATACCACGCATGAGCAGATAAGCACTGATCCGCTTGCTCAAGAGGAATGCGTGAGAGCGTACGAGGTGGGCCACGACGGAGCTGGTCACGTACGAGTTGAGGGGCGCGCAGTGAGAACGGACTCACTCCTCAGCGCCATTAGTCCCTAGATAGCATGTAGACGGAGGATGGATGGTAACGATTCCTAAAATCCCTACAAGAGTTCCCGCAAGTCAAAAACGAAAATATGGTGGCAGAAGGACCCAACGATGAGGTACCCTGTCGAGAACGGAAAGAATGGACGCAAGGACCCAACGAGGTGGTACCATGCCAAGGAATGGGAAAGCATGGATGATTGGACCCGACGGAGTGGTGCCATGTCAGATAATTAAAAAAATTAAGGAACCAGGAGCCCAACGACGCGGCACCATGATCCTAGTGAGCTTGATTGTTAAATTAAAATGCATAAAACTTAGGAGAATAACTCTAGATTATTACTTAGCAAATGCATAACAATAGCTTAGACATTTGCACATGAATAGTTATTTTGTTGAGCATTTAAAATAATAGAAATTATTATTTAGGAGAAAAATAGATTAGACACCTAGTCAACTAAAAGCTAGGAGTTGATTAAAATATCTGGGGGACAAACTAGAGCAAACTTAGGGATGTAGGTGCACTTCCCAGAGAAACTGACACTTGGATGGGTGAGTGTTTTAATTAAATAAATAATTAAAAATATTTATTTATGCATGAAGCGACATGTGTCGCAAGAGATTTCCCTTTATAAGGAAGGCTTAAGGAATGGGTAGGGGGACCATAATTTGGACGATTGTCGTAATTTTCGAATGCCTCAAAGACTTGCTGCTATCTAAGGGTTTGGCTTAGAAATCCTGGTGGGAAGGGAAGCCCAAGCTGAATTTCTGAAATACTTGTGTGAGCTCTACGACCCAAAGCTCGGGGGAGGCCATGCGACTGAAAGCATGAGCCTATGGTTGGGTGGCGAAGCTAACGGTTGCTTCGCCTATGGTTAAACGAGCTTTGCCGGAGGGATCCTACGGAAGACGCAGACAACAATGGACCAGCTGGATCGGGTTGACAGGTTAAGGTTTGCTTATTTTTGTTAAGTTATTCACTCTTTCATTTTATTTTTCCAATAACTATAATGGCTAATTTGTTTGTATGAAGTTTTTAAAGTTTCAGGTTCAGTTCAAGGGGACCCTAAAGGAGGGGCCCTACATTTGGTATCAGAGCTGGTCGAGCCTTGAGGGCATGAGATTCATAATTTTTTTTAGGGGTTCGTCGGTGACAGTGGTGAACAACGGCGGGATGGAGTTGCGACATTCAAGGAATTTCACCTCCGACTAGAGCAGCTACTCCTACAGGTTTTATTTGTTTTAATATTTCATATCCATTTTTTGTTTTATTAAAGGTTATGGATCTTGGGTTCCGTATGAATTATTAGATCTCTCTGAAATCAATTATGATCTATTCAAATTTTATTTCTATTAGTAATGTTCAGATCTATCATTTTATATTAGATCTATGTAGAAATATTTATGGTCTATTTAATTATATTCCTGTTGTGAAAGTTCAGATCTGTTTTTGAATTCTGTCAGATATTATATTTCTGAGAAATTTCAGTCTACTTCTGTTTACCACACCAAAAATTTAACGAGGGATTAGATTTCTGAAATTTATTTCCGTTTTCTGTTTCGATCACGAAATATATATAGAAGTAGACGATTATACTGCATCTCTGTAGATTATTTCTTTATTTCTTTATCTCTTGTGTGAGTCGAATCTCTTATCTGTTTTTAAGATCTCTACTCTGGTTTTGGTTATACTCTGTATGAGTGAGACCCAGAGAAATCCATTTTAGCATGGTCGATATCCAGTCTGCAAATCGATCCTCACACGTATTAATAGACCCCGACCATTATCGCTCATGAGACGTCCGTCGAAATCTCTCACGCGCGGCTTACTACGCAAGTTATACACGGAGTTCTAGATGATCTCTGGTTAGTAAACAACTGGTGGAAGTACGTCTGCCCTATTTATGCAGCTCAGGAAATTCTCAGATTTGCAGAATTCGATGGATAGACTTCATTTCTTCTCGATTATCTCGTTTTGGTATGTCACTTTGCATTTCTCAGCGATCATCTCTCAATAATGACCGCCGGAAGTTTTTTCGTTTGGGTGAATTTCACATCCTTTTCCATGGAGTCTGTTCTTTCATGTTCCCAAATTTCTATTTCATGAATCTCTTGTTAAAGAACAACGCGCCTGAACTCGGAGGAAAAAAAAATGTATTCCCTTAATTTGCGATGAATTTGTCGGATGTTAATTGTATTCGTAATTATCGCATCTTTGAAGTTAGAAAATATGTTCGAATCTTTGACCTTAAAACATGAATTATGTACAGATTTGGTAATGTTGATGCGTAGAATGGTGAGGGAGTTCATCGATCTGTGTAGGTTAGATGGCGCTAACTTATGCTTTAAACCTCTGTATTTCGGTTCCTGTGTTTGCAATTGATCTCTGTGGAAGTCGCTGTACTCTGCGTATAGTCAGATCCTGAAGTGAAATCGTGTGATAGATTCAAACATGCTCTTTTTTTTTATAGCTTGGAATTATTACGGTTTCGATCATCAAGATCGAATTCGATTCCCGTATTTAATTTAGGATGAAGACGCCCTGATCGCCAGATCTAACCGTATTCTATATTTATCATTTAATCTAATTTACTGTGACAATGCTTTGCAGCTGGTGAAGTCAATCTTGATTTTACCCTTAAATTCCAGATCTTTGTTTGTAATAAATGCAAGAAAACGGTTAGTTAATGCGTTTTTGCCAAGTTTGAAAATGAATTGATCTCTGCGCCTTTACCCACCTTCTGAATCTTGATAACCGTTCTTTCTACTCTCGGCGCACAACTCAGGTTGAATCCGTACTTAAATTACAGAGCTCAATCGCAGATCGATTCGAAAGGTTGCGTTCTCGTGATTAAATCTCGATGCTCAGATCTACTTCCTACCTCGAATTTCTGAAATCAATGTTAATCTTCACATTGTATCCTTATCATTTAGTTTCAGAAAACAATATTAACATTAGATCTTGTTACTGTCATACTCTTCCTGAATCAATTTTGAAATCTGGATCGTGTTACTTCCATACAGCTTAATAGATCAATGTTAAATTTGGATCGTATTACTGTCATTTAGCTTCAGAAAACGATTTTAACCTACAATTCGAACCCCTATCTTATAGTTTCGGGAATAGATTTATTTTTCTTCGTACTCAGTTAGTGCTACTGTTTTATGGTTACAAAAATCTATTTTATTATCTAGATCGTATTACGGTCGTATAGTTTCAGGGGTTATTTTTTTAAATGAACCGATGGCCGTTCGAAATTCAGTGATCCATTTTTATTGGATCGCCTCCCTGTTATTGTAATCAATCTCAGTTTATGCGCCAATATGAAGATTTCATTTCTGTTAACGTTACATTCCTGCCAATGCCCAGATCTGAGATAGACGGACACATAGTGTACCTCATTAAACACCTTGATATTAGTTTGTTGAGATCTCTATCACTCTGTTAAACCCCGTTGTTCGTTGCCTCATTTTAATCCTGACCTAAAATATCGGAGTAATCTAAGTAAACTTTGGATTCCACGACTACCCAACTCAGAAACCGTTGGGACATTTGTCATTAGGCTGAGGAGGTGGTCAGCGTATCACTATTCCTTACTTCTAGTCCGCTTTATCTCTGTGACATGGCGGAGGTTGCGATTATCCAGCGAAGGAATTGGACGAAACATTCCCAATCAATTGATTTTCTGTTGAATTAATATCATTACAGTGCGTAAAGATCACTTTCTATATTTAGGAATTATATCTCGCCTGACTAATTACTTGGGAACTGGATCAATGAGATCTCTATCCGCAAATCTTGTTTTCATAATTACTCATTCTAGTCGCAGAACGTCTATATCTGTAACTTTCAAATCATAAATTGTAGCTATGGGTGTGAGCGTGAGTCTCCCATTTGGATAAACACCCTTGGATCCTGAATTTTATCTCATCCTATTAATTTTATCCGACCACCGGTTTATCATCACGGTTAAACATTTCCAGACTAAAGTCATAAATGGAGAACTTCTACATCGTAATTATTCCAAGCACTCAATCCAACCTCTGTCGAAAGTCTAAATTGAAATTCTGTTCTGGCCAAGTGCCATACTTTCGTGAGCTGGCGTTATAGGTGGGGTTTGGTCTTACCAAGAACTCCGATACTTCATCCTTTACTCCCTGTGTGATTGTACTAATGGCGAAGGAGCAGGATATCACAGGATGGTGGACAGTAATGGACAACGGTTAGCGCATTAATGAACACTCGGATCGAATTCTGTCCCGTTGTTTTTATTTATTGTGATTGTGCTCTGAGCGTCCAGATTGAAATCTGTCCCAATATTTTTATTTAATTATGATGACGCTCTCAACATTCAGATCGGACTAGGTCCCAATATTTTAGTTAATTATGGTGACGCTTTGAACATCCAGATCGAACTTTGTTCCATTACTTTTACTCATGGTGATGATGCCCTGAGTTTCCAGATCGAACCCTGTCTTATCTTTGGTTTAATTCATTGAGATAACGCTCTGAGTCTGCGTCTAACTCATGAAACCGATCTCTATTTCTTTTTATTTTTTTTTTACACTTAAATTCTAGATCTCTGTTATGCCCTCGGGTAATGGATGCGTTCTTGCCAGGTTAGATGATGAAATCGGTCTCTGCTGTACTTCTTTTAATTTATGGATCTTGTATTATTGGATGAATGCAAAAAAATTAGGTGTTAGAATATGGTCCTCTTTTGTTTGCAAGATTTACCATTGTTAAGCAATTTCCACTGTCATTCAAAGTCATTTACCCTGCCTTGAATCTTAAATGATGAACGAGGTTAACCAGATCCATATTTCAGACTCTTCGAATGCCTCACGCCTTACCCTGTTCGTATTTGTTGAACCTCTGTCTTAAAATCTGTGTAAATCCCTGTGGCCATGCGTTTTGTTGTGTCATGTATGACTGTCCAGAACCGGTAAACTATCTCTGCTGAGACGGTGATGCCCCATTCCAAACCCGATTGAACCTACCTTTTTACTAGTCGACTTCCAGTTGTGATTGTTGAAGGAATGAACACTAGCTACGGCCAAGGGTTTAGCATTTCTATGTTATGATGAGTCGAAATATTGAAACATCAAAACATATCTATTTAAAATCCGATTTGTATTGGCACTTATTTTCTTTGGTCCTTAGCGAACAATCTAACTTACTCTGTATTTATTAGTTTAATTTGCTTAAAGTTTTATGCACATACCGAATGGTCTTGAGCGAACAATCTAGTTACTCTTTAAATTTTGTTTAAATTGCAAAAATGAATTTTAACTCAGACTGCGCGATCGATAGAAAAACATTGAAATTCTGTTTATTTATTTATATTGAATAGAATAGATCGGAACTTATGTTGCAAAGAAATCATTTACCTCTGTTTTCCGCGAAGAAGAAGTTAATGTAGTTCATGTTTCTACCGTGCGTAAAAGCTAACTGAATTCTCAACACTCTCTCTGTGTATAGGAGTATCTCTTATTTCGGTCATTACCGGAATTTCATAAATTATAAATTATGTGATGTCATGTTGAATCTTAGAGTTAAATTAGTTGACTCATTGCTATTTAAACCTTTGATTTAAATCCCAAATCTATCAATTTATTTATTGTATTACATATAGAAGGGACACGACTACTCTAACTCCCATTATTTTTATGTAACTTGTCGTTTTATATTCGGGGTAGTCATACACTTGTAGAATGAGTACTAAATAGTCTGATGCCTGTTAGTTATAATTATCACAATTAATCATTGTATAAACTACATATTTCATTATAAGAATGAACGTGTAAGTTAGGATTCTATGTCTCATTTTAAAGATGATAATTTTGCTTTTCAATATAAAATTTTACATTGTTGAATGAATGTGACGGTTCTATTTAATATGTTTTCATATATTTTAATTGTTTCTTAAATATACAAAAAGCCATATCATCATGGAAGAATTGGAATATGATTTCTGATTTAAATCTAGTTAGGGTTGGTTGGTTAAAATATAAAAGGTTATATTCAAAAGGTTAATTCATGCTTAAATCGTTTTTAAATATGATAATGAGGATTATACTAATGCAAGATGAAAAGGTGAATTATACTCTAAAAGATTTATCTCTTAGTGGTAAATCCTTTCTATTGTTATATGTGGATAAAAAGGAATTAAGATATTGAATATAAAATATACATGTTATGGGTTGAATAAAAAGTTATTGTAATTGGGTATTAAATATTTAGTTTTTTTTTTTATTACTTATAAAAATATATATATATACAGTTATATGTTGAATAGAAGAGATTGTATTGGAATAAAGGAAGTTATATTCATGTATTGCAAAGAGGAGAGATTGTGATGGATATACTAAATTCTGAATTGTACGAGATCATTTTAAGATGAAGGTAAATTATGTCTTATAAAGGATGGGAAGTTGGATATTCCATTCATTATTTGTTTTGTTTAAGATATTTTTTTTTTTTTTTTTTTTAAAGATATGATGTTTAGGTATAGTTAGGATTAATGAAAAGACGTTGGATATATAGTTATACTTGTAGATTTTAAATAATGGAAAAATACTTTTGGATAAGTGGTATATATATATATATATATATATATATATATATATATTCTCGTTTAAACCCTTGACGAGGTTGACAGGTTTTACCTTGGGATGAGATCCTACATTTGGGTCGAGAGAGTGAATCATACAGGAAATTTGGAGGACAAAATATCAATGCTACTAGCATGAGCAATGGATCCCCTCGACAAAGGCATGATGTTATTGATGAAAATGAATGAAAGGATGAAATTATATAAATAGACTAGATCACTAACTCGCGACACTTAGAAGAGTGTTGGAAACCAAAGTCATTATTGAAAATTATTGGGCAGAATATTACGACAAGTACAGTACATAATATTACTGATGAAATTGGGAGACGAGGACAAAAGACATGGATGTGAAAAGAAAGTGAAACTCACCATGGCAGTACTATAAGACGCAACTTCGAGACGAAGTTCTCTTTAAGAGGGGGTGTATGTAATGGCCCTAGAATGACTGTGGACCTTAAGGGCACCTGTCGAGTGACCCGGCTGAACAACTTCGATATAGTGGTCTCTTGAGCCTTGATATGTCTTAAAAGATTGAGGAAAACCTGAAGATGTGAATGACGACAATAATTGATAAATGAATTAAGGAATTAAATTATACATGTGGAGTGGGATAATTGATTGATTACATCTTGCTTAATGATTTGCCCTGATTGATCAAGTCAAAGTGCAGTAGGACAGTTACAGTCCTAGCTCTGCGACTTGGGAGTACGCAACTGAGATGCGTCATAACTTTCCATTTTTTTCTGAACTTCGGGACGAAGTTCTAAATAAGTAGGGGTGTATGTAGTGCCCCTAGACTACTGTAGACATTGAGGGCACCTGCTGAGTCACCCGACTATTTGAAACATTAATAAAATAACCCTATGATTTTATTTTGAGTATATTTATGATTACGATTGATTGATATATGTGCATTTGGGTAGTTATTGTGAATGGACGATTTCATGTTGTTTAACGATTAACTTTGATATGAAAATTGTACATATGGATAATGCTTAACGACTAGTTGTACGGTGATTATGTATTTGTCGACGAAATGTATATTTGATTAGAAGTTTGAATAAATCATAAATGTTTAACAATACTAGATTTGGAAATTAGATGATGATTATTGAGGACAGTTCTACTAATAAATTGTTGTGAGAAGTGTGTGTAGAAACAAGTGAGACGGTTCACCAACGGACACACAAAGGAACATGAAGGGTCGTAGAGTACGGGTAAATCACACAGAGGGGGAGCGACGACGATGTCGACTTCCGACAAGAATACCACGCATGAGCAGATAAGCACTGATCCGCTTGCTCAAGAGGAATGCGTGAGAGCGTACGAGGTGGGCCACGACGGAGCTGGTCACGTACGAGTTGAGGGGCGCGCAGTGAGAACGGACTCACTCCTCAGCGCCATTAGTCCCTAGATAGCATGTAGATGGAGGATGGATGGTAACGATTCCTAAAATCCCTACAAGAGTTCCCGCAAGTCAAAAACGAAAATATGGTGGCAGAAGGACCCAACGATGAGGTACCCTGTCGAGAACGGAAAGAATGGACGCAAGGACCCAACGAGGTGGTACCATGCCAAGGAATGGAAAGCATGGATGATTGGACCCGACGGAGTGGTGCCATGTCAGATAATTAAAAAAATTAAGGAACCAGGAGCCCAACGACGCGGCACCATGATCCTAGTGAGCTTGATTGTTAAATTAAAATGCATAAAACTTAGGAGAATAACTCTAGATTATTACTTAGCAAATGCATAACAATAGCTTAGACATTTGCACATGAATAGTTATTTTGTTGAGCATTTAAAATAATAGAAATTATTATTTAGGAGAAAAATAGATTAGACACCTAGTCAACTAAAAGCTAGGAGTTGATTAAAATATCTGGGGGACAAACTAGAGCAAACTTAGGGATGTAGGTGCACTTCCCAGAGAAACTGACACTTGGATGGGTGAGTGTTTTAATTAAATAAATAATTAAAAATATTTATTTATGCATGAAGCGACATGTGTCGCAAGAGATTTCCCTTTATAAGGAAGGCTTAAGGAATGGGTAGGGGGACCATAATTTGGACGATTGTCGTAATTTTCGAATGCCTCAAAGACTTGCTGCTATCTAAGGGTTTGGCTTAGAAATCCTGGTGGGAAGGGAAGCCCAAGCTGAATTTCTGAAATACTTGTGTGAGCTCTACGACCCAAAGCTCGGGGGAGGCCATGCGACTGAAAGCATGAGCCTATGGTTGGGTGGCGAAGCTAACGGTTGCTTCGCCTATGGTTAAACGAGCTTTGCCGGAGGGATCCTACGGAAGACGCAGACAACAATGGACCAGCTGGATCGGGTTGACAGGTTAAGGTTTGCTTATTTTTGTTAAGTTATTCACTCTTTCATTTTATTTTTCCAATAACTATAATGGCTAATTTGTTTGTATGAAGTTTTTAAAGTTTCAGGTTCAGTTCAAGGGGACCCTAAAGGAGGGGCCCTACAAATTCTGAGATACTTGTAAGACGAAACTTCCTCCAAGTTGTTATCGTCATAAACAAAATTAGCATATGTGTCTTTCTTAGACTTGATAATCATAACTTTGGTTTTATCAGTGTTAACATACATACTCATGTTAGAGTAGAAATCCTTGAGAATCCTTAATTGAGTATCAAGTTCAGACGGACTCCTTGCCAAAAGAACAATATCATCGGCATAGAGAAGGAGGATTACGACTATTCTAGCTAAGGTCATTCCTGCGCAACCTCCCTCTTCTAAACAACTTCCTAGTTTATCGATGTAAATTCCAAAAAGGGTAGGGGAGAGGGGGAATCCTTGTTTGACTCAAATATTACAATTAATATCTTTTCACCACCCCTCATAACTCTTAAATTTGGCAATGAATTTCTCGTATAGCCTTATCGTGACAACTCTCAACTATGGCAGAACCTTTAGCTCTTCTAATCTATTCCACAAGTTACTTATGGGAACTATATAAAATATTTCCTAAAGTCCACGAAGGAACAAAAGAGATTGGATTTAATATTGCGACACTCTTCCGCAATTATCCTAGGAATAATGATGTGATCTGTGGTAGAGTGATGTTTTCTAAAACGTGCCTAGCCTTTAGCTCACTTGCCTTCACTTTTAAGCAAAACATTGATTTTCTTTTCTAGATTGATACCATAAAGCTTGGCTAAGAGAGGGATCATCATAATGGTTCGATAATTAGAGGGGTTATTTTTATTGCGGCTTTTAAAGATAGGGATGATGAGGCCCTCAGTCCAAGGAAAGAAGTCATCCGGGGATTCGTAGAGCTTTTGAAGATAGGAATCCCAATCTTTCCGAATGACTTTTGTTAAGGAAAGAAGTCATTTGGGGATTCGTAGAGCTTTTGAAGATAGGAATCCCAATCTTTCAAAGCTATCTTATTATTCTCTTTAGTTTTACGAGTTAGGATTTGTCTCCATAACTTCTTAGGAGCCACCTTAGAGAGGTGTAAAAGGAACTTCTTTCTTTTATGTATATAATGCCTATTTTCTCTAAATAGATTTGAACTTGGGTAGAGAGGATTACAACCAACCCTCCCAATAACCCAATCTATACACTGTTAACATTACCACTACTCTTTTAATCATAACTAATATTTTAATTTTTAAATATTAAATACTTAATTGTAAAATAATTTTTATTTCTTTATTATAATAAAAATTAATAATTAGTCATAATATTATAATATTTAAAATATTGATTGTCAAAATTATCAATTTTTTTTTATTAGGGGAATCTGGTATGGGCAACTGGATGGAGCTGAAGCCACGTCTTACAAGGTTTGCACCGACTTTGCTAGCTAGTCTACACACTGATGGGCCAAATTATCATTAACTTAAACCATACTATTAATAATTTGAAATCAATATAATATTGATAATTTAATTTTAACAAAATAAATATCGCAAATTTATATACATAATAAATATTTTCTTTAACTTTATAATATATTTTAATTTATTAATTAATTATAAAACTGCATGGCAAATTTATTAATTCTAAATCTTTTATAACATTTATGCTTTTATAACATTTATATTGTTTAATTAAATATTTGATGCTAAAAAAGAGGAGTGCATATTTATCAAAATGTACATCATGTTTATTAATTTATCGGTAATTCCATGGGTTGTCTTTTCAGAAAATGTCTGGATTGTATATTCTCTTAGAGGAGAATTTTACAATATATATATAAAGTTATGACTTTTTTTAATCGTGGAAAAAAATATCGTCCAGGAATGTGTCCATGAACTCCACTCTATTAACTATGTATTTTATTTTTATTAAAAAAAAGTTTTGCAAATCAGTTGGAATTATCTTAACTATGCATTATTTTCACTCAGCAAAAGTATTGCAACCAATTGGAATTCAGTTATTGAGAAGGCATGATTCCGTCGGAATTCGGTGGTGATACATAAAGGTCACAATGTCCTTCAAAGTATTTTATTTTATTTTAACATAGTTATTTATTCTAAACATACTCTTCGCTGCAACGAATGACAGATCAGCAGATCAGCACGCCGACTCTGAATTCATCTTAGCAAATAAGCATAACTACTTGTCGAAGACCCCAAACGACAGACCTTATCAGCTATATGTCATCAACACCAACGTGGAAAGTATAAGCCCATGTAACTATACATCAAACAGACCTGAAAAATCGAGGGCTCTTCTAGTTACTAGCGGGTGGTGGGCTGAGAAATGGATTCGGCGGGAATGGAATGTTTGGAATTTGTGGGAATGGTGGAACCTGTGGAAAAGGAGGAAAGCCTGGAATGCTCGGTTTTGGAAATGGAGGAAAACTCAACGAAGGCAGCGGAGGAAGTTTTGGAAGAGGAGAAATACTGGGCAGAGTAGGAATACTGGGAAGAGAAGGAATTTTGGGAAGAGGCGGAATAGTGGGCAGAGGAGGAAAACCGAAGTAATTAGGAATGTTGGGAAGAGGAGGAAAACCGAAGTTCGGCAGTGCAGGATTTTTGGGGAGAGGAATAGTGGGCAGAGGAGGAATACCGAAACTGGGAAGAGGAGGCAGATTGGGAAGAATAGCAGGTGAAAACTGAGGCAAGGAAAGGATTGTGGGCGTCTGTTGGCCTGATTTCGAAGACTGCTCAACATTCTCAGCCATTTCTCGTTTTTTCATGGTTGTTAAGAAATCTTCCCTGTAACAAGATGGAGGTACAGTTTCTTGGCGGTAGCTGAAAGACCCTGCACTGTACGTGAGAACTCCATCGGAATCCGACTGTAGCGTGAGTTTTGTTGTTGGAGACTTTAAGGGAATCCTGCACGAGGAGTCGTAAGGGCTAATGCGCGGCCTCACCCGACAGTTGTTCAATTGATCAGCAGACTGAAAAATAGTGGAAGGAAGCTCCACCTTGAATTCTCCATTCTCGTCTGTTTCTCCTATAATGGATAGGCTCATCGTCTTCCTGTTGAGGCCGCATTCCACAGCTATCGAAGCGCATGTTCGTTCATTAAAAGGATAAAAGAACTATGCATGATCAGTACATTTTACATCTTGTGCTTATTGTATGAAAATAAAACGATTAATATATAAAAATGACATGAAATGATACCGGATATAACGTAGCCATTTTCAGAAAGCCTGTGCTCTAAACATTTATCACAGAACACCTTTCCCACCACCACGACAGATTCAGAAGCCTTCTCTTGACCTGCATAATTGCTTGCACCACACAAAGCCAAGAAGCTTAAGAAAAAACCAAGAAGAATTGATACTGTAGGAACTTCAACGGTCTCCATGATCGGTGAAGATATTCAATTATACAGAAATGTATATTATCTAACTCTGTTGTTTCTGCTCTGGCAGGAATAAGAGTGGCATATTTATATACTGGCTTGTAGCTCATTTTCTTTGGCAGTTGCGTGGCCATGTAAAATAAATAGCAAGAAAACTAACAGTTGGTCCGCACGTAAGTACTTACATGGTTTTCTTCGGAGTTCACAGATTCCATGTGATCAGTTTTCTCGGACAGAAAACGACTTCAAAGTGCGTGTGGATAACTTTGTTCATAATCAGGCAATTCATCTTGCACTTTGACATTTCGTGTCTCTCTAAGATTAGTTTTGATTTGGAGTTGTAACAGTTTTTTAATTTGCGAGTTTTCATATGTACAGGAAGTGTAGAATCAGTTCATTTATCGCTTAACAAAATTTGCCCATTTTTCCAGTGAAGATTCCGGACGTTTCATTTCCCGAAAACGGTGCGTTCGACGATAACGGTATAATGCAAAGGAGTTTGGAGGCAAGTTCAGTGAGAATCAAACGAATCTCAGAGGTGCCTGTTATCGGCTCTTTGCCCATGAGCTTCACAGCTGGAACTCGAAGAGTTAAAGTCGATGATTTTTTAATTGTTATTTGTAAAAGAGAAAATTACTCAGGTTGAGATATTAGGCTCTATTTTTGTCATACACTTCAAGATTTTAGGTTTACGGATTATTTTAATATGCATGCTCTACACTTATATAGACTTGTGACGGATCAACTTTCCAATAACCTTCAGAGATATTGATGGTTTAAAAGTTTAGTTATACCACATCCATAGGTGTTTAGATATTATGTGAGATTTTGAACTTTTTTGAGTGAATCAACAAGATTAACTGGAGTGTAACAAGTGTATAATCCACATTAATTTCATGGTAGTCCTATCTTGTTATGCTTAAATGCATGTTGATTAAGATTTAAATAAGCTTCACTTATGTGGTGGTTAAAAAATGAGTATGTTTATTAAATAGTATTTGTTTTATGTTATATTAATTAATTTAATGTTTATGTTAGTTTAATGTTTGTATTAATCATGACACTTAACTTATGACCTATCCATAATCATCCGCCACAAATTAAATAGTTATGTTAACGTTTTGTTTCCTTTGTCACATGTGCATGTTCTACGACTTCTCCGTTTGCCACCTCTCACTTGGTTCCAATGACCCTCACTTTATAGTTGCATACAAAGACCAACCCAACACAGTTAGGAAAATACCCCATTGCAATAGCTAGTTGCATCAACATAACTACAACAAATGAGAGCATGAATAGCCTAATATATAAGCTTTACTCTCCTAATGATTATTATTTCCCACCTTATAAATGAATCTAGGAAGAAAAGAGCTTATTTCGTTATCTCCATTATCTCCATCTAGATTCTCCTATTCATCTTCATTGGGGAACACCTTCTCTTCTATGTTCTCCTCAGCAAGGGATTCTCCTCTATCTCTCTATTTTTCTTATTGGGCTGCGGTGATATCATCACATGTTCTTCTCAAATCTATGTATTTCCTTCTTCGCTTACTTGAACAATTTCATAAAGTTTATTGGGGTCATGTTAGGGCTTGGTCATTTGTAATCCATATTAAGCTTGTTCATAGTTGCATGAGCCTTTGACACTATAATGATTTATATAAAAAATATAATTTCACACTATATAAAATAAAACAAAAATATACACCATTTAAACAAACATTCAAGTTGTGCTTACCAATAAGTTCCATAAGCCTACACTATGCCCAATATCATTTGGAAAACAATACTTGTGAGAACCCACAAATTGTAATCGCAAGAATGGGGGCAACCATTAAACAAAGATTATTACAATCATCCCATTGCCTTAATTATATGGAAAGGATTGCAATTGTTTTACTGGGATTTTAGCTCATATAAAATAGTTTTATGTTATATCACAATGCTCAATTGTAATTCTAATTTGTTTATGTTATATCACAATGCTCAATTGTAATTCTAATTAGTTTATGTTATATCACAATGCTCAATTGTAATTCTAATTTGTTTATCATCTACTGCATTGGTTTTAAAAAAATAAATATTTAACCTTCCAATTATAATACGACTTAAGATAAAATACATATAAATTTTCATCAATCACGAATAAAGGTGCACATCTAACTTGAATTAAATTCATGTATCAACTCTTCATAATTGGAACATCGCAATAGATTCAATAGTATCCAAAAAAAAATTGAAAAGTTTTACAAATGACAACAACTTACCTAAATGGTCCCTTCCTATGTACAACAAGCTTCCTTCATTTGAATATTTCTAATGGAATATGACACCTATTTTATAAATAAACTTTATAATAAAGCAAAAAAAACCACAAAGGAATCAAACTCGTATTTTCGAGATTTTAATAAGATGATCATCATAATGAACTTGAACATTTTTGAAATGAATATACTCACAACTTTTCACCTAAAAATCCAGGCTAAATATGTATAATTATGAAGTTTGCAACCCAGATATGCCTTACATTTCAGTGAAGCCTATGAAGCTTGTAGAGGGTTCATGCAACAAAAAAAACAAAACAAGTGCCAAAACCTTAAGAGGAAAAAGTGTCCATAGATGTTGCATATTACATAAAGGCCCCAAAAACCCTTCGTTACAATAATTTTCTGATAAAAAGAGTTTCAAACCCTTTGTTCGTGACAAAATTGGCAACAACGGCTTACAAAATGGCCCTTTCAGGGACTGGAAAGATCAATGTCGCCTTTACATTCATCATTGTTTTTCACTTTTGTTTTCCAATAGCTTTCCTTCTCATTATTAAGGTGCGAGGTGCCAGATTAATGGTTCTTTAATTATCTTTCTCGATCCTAAAGACCATTAATCCGGCACCATTGTTTTGAAATAAGAACGCTTATTATCATAAAAATTTTGGAATATTGAGCATGCGTAAGAGCTTGAATGAATTTTGGCCATCAGTTTACTAGCATGAATGATTTGAATTGCATCCCAAAATCTTGCTTTTGGAAAAGGCTCCTTCCGGGAAAAGCCACAAGTCATAAATCATTCCACATCTTACCATCCATGGAGTTAAAGGATCCCGTGTCAAAAAATAATCAACTGACGTCCATCGAATGTCCAGCATCAAGGTTTAAAACTGAAATTTTATTACAAATTTCATTACAAATTAAATCTACCATATCAAGCCTTTATTGGTAATTAATGTTATTATTAATTAGTTATAGATGGGAATGGAGGCGCCTCTTCTAACGGATATGCCTAATGAAATATCAATATGAAATGTCATTAAAGTCCTAATGGATAGAAATTTAAGAAGTCCACATTGTCTTTAAAGGAATAGGGGAGGGATGTCAATAGTGGAGCCATAAATAGTCATTTAAATTGCAATTGTATATGGTGATATATCTTCCTTATAAACCATCTTACAAACCATCTTGCTCTTGCCACATTCAAGATTGTTATAACATAAAGATCAAACAAAACCTAAAACATCCTACATTGCCCAACCTACAAGTACGCATTCTCTATCACTTCAATCCCAATGAATTCAACCTATGGAGAAGACTCATATAACCAACAAGCTAACTAATCCCAACATAAATCCTCACATGTACAGGTTTAGGGGTTATGGACATCAACTTCGCCTGCATGTATTATCAACAAATCAACCCACTGAGTGCAATAAATGACACCCTACCCATTAAATTCATCAAATCAACCATTAAACTTATTAGAAGCACAAGGATCAACAAAGAGAGTTTCCCACACATTTGGATCATACCCAAAACAATCCTACACACTCATTCATAAATTCAAGGTTGCAATCCATCCGAATGCCATTCATAACCCAAACCCAACAACATAAAGCTATAAAAATGATTAATCAACCTAAAATTTACAATATTTTCATTAAGAATTCCAAACTACTTAGCAACAATATCTACCATCAATCATAGTGTGTCTTCAATTCAAGTATTAACATTGTTTATATTATAAAAGTGATTCAAGTTGGGTTATATTATATCTTCCTATTAGGTGTATATGTTTCAATATTTGTTGTACATGTTCCAGGTTTCAGACATTTAAAACCATACAAAATATTTAAAATATCTAAGTTGCGATGTAACTTGAGAACTTGCAATGAAGGTACATGAACACTCTAAACCGTGCTCTCAACATATATCACTAAATCAAGTTGCTACCAATAATATAATAGTTTATTATGTAATTTACTTAGACAAGGGCATATTTAATTGATTAGGAAAATGCGTAATAATCACACTTTATATTTCCAATAACATGTGAATTTAGTGTAGGTATGTGTTATTGTTGGGTAGTTTTTAACAATCATTCCAAGAGTCAATCACAATCCTTGTTTGAGGAAAAGGACGTGAGTGACTAGGGGTGGGAAATTACGATGCACTTCATCAGATCAGAGCATAAACCAAGATGTTTCTAACAACAATGCTCCCAAAAAATGTCGAAGAGAATAATGAGGTCGACGTTGATGGTGTTGTTCCACCATCAACCATAGTGTAAGGTGCAAGTTCAACCAAGAAGATTAGTGTTGTTAGATGATGGACACAAGAGTATATGTTCACTACAAATGATGTTGTAGAATTTAATTGATATCCTATTCCAACAATTGCCAAGAAACGCGGGATTGGAGCCACATCATTACGTTATTAGATAAATGGCCTCACTAAAACAAATCATAAATGGCTTATTAGAGTATTGACTAAAGAAGAGGAGGGAGAAGTGGTTGTTTTGTACTACTAATAATAATAATAATCTATTTCTAAGGTCACATCTAACCCAAACACCAATTTGGTGTATGAGACCTTTCTCTATGCAGCGATGTAACTGCTTAAGTCTACAGTTGTGTACGTACCCTACCACCCTCTCGATTTGAACCTATGGCCTCATAGGAGGAAACACATGTTTTTAACCATTAGGCCCACTCAGGATGTGTAAGGAGATGGATCGATTGGGCCACCGATTGGAGTTGGTACAATCAAAATTCATTATTGCTCAAATTTTTCATGGGAGATCAAATCCGATTAGAGATGGACTTGGTGAATCATAGTGGTCAAGCTTTAAAAAAAGGCATCCAAATATTGTGTTATAAACAATAGAGGTCCTTGATAGAGACATAGTTTTTATCTAAGCCCTGCAGTTTTGTCTAGGTTCCATGACAATTTGCCTAATGTATATGATAAATATTCATATAGTCTAGACCATATATGGTCATCAGATCAAATTTGTTTACAAAAAGGAAGGAATTGTGGCGTGTGAGTAATTTTCAATGGATGGAGAAGAAAAGTGCCCAATATTCTACCTAGGAGTAGGGAGTGCATAACTACACTACTCTATGTAAATGTAATCAATGCATCAATCCCTAGGTTTTATTTTTTCAAGGGAAAGACTTAGTTGAGAAACTATATCTAAAATTATGAACTAGAAGCATTCATGGTTGCACATTCCCATCAATGGATAACTAAATAATCATTTTTGAATTGGTTTTGTCACTTTCTTGCATCTGTAGTTGACGATGATTCGCCTGCAAATAGACACTAGTTTATTTTTGATGGCCATCATGTGGGCCATCATAGCCACATAGATTTAAAAACCATTGAGGAGGAAAACATGTTGGGCATTGACTTGTTGAATTTCCCTCACATACTAGTCATAGGTTTCAACCTCTTTATGTGAGTGTTTTTGGGCCCTTCAAGAGTTACTTAAGTTATGAGAGAGCATCATGGATAGAAAATAAATCAGGGATAGAGGTAAAAATATTTGAATTACCTGAACTTGCAAGTGAATTATTTAAAAAGGATCTCACATTGTCAAATATCAAGGCTATATTTAGGCGGACTGGAATCTGGCCACTGAATTATGATGCTCTTATCCATGATATTGGTTATATTCTAGACTTTCATGTAAATGGCCAAGAATATGTAGATGTTGTAGATAACATGTTATCCCTCTCTTGAGGAAACTACCAACCATTGAGTGATGATGATGAACAAGTCAGTGCCACTCAATATAATCATGAACCAATTGAAGAGAACATTGATTTTTTTGGATCATATCAAACACATATAGATTCTACAAAGCATATTCATAATGAAATTTATGATCTAAATGTGGTTGAAGGTGATCAAACACCAAGAAGCAACATTGAGAAATTGATATTGCTAAGGCAAGTATCATAGTCTTAGTGGTTGGAGAAAGACATGATGAATGTTAAAAGTCATATTGCGACCAACAGAAATGACAAAATCCTTAACATGCCTTCGTTTCTAGTAGTTATGAACAATGAGGGTTTCCATTATTATGTGGGTGTTCAGGGTGTAGAGGAACATGATGTAGATAATGGATAACCAAGTATTAAAAAAGACTATGTAGATGATGCATTGCTCCCAACTAATCCTTACATTCAACCAATTACCATACTAGTACTCAATCAATTCGTAAAGATACCAATGGATATAATGGCAGTGCAAGGATTGATAGGAACAATGAAGTATCTTTGATTGAAAATTAGTTCATAGTTACCTATTTTGGATGAAACACTTATGGTTGAGGAAGAGAAAAATAAAAATGATACATGAGAGTTAGAACAAAAGAAAAAATATTTGGAAAAGGAGAAGAATACAACAAGGATTGTTGCAACAAACCATCGAAAGTAGGAAAGGTTTCAAAGAGAGAAAGAAGGGGAATAACAAGAGCACAAAAAAAAATTTGCAAGGAAGGAAAGGGAGCAAAGAAACATGCAATAGGGACTTGAAAATTATTGAGGGCCCGGTCAAATTAGGTTGGAAGGACTGCAAATGTGATCGAATAGAGGAGGATGATGTCCAATTCATTTGATCAAATTGTATAGAATACATGATTCTTCCAAGACCTTATAAACATATAGATCCCTCAATATCATCCACTTGGTCTACCTCCTCCCTTTATTCTGATCAGTGTGGCGGCCAATTTGATATATAGTCTTGCAACACCTCTAATTAATCCAAGGATATTGAGCACACATTAGAAATATGGTTTTTCAATTCCTCCTTGGCTACAAGTAACAAAGGCTCAAGCAAATGTGGTGAACTCAACCAATTCTTATCAAGAAAACTTAGGAAACTCAACCAACTCGAATGAAGCAAATGCACCCAACTCAACAAGCTTGTACAATGAATATACTTGACATCTTCAACCATATATGTGTTATATGTTTGGCCTAACCACATGCAATGTGGATTTTGTTACAAATGAAATTTGGTTGTTCCTCTAGAGTCTTAGAGTGAATCCAATCTAAATACTTGATTAGTATGTATCAGTCCCAATCCATAAGGGACTTGACATCTATTAAATATTAGGTCCTAGTTTTTTCTATAATTTGAGGGATTGTATTCAAGTATTTTTAATATAAATGAAAGTTTGGTTACCTAAAATTGGTTTTCTATATCAATTCTGGAGTGCAACCAAATCTGATTTTGGTGATAAAATAGACTTTAGACTGTTTTATTTGATGACTACATCTATAGTTTAACCAAAATATAAATCAATGGAGATACTAATTGTGCTTTCCATAGAAAGCCAAATGCACTACCCATTTTCTATTATATCTTGATAATGTGTTTTTCATAAATAAATAAACAATATTTATTTTGGGCAACAGTTGTTCAATTTACGGCAACAGTTGTTCAATTTACGACTTGATTTGTTGTAAATGCATTATAGCAGGGGAAGGTCATTTTGTAGGGCTATAGGGTAGGGATGAGATCCATCAATGGGATTTTTTAAAGCTCTATCTTAATATATAATAAGTGATGTATACCAATTAATTTGTCTGTACATACCCAAGAGTAGTCAATTCTCTGTTGAAGGTGAGTTTGACAATTAACATGAAGGTCCATCCACCATGTCAGATAACTCCAAATTTAAACCATATCTCTATAGCTCCATTTCTATACCATGCCTTCAAAACAAAATCCTCCATCTCAAAAGAATATCTCTAGTTCCAAACCATAGCCCCAACTCTAGGTGCCAGGTACGTTTGAAGTTTGAAATTTCTAGGTGAGTTGGTTAGAGGCCTATTGATTGGAACATAAATTAAAACTACACGTTCCATGAACTATTTTAACTACATTTACTGATTAATTCAATCCATCCAAACAAGTATGAAGTTTTCAGTTTTAACCGCTAGTTAATTCATGGAAACATATCTCAAAAAATGCAAAAGCTTAGAATAAGAATACCTAGAACATGGATTGGGATTGACATTTCTCATTATTTCATAAACTCAACATCATTATTCAATATTTTACATCACTTTAATGGTAACCTATTATGCTATAGACATACCACATTATCATCACTTTAATTAAAATCAACATCTGCTTATAATAATAAAAAGAAAACGAGTATACGTCTATCTTAATTTTGAGTATGCATCTATCTTAATTTCGATCATGGATCAAAACATTTGGCTGTGAATTTTGTAATGACTTTTTTATAAGGAAAAGATTTTTCAATGTGCAGAAAATTCATTTCTAAATTGGAAGTTCTCAATGAAACTTAATTTATTTTAATGTTTACTTTCATATTTAAACAATTTTAAACATTAACCGAAAAAAATGACAAACTGTTTGTAAAATAAGCTTGTGAAACACTAAAATTCTCCCTCAAGGACAGAGAAAACTACACGTTGCAATTCAAAACTTTCTATAAGAATGAAAGCAGTAATAAGATAGAGCACTTTTCTATGTGTAGATATCATGGATATATTTCCATGATTGTGCCTAGAGAGGCTCTCAAGATTAGTATGGGGGAGAAGCTGTCACATTCCTAATGTCATGCATTAAAAATATCTTTAAAAAATCTCCAGACCCCTCTAATTCCTAGCAATGCATACAAATAGGGAATACAAATCCAACTT
This sequence comes from Larix kaempferi, assembly GCA_027924585.1. NCBI lineage: Eukaryota > Viridiplantae > Streptophyta > Pinopsida > Pinales > Pinaceae > Larix > Larix kaempferi. The sequence continues at coordinate 6,820,137 of BSBM01000348.1, forward strand.
TTAATGGAATAAAATATTAGTGAACATATCCTAAAATACTAGCAAACAACAAAGAGGGGACCACCTTAAAGGAGTGGCATTGTTTACAACCTACCAACTACAATATGCTCTATAAAATTCAATGCGTTTTCTGGAAAAACAAAGAAGGTGATTCTTCTCCTATCCATTCAACCTATGAATATTCATCTACTACAATGATATAGAACAATTTTTGTACAGCTTCCATTACCTCCTAGTTAAAGCCAATACATGTTACAATGTCAAATATTTGTTCATATATACTCTAGATAGCTAAAATTGGAGGTGAAATCTAGCTATGAGTTTTTTCGTGACTATTATGGCTCACATTTGAGTCATCTTATAGAAAATGTTGACTACAAATTGGGCATGTATGCATAAATTTTATATAAATACCCTTTCAACTGTACATATATCATGATTTTCTATGCATTTATAGTGGAGTACATGTATCATTTTAATTCTTGTCGCACCTCCTCCTCAACTTCTCTAACTCTAAGTAACCCTACTTAATAGTGCTTGTCTAGCCCCTAATAGTCGAGGTATAAGTATGGTAACAAAGGTAAGAATGGAAAACCGTTCTTATCTCTATCTACTACTTCTCACCCTGACCATCAGGATTTTCATTATGAGTGAGTAATGGCATTGTTTGGGTGAGTGAATACAAAGCTTCAAATTCTAACCATAATATTTCCAATTAAACCCATCCATGAATGATAGCTCCATCTTAGTTGAGTAATCACCTCCTTTTGTAGTTCAACAAAAGAAGGGAACCATAGGAAGTCATTCATAGTATCCAAATTTAAGTTTCAATTCTTTAAATTGTGGGAAGATTCAGAAGAAGAAGAAGAGAACATGAATAGAGCCCATGCCAATGAACCACAAACATATAGAGTTGTTTCCTTTAATACATATAAATCCCTCCACAAGAGAACATCAAGTCATGAGGATTTAAAATATTTTATCTTCCCCTTACTCTCCAAAGTTTTTCTTACATCATCTCTATAATATCCCTATTTTTGACTAACTATTTCTGATGTTATATATTGGGCTTAAAATCCCCAACACATATGATTTATTTCGATTATTGGGCATAAGCCTAGTGCACATGATTTATTTCTTTTATAGATGTGCATATTGCGCATGGACCCTGATTGACGAACTATTGTTATATATTAGGCAAGAAATCCCTAATGGATTGATTATGTTTTATCATATGATTGGGTACAAACCCTAATATACTGAGATGACCCTTTTGTTACATAATGTGCAAAGTTATGATTACTTGATTGAATTATGTGGTGTGTTGAGCGTGGACTCAGGAAGACAAGGATGACCTACGTACTAGGAATAAGCCACGATGTACCTGAAGGATTTTATTATGTATTGAGCATAATCCCCGATGTACATTGAGTGTTGGGCATAAGCCCTGGAGCACTCCAAGCTTGATAAATGAATACCGGATCTGAGGCCACTTGAATATTCTAGATGTGCTTCACAACCACATTCTAGTACTAGTGTTGAGCAAGAGGCTCTGGAATTTCACTAGCATAACGCCCATGTGAGAGTGTTGAGTTAAATAATTTGAAGAGCACTCGGGGTTACTAGATCTTAAAAGTGTTGAGTCGAGGAGACTCTGAATAGCACTTCTATTCATGACATTTATTTAAGTTCGTTAAATGAATAATTTTCTATCTATCATCAAGTACTGCGGGAACTACCATGTTAAATGAGGGAATCCAACATGCAAGAGAGAGACCTAGAGGTGCCTAACCAAGCCAACTATCCAAGCTTACCAAAAGACCCGTCCAAAGAGTTGGACCTTGTCCTTAAAAATTTAAAGAAGAAGTATTATGAGATATACATAGATAAATCAAAGGAAATCACCATAACATAATTATTGAATAATTAAAATATACTTATGTGATTGACATGCATAAAGGATATAGATCTCAAAATTTATATTATTATTAAAAGTATTAATAGTAATATTATTATTCTTTTATATATTGCATAAAGGCTATGCATAGAATGTCTTCACATTATCATACTATTAATATGTATTATTAATGAGTATTGTTAATATTAAGTATAATATATAACTACTATTATTATTATTTATGAAATAACTTAAAGTAATTTCTAGTTAAAACAAATAAAAGTCTTAGTTTAACAAGGACTAGATATTTAGTAAAATATCTTTTAAAGATATTAATTTAATTAAAAAAAATAAATAGTCATTCAAAGAGTCATATTCAAAACAGAACTCACCTATAAAAGAGGGTAGATCCCAAGAGAGAGGGATCTTCTTTTCAATTATCATTCTCTTATGGTAATAGGAGGGAAACTCTCTCCAATACTACAACAACCTATCATAATTTTACAGAACTGACCAACAAGCTACCTTAGGACCTCTACTTCTCCTTGCATGTTGGAACTAGCTCGGGGGGATCCAGATAGGACCAGGAACGGTCTAAGGGTCATGGTTGGGAGGAACATGGTAGTCCCAAGGTTATCCGGTTAAAAGATCAATCTACAAGTCAGCTAAGTCCATAAGTCTTCTGCATTAATTATTGTTTGAGTGTGCAGGTTCTACAGAGGAAGATCAAGCTTCAAAGTAACCATGTATGAACTATAAACCGTCCATTTAATTTACAATAGGATTTATTACACAACACTGTTTTTCCTTAAATATTTTAATGTTACTTACTTTCATAGAGCAAGGGTCTTTGGACATGGTCTCTCGGGTTTACTTGAAGAATTTGAAACGAACAGAAGGTCTAGTAGGGCTAGCCTAGCTAGCCTGTGCTAGACATCCATGTCAGCAGAAGACCCTAGGAACCAAATCAAAAAATAAATGGAGGACTGATTTTGTTGAAAGCTACATATAATTAAAATCACGTTTTATTTTTGAAACACCTCTTATTGTAGTTTTCGATTTAGTTCGTAGCTAGAGTCTATTTTCCTTTATTGGCATTACGTTCCTCAAACCTCAATTCACCTTTCCAATGTTACAAACCCCAACGTTTTGCAACACAAACCCAGCCTATAATTACTAAATCTTTATGACCAAGAAGGAAATTGTGGTACCCTTAGAATATTCTTTTAGATACTAGGATGTGAACCATTCATTCTTTAAAATCAAAAACTCCGAAATCTACGAGAATTAACACAGGCTAAATCGTTATTTTCTTTTTCTAGAATCGTGGAGATATCCACACCTACAACAAAAAAATTACACATGGTACATTCTTTATCATTAAACTACCTACAAACCCCAAGTCTGCCTGATTTTAATTAAGAATTACCCAAACCCTGGAGGACATTACTTTCCAACAGGAATTCATTTCCCCATCTAAATTGAGAACCTATATTATCTTTTAGAAATTGAAAATGCAAGTCAAGTAGTCGAATCCCACTACCAACACTACAAATCCTTTCTACGGTTGAAATCGCCAGAATCATAACATTAAGATACAATCTCATTTCTCAGACAAACAATTACACCAGCATATCACCCAACAAGGATTACGAGATCATGTATTTGATTTTCTTTAAACGCAGAAGTCTTTATAAGTCAACGATCTATCTACCATCCCGTGAAACGACAACCTTTCCATTGATTTAAATGTATAAATGAAATGATAGACGCATGTCGTGTTATCAAAACTCGGGAGCAATCTAAAAACGCCCAAGCCAATAAACTACTGTGGATGATAGACACTGGTCACCCACAGGCCCAAACAAGATACAAGAAATAAACGAGCTATGCTCTTAGCTTTCACATAAAAGCACCCAAATGAAATCCTTCATGACAAAGCTACGTTAGAAAATGCAGAGGCAAAATAAAAATACCATCCATACATAGTTCATAGCAAATACAGAGGCCAAGTATTTAAATTAATATCCATACATGTTCAATAGAAAAACATAGGAGTCTTATCCCAAGTGACAGTATCCCTTTCAAAACCCCAAAATTATACAATGTGGGTAAGTTTCCCCATTAAAAATCTTTAAAAACTTCACAAAGCCAAACGACCAACCCTTACATCAACCACTCCAGCTACCGGTCCAGCCAAAAGGCGACCCCATAGGAACACCAAAAAGATTATAGTGAGCCAAAGGCATCACGAGTTCCATTTGCAAACATTTAGCACCCTCCCCCATAGCTGCGACAGGGAGGAGTGAACATAGGAATAAGACCTGGACTTATCAATTGATGCCTGGACCAAGAGTTTTGTTCACCTGTAGAAACCAATGCCGAGTACACCACAACGCATACCTTCCAGTAGAGTAGTAAGAAACCGCGAAATCTCAAAACCAGAGTTGAAGTGAATAGATGCAGGACATACAAAAGAAAAACGTAAAGGATGTTTAGCATTACCTGACTAAGAAACGAAGGAACCCTCCATCCCTCTACCCAACAAGTTCTCTGACCATGAGCACAGCTCAGGTCAAGAGCACCAACGAACCCTACGCAGCAGAGAGACCCTCTCAGCCAAGAAAAACAACGAAAATATTAACAATACAGAGGTGAAGACCGAGGCAAAAAACCCCTCCTCCAGCTGGCCACCATTTTTCGCTTCCATCATTTACTATTCCAACCATTTACTTTTCCACCCCAATAATTAAAACCTGCGCTATAGTTTAAATTCGTGGTAATAGCTCCAACCACATGTCCTTTAATTTATCACAATTATTTTATCCTTAGTACAGGATAGGGACTCAAACCATTAGTCTTGTTTAGGCAACTTCGAGTGGTAGCCTAGGTAGGAGTCATGAGTGCATACCTGCAGGAACATCACATTACATGCATTAGAAAATTGTTAAGTAAGTCAGGAAAAACCCAATGATCACCCCTTACCTCTCGGCAGCTCTTCCAGTGGTATGTTTATCAACATCAAGTTGCCCAAGTATTTTCAACCTTCCCTCAACATGTTCCATCATACCTAAAGGTACTGGGGTAAACATTGTAAACGATTTCAACATACATCTGAACATCAAATGTGAAAGGACCTTAAAGTTTTATTCTATCACCCATAAACTTACTATAAGGATACTATGCCTTGTTTCAACACTTCCACAAAAAACATACTTGACAAAACTAACTTGCTTAGATTCTATTTCATTATGTCTAACAAAACACCGACATAACTTCCCAGTACTGAAGTTAATTTACAATACATTATCTATGCAAGCATTATCAATAGCAAGAGAAAAATTTTAAATTTTTTCTATTTCTAGGGACATTACAAGTGGTATCAGAGCCCAGCTACAATACTAAGTGACCTATTGGGCTCATTAAAAACATCCACTGCAGATACATAGAAATCAGGAATATATATTTATAATTTTTATGCGCATATGAACTAACAAATTTTTTGTTCTTAACAATGTTATGACAACCAGGTACAAACACAGTCTGAGTATGAATATAGAGAAAGACAACAACATACAAGGGAATTTAAACTCACCACCATGAGAGCAAGAAATAGTGGTGGACTTAAACTCAGACTTGATGAAATCAATGGAAAATTTACAGGCAGAATTCCAAAGCGTTAGAGATGACAACATACAAGAAAGATGAGAACAACAAGCTATAAATGAGGCTCTGCTTCAGACTTTAACATGGGAAAAACCCCACGGAAATCCCACTTTCTCAGCCAATACTTCTAAAGTGAGAATTTGTCACACAAAGAAATCTATCAGTCCTAAAGAAGAGGAACTGGGAGAACACCTATCGGAGTCAATGGAGGAGCATTGTAAGAACCCTTCCGACGATGACGGGTCCCCACCTCCTTGCAAGAAAAGTAGGAAGAGTGACGACAGTTTACAGGGAGAATTCAGAAAGATAAAATCCCCAACGTATGACGGAGAGATTAATACCAGGGAAAAGGCTGAGGAATGGCTGTTAGGAATGAACAAGTATTTCAAAGTCCACAACTGCTCTAGTGAAATGCAAGCGCGATTGGCCATTTACAATTTAAATGGTAAAGCAGCCAGATGGTGGAGAGATTTGAAACACACCAAAGGGAAAGAGTTGAGGGACATAACATGGAATTCTTTCAACAGAATATTCGAAGACAAATACATGTCTGAAATATTTTTTGACAAGAAGATCAAAGAATTCCATGAATTGAAAATGGGCTCCCTAACCATGGAGGCTTTCATAAACAGATTTTTAGACCTGCTGCATTATGTTTCGTACATCAAAGATGAAAAATTCAAGATACAACAATTCTTGGGATGTCTACCACCAAATTTCAGAGAAAAGATTGAATTTGACATGCCCAAAACCTTAGACGTGAGTTTACACAAAGCAAGACTCTGTTATGAACATGGGCAACGAAGGAATGATAACATAAACAAAAACAGGGAAAGGTTCAGAACCTTTTCGAACAACCGCAGATCGGGTTTTAGATCACCACCTTACCAGAAACAAAACAATAGTTTACCACCTAATAGAGGCTTCAATAGACCTCATGCACGACCAAATGCACCCCCACCACATGCCAACAGACCAGCCTTCAACAAAGGGGCAAAGGCTGCCCCACCAACCATTACTCGTTGGAAATGCCAAGGGCCCCACTACTTCAAAGATTGCCCCAAAAAATCGAACGGAGTGTTACACAATGTCCAAGCAAACCCTACAGTAGGGGACATGGCAAGAACCCCCAGAATTTATGCTGCACTTGATGGCTGACAAGCAGATCATCAGGCCACTATGGTTGAAATTGAGGGTAAGATCTCAAACATAGGCATTTCAGTTCTGTTAGACCCCGATGCATGTCGAAGTTATATCTCCCCTAAGGTTGTTGATACTTGTAAGTTAAACCGAGTGAGCCACGAGAAACCATGGCTGGTACAACTAGCCACTGGTACCAAACAGAAAGTCTCCAAACTAGTTGAAACTTGTGAGATAGATCTGAATGGTTTCCCAACTAGGGTGGATTTAAACATTCTATCACTAGGATCCTAGGATGTACTTATAGGAATGGATTGTTTAGAAGAACATCATGCCCTACTTGGTTGTTTGAACAAATATATACTATGCACAGATAACCAAGGGAATCAGAAGACCATTCAAGGTATCCCTAAGAAAGTTTCCGTAAGACAGATATCTGCCTTACAAGCAAAGAAGTGCGTAAGGAAGGGTTGTAAACTCTTTGCAGTTAACATTCGAACCGGAGAAACTAATAGGGAACAAAATATCAAAGACTTCTCAGTCCTTGTAGAATTCAAGGATGTATTTCCCGAGGAAATACGTAGGCTACCACCCAAACGAGACCTAGATTTCTCCATAGAGTTAACACCCGGTTCCATACCAATGTCCAAATCCCCTTACCACATGAGTCTTCCTGAATTGGTGGAGCTCAAGCTTCAGTTACAAGAGTTGATCAAGAAGGGTTATATCCATCCTAGTGTGTCTCCCTAGGGAGCACCAATACTCTTTGTCAAGAAAAAGTACGGAATGATGCAGATGTGCATCGATTACTGCCAACTCAACAAATTGACCATCAAGAACCGTTACCCACTCCCTAGGATTGATGACTTGTTTGATCAAGTCAGAGGAGCAAAAATCTTTTCAAAGATCGAACTACGGTCCAGATATCACCAGGTGAGAATCCGTGATGAAGACATCAGTAAGACCGCATTTCGAACCCGATATGGTCATTACAAGTTTGTGGTCATGCCTTTCAGATTGACTAACGCACCTTCCAACTTTATGTGCATGATGAACAACATCTTTAGTAAATACCTGGACAAGTTCATCCTGGTCTTCATCGACGATATTCTGATCCACTCCAAGAATGAAGAAGAACATCTCCGGATAGAATTATGAATACTACGAGAACACCAACTGTATGCTAAGTTTAGCAGCTGTGATTTCTACAAACCCCGGATACAATACCTAGGGCGCATCATCTCAGAGAAGGGGATAGCAGTTGACCCTGAGAAGATTAAAGCCATAGAAGAATGGCCTACCCCCAGTTGCGTAACCGACATAAGATCATTCTTAGGGTTAGCCGGATACTACTGGAAGTTCATTGAGAACTTCTCTCGAATTGCTTGTCCTATGACAGCCTCGCAAAAGAAAACAACCAAATTTATTTGGACAAAAAAATGCAAAGAAAGTTTCCAAAAGTTAAAACAACTTTTGACTAGTGCACCCATCCTATGGATTGCCAACCCCGATGGGGACTTCCTAGTTTGCACAGATGCAAGCAAGGAAGGACTTGGTGGAGTCCTCATGCAAAATGACTTCTCTATATCTGTTACGAGTCAAGGAAGTTAAAGGAACACAAACACAACTACCCACACATGATCTTGAACTAGCCGCAATTATCGACGCCTTAAATATGTGGAGGAACTATCTTATGGGAAAGAAGTTCCTATTAAATATGGACAACATGAGTGTAAAGTATTTATTTGAACAACCAAACCTAAATTCCAGACCGGTTCTATGTCGAGACCCTTAAGAAGATCCAAGAGGATAGGTTATTCCAACAATAGAAGGAGTATAAGATAGATGAGTCAGGATTACTATGTTCAAAAGAGAGACTTTATGTCCCGGAAGGTGGAGACATTAGGCCTAACATCCTCACATAATTCCATCAAAAGCCTTACTCGGGACATGCGGGATATCAAAAGATGATATCGGCAGTTAAAAAACACTTCTTTTGGCCTAAATTAAAAGCCGAGATAGCTTTATTCATTGCTAAGTGCCAAGAGTGTCAGTTGGTCAAAGCAAAACAATATCACCCTTCAGGACTACTACAATCGTTACCCATTCCATAGTGGAAGTGGGAGGTCATCAGTATGGATTTCATAACTGGGTTGCCAAAAAGTAAGAGGCAAAATGACTCCAAATTTGTAGTGGTAGACAAGTTATCCAAGGCAACACATTTTATAGCAGTAAAGTCTACCTACAAAGCCGTTCACATCATGGAGATCTTCCTAAAGGAGATTTTTCAATTGCATGGGATACCCAAGGAAATCATTTCCGATCGAGATATGAAGTTCACTAGCAACTTCTAGAGGGAATTGTTCTCCGATTTGGAGACACAAATGCAGTTCAATACCACGTACCATCCCCAAACTGACGTACAAACGGAACAAGTAAACCAAATCCTTGAGGATATGCTAAGGATGTATGTCATGAACAACCCCACCAAGTGGGAAGATTATTTGCACCTCGCAGAGTTTGCTTATAACAACGGGTACCAAACCTATGCCAATATGGGCCCTTTCGAGGTACTCTACGGCAGGAAGTGTCATACACTTGTGACTTGGGATAGTCCAGTAGATAGACTTATGCTAGGTGCCGACTTACTAAAAGACTTGGAGCAACTAGTCTCCAAGGTACAACAAAACTTAAAGGAGGCACAAGACCGCAAAAAGAGTTATGCGGATAATAAAAGAAAAGACAAAGACTACCAAGTCAGCGAACATGTGTTCCTTAAAGTAAAGGAAAAACGAAGCTCTTTGAGCTTAGGAAGATGCGGGAAACTAGCCCCCAGGTTTTGTGGACCTTTTGAGATACTCGCCAAGAAGGGACCATTAGCATATGAGTTAGCCTTACCAGCTCATGTAAAAGTTCATAGTATTTTTCATGCGTCTCTTTTAAAGAAATATGTATACAATACTAAACACGTAATTGATTGGTCCTTATTATAGGTGGAGCCCGAAGGGGAGTTTATGCTAGAACCACTCCACATTCTGGACAAGAGAGAGGTGCAGCCTAGAAGAAGGACCATTACCCAACTGAAAGTGCAATGGAGGCACTTCGGACCAGAGGAGGCTACTTGGGAAAATGAGGCCACCTTGAAAGAGGCATACCCCACCTTATTTCATGACTTTATTTCTAGCCCCTAGAACACCAGGACGGTGTTGTTCTAAGCGGGGAGGGATGTAATATCCCGAATTTTGACTAACTATTTCTGATGTTATATATTGTGATTAAAAGCCCCAACACATATGATTTGTTTTGATTATTGGGCATAAGCCTAGTGCACATGATTTATTTCTTTTATAGATATGTATATTGGGCATGGACCTTGACTGACGCACTGTTGTTATATATTGGGCAAGAAAGCCCTAATGGATTGATTATGTTTTATCATATGATTGGGTACAAACCCTAATATACTGAGATGACCCTTTTGTTACATACTGTGCAGAGTTATGATTACTTGATTGACTTATGTGGTGTGTTGAGTGTGGACTCAGGAACACAAGGATGACCTATGTATTGGGCATAAGCCCCGATGTACCTAGAGGATTTTATTATGTAGTGCGCGTAAGCCCCGATGTACATTGAGTGTTAGGCATAAGCCCTGGAGCACTCCAATCTTGATAAATGAATATCGGATCCAAGGCCACTTAAATATTCTAGATGTGCTTCACAACCACATTCTAGTACTCGTGCTGAATAGGAGACTCTGGAATTGCACTAGCATAACGCCCATGTGAGAGTGTTGAGTTAAAAAATCTGAAGAGCACTCGGGGTTACTAGATCTTAAAAGTGTTGAGTCGAGGAGACTTTGAATAGAACTTCTATTCATCACATTTATTGAAATTGGTTAAGTGAATCATTTTCTATCTATCATCAAGTACTGCAGGAACTACCATGTTAAACGAGGGAATCCAACATGCAAGAGAGAGACCTAGAGGTGCCTAACCAAGCCAGCTATCCAAGCTTACCAGAAGACCCGTCCAAAGAGTTGGACCTTGTCCTTAAAAATTTAAAGAAGAAGTATTATGAGACATATATAGATAAATCAAAGGAAATCACCATAACATAATTATTGAATAATTAAAATGTCCTTATGTGATTGACATGCATAAAGGCTATAGATCTAAAAATTTATATTATTATTAAAAGTATTAATAGTAATATTATTATTCTTTTATATATTGCATAAAGGCTATGCATAGAATGGCTTCACATTATCATACTATTAATATGTATTATTAATGAGTATTGTTAATATTAAGTATAATATATATAACTACCATTATTATTATTTATGAAATAACTTAAAGTCACTTCCAGTTAAAACAAATAAAAGTCCTAGTTTAACAAGGACTAGATATTTAGTAAAATATCTTTTAAAGATATTAATTTAATTAAAAAAACTAAATAGTTATTCAAATATTCATGTTCAAAACATAACTCACCTATAAAAGAGGGCAGATCCCAAGAGAGAGGGGTCTTCTTTTCAATTATCATTATCTTATGGTAACATGAGGGAAACTCTCTGCAATACTACAGTAGCCTATCATAATTTTACAGAACTGACCAGCAAGCTACCTTAGGACCTCTACTTCTCTTTGCATGTTGGAACCAGCTCGAGGGGATCCAAAAAGGACCAGGAATGGTCTAAGGATCATGGTTGTGAGGAACATGGTAGTCCCAAAGTTATCCGATTAAAAGATCAATCTACAAGTCAGCTAAGTCCATAAGTCTTTTGCATTAATGATTGTTTGAGTGTGAAGGTTTTGCAGAGGAAGATCAAGCTTCAAAGTAACCAGGGATGAACTATAAACCCTCCATTTCATTTACAATAGGATTTATTACACAACACTATTTTTCCCTAAATATTTTAATGTTACTGAATTTCATAGAGAAAGGGTCTTTGGACATGGGCTCTCGGGTTTACTTTAAGAATTTGAAACCAACAAAAGGTCTAGCAGGGATAGCCTAGCTAGCTTGTGCTAGACATCCATGTCAGCAGAAAACCCTAGGAAACAAATCGAAATATAAATGGAGGACTGATTTTCTTAAAAGCTACATATAATTAAAATCACCTTTTATTTTTGAAACACCTCTTACTGTAGTTTTTGATTTAGTTCGTAGTGAGAGTCTATTTTCCTTTATTGGCATTACGTTCCTCAAACCTCAGTTCACCTTTCCAACGTTACAAACCCCAATGTTTTGCAACACAGACCCAGCCTTCAATTACTAAATATTTATGACCAAGAGGAAATCGTGGTACCCTTGGGTGATTCCACGAATGTGGTTCAACACTTTTGGCAGATGGAATGGAAAAAAATTGTTTTTCAGACCCTCGATCAAGGTTTTAAAAGCTCGATCGAGGGTTTTAAAAGCTCAATTGAGAGCTCTAAAATACCTCGATCAAGGGTTTTAAAAAACCTCGATCAAGGGTTGAAACAAGACCTCGATCTAGCTTTTGCTCGAACTAGCTTTTTAAAAGCTCGATCTAGCTTTTGAAAAGCTCGATCTATCTTTTGAAAAGCTCGATCAAGCTTTTGAAAAGCTAGATCTAGCTTTTCAAAAACATAAAAAGGCTCGTTTTAGGCCCTCGATCGAGCAAATACCTCGATCGAGGGTTTTAAAATACCTCGATCAAGATGTTGTTAAACCCTTGATCAAGGTGTTGTTAAACCCTCGATCGAGGTATGTTAAAACCCTCGATCGAGTTATTTTAAAACCCTCGATCGAGCGAATAGCTCGATCGAGGGCTTAAAAAAGAGGTCGAGAGCCCTTTCCACTGCAGAATGAAAGTTTTGTCTGCCTTCCACATAGATAAACTATGTAATTAAATGCTCATTAATTAGCGTACTTGATACCATTGGATTCGTCAACGAATCCTCTATCTAGATATATAAAATTTACGAATTTTTATCTTCATATGTCTTTTGTTTTTAAATTTCTACTAAAACTTGCCCTAAAAAACCCTGTCGACAACTTTGATTGAGCTCAAAGATAAATTCACAACATTCAAATACACATCCAAAAAATTTGAAACAATACACAAGCCCTAGATAAACGCGTCCTTTTGAAAAGGTTATTTTTAGTTTTGCAAATTATGTAAACAATCAAAAGATTCCGTGCACGAACACACATGTGTGCAAAATGCGACTGAAATATTCATTGGTTAGTTTCGAAAAATAATAATAAATATAATTTTTCGAGAAAAAATAAAAGAAAAATATGTAAGCCCTAGTGCATTCTGTCTAGATCATGTTCACATATTTCATTTTTTTAAATTATTACTTTAACGTTAAATTATTGTGCACGAACACAAACTACTTGTTAATTGCTCTTCAAATTTTTAAGTACACACGTTTCATTAAATGAAAATTCGACACGATAAATGACATTGGTATATTTCGAAAAAAATATCATTGGAAAGCCAACATAATTCTCTACATTTCGTTTTTCAACCGCGTGTCAAAATTCATTTGGCAAATATGAGTTTCAAGGGCTTCAATTTAATACATGGATAAAATTTCATTTTTTCACTGTCATATTTGGCCAAAAAGAGTTACCCATCTTCATGGAATCACCCCCTTAGAATATTATTTTAGATGCTAGGATGTGAACCATTCATTCTTTCAAATCGAAAACTCAAAAATCTACGAGAATTAACATAGGCTAAATTGTTATTTTCATTTTCTAGAATCGTGGAGATATGCACGCCTACAGCAACATAAATTACACATGGTACATGCTTTATCATTAAACTACCTACAAACCCCAAGTATGCACGATTTTAATTAAGAGTTACCCAAACCCTGGTGGACATTACTTTCCAACAGGAATTCATTTCCCCATCTAAATTGAGAACCTACATTATCTTTTAGAAATTGAAAATGCATGTCAAGGAGTCAAATCCCACTACCAACACTACAAATCCTTTCTACGGTTGAAATCACCAGAATCATAACATTAAGATACAAGCTCATTTCTCAGACAAACAATTACGCCAACATATCACGCAACAAGGGTTACAAGATCATGTATTTGATTTTCTTTAAACGCAAAAGTATGTATAAGTCAATGATCTATCTACCATCCCATGAAACAACAATTTTTCCATTGATTTAAATGTATAAATGAAATAACGGACATAGGTTGTGTTATCAAAACTCGGGAGAAATATAAAAACACCGAAGCCAATAAACTACCCTTGATGATAGACAATGGTCACGCACAGGCCCAAACAAGATACAGGAAATAGTCGAGCTATGCTCTTAGCTTTCACATAAAAGCACCCAAACGAAATCCTTCATGACAGAGCAACGTTAGAAAATGCAGAGGCCAAATAAAAATACCATCCATACATAGTTCATAACAAATACAGAGGCCAAGTACGTAAATTAATATCCATACATGTTCAATAGAAAAACTCAGGAGTCTTATCCCAAGTGACAGTGTCCCTTTCAAAACCCCAAAATTATACAATGTCGGTAAGTTTCCCCATTAAAAAAATTTAAAAACTTCACAGTGCCAAATGACCAACCATTACATCAACCACTCTAGCTACCGGTCCAGCTAAAAGGCGACCCCATAGGAACACCAAAAATATTACAGTGAGCCGAAGGCATCACGAGTTCCATTTGCAAACATTTAGCAGCCTCCCCCATAGCTGCGTTAGGGAGGAGTGAACATAGGAATAAGACCTGGACTTACCAATTGATGCCTCAACCAAGAGTTTCGTTCACCTGTAGCAACCAACGCCGAGTACACCACAATGCATAGCTGCCAGTAGAGTAGTAAGAAACCACAAGTCAAGACCGGAGTTGAAGTGAATAAATGGAGGACATACAAAATAAAAATGTAAAGGATGTTTCGCATTACCTGACTAAGAAACGAAGGAACCCTCCATCACTCGACCCAATAAGTGCTCTAACCATGAGCATAGCTCAGGTCAAGAGCACAAACAGACCCTATGCAGCAGAGAGACCCTCTCAGCCAAGACAAACAACGAAAAGAATAGCAATACAGAGTTTAAGACCGAGGCAAAAACCCCCTCCTCCAGCTGGCCACCATTTTCGCTTCCAGCATTTACTATTCCAACCACTTACTTTTCCACCCCAATAATTATAACCTGCGCTATAGTTTAAATTCGTGGTAATAGATCCAACCACATGTCCTTTAATTTATCACAATTATTTTAGCCTTAGTCCAGGATAGGGACTCAAACCATTAGTCTTGCTTAGGCAACTTCGAGTGGTAGCCTAGCTAGGATTCATGAGTGCATACCTGCAAGAACATCACATTACATGCATTACCCAAGGAAAAAATCACATTACATGCATTAGCAAATTGCTAAGTAAGTCAGGAAAAACCCAATTCTCACCCCTTACCTCTCGGCAACTCTACCAGTGGTATGTTTATCAACATCAAGTTGCCCAAGTATTTTCAACCTTCCCTCAACAAGGTCCATCATACCTGAAGGTACCAGGGTAAACATTGTAAATGATTTCAACATACATCTGAACCTCAAATGTGAAAGAAGGACCTTGAAGTTTTATTCTAGCACCCATAAACTTACTATAAGGATACTATGCCTTGTTTCACCACTTCCGCAGAAAACATACTTGACAAAACTAACTTGCTTAGATTCTATTTCATTATGTCTAACAAAATACCAACATAACTTCCCAGTACTGAAGTTAATTTACAATACATTATCTATGCAGGCATTATCAGTAGTAAGAGAAAATTTTTAAATTTTTGCTATTTCTAGGGACATTACAATCTCACTTGGCATTGAAAATTCCAATAATTTTCCACATTGTGTTTCAGGTAATTTAAACCTACACCCGCTTGACCTCTCTAATGGCATCGCATTGTCTAATAGAATTCTAGGAGCCAAGGATTATCTATGACTATGTTTTGGAAACAACACCACCTTTTGAGATTTGAAAGGCCACATTATATGGAATTATGAGCCAACTTTAGCTCTCCCTTGGATTCAAATCAAGCTTGCAAGGACAGTGAAGAAGATAAATCACAAATTATAGATCTTTGTTTGTGAATATCTAAATGTATTTGGGAAAATATAAATATATATAAGAAAATTTAAATGTACTTTGGAATGCTACAAATTTGAGTAATGTGAAGAAACAAACATTTTCTGGAATGCTATGGACTTGAGTAACATGAAGAAACAAACATTTTATGGAATGATTTTCCTCACATGGATGGTTTCCTAATCTAGTTAGAGGCTCCAAATATAGCTGAAATCACCACCAAACCCTCCATAGATCCATTTCCTTTCCATGTTCTTCATATATTTATATATTAAAAACATATTAGGCATTTTTAGTTGTTTGACTTATTATTTAGTCGTATTTTTATCCGGTGACTAACTTAGTCATTTAATTTAGTCATTTTTACTTGTGTTGCTCAAATTTAGTAGTATTTAGCTTAAAAACACTATTGTGACTAACTTTTTTAGTCACAGAGTCATTTATTTTCCAAATTCTACTAGTGAGAGTATCCAAGCATCACTTAGCTCATTTAACTTGTGGGTTAATCCCCAACACAAGATCGTGCATAATTCTGTAATCATTGATATATATATACTTCATTACTAATTGACAAATGACGTAAAATCTTTTCTATGTATGATGCACCTAGAATCTCGCCCATTTATTCAACATTAACATATACTAGTATCCATGTACCAAAATATTTCATTTAAATTTGCATGCTAGAGGTAAAATAAATCAAAAACCATCATTAACAACATTACCACAAACATACACATAACTTATGCAAAAATTAGTAGGTTTATATGTCCATGAGATACAGTGTTATGATTTTGACCGAGTTCCATCGGTAATAAGAAAAATACAAAATGCTTAATAAGGTAGTGTAGGTGGTAAAGTCAAAACATGCCATTAAAGAACCCCCCAAATTTATATGTATAATAAGTGGGTGAATCCCCATGACACATTGGAAGTTTTGAAGGCTATCTTATCAATAATGTATTAGATATATATCTAATGTTTTGGTGAATCTTTCACAAAATTATAGAATCTTGTAAAATATGAATGAGTCATTTATTGAATTATAAAATCTTGTAAAATCACGGGGAATCTTTCACATAATTCTAAAACGTTATAAATATCTCGGTGAATATTTCGCCAAACTATAAAACCTTCTAAAGTCTTTACACTAAATATAAAATATAAAATTTAATGTCTTAAAATTATAAATATTTTAGATTGTTTATTCATATTTTATTTTTTTAATTAAGAAGAATTTATATGTTTTTAATTAATGTGGAATATGCTTTTGAATTTTCAAATCAAAAAATATTTTCTGTGATATTTTATTTTGTTTTAGATTGAATTTCAAATCATATAGCTATATTGTCAAAAATATATTTTACTAAAATATTTTTTAGAATTAAATATACGAAAAAATTATATTTTTCAAATTCTAAAAAATATATAATCGATTAATTCTTTTACCTAACTAAACTTCAAAAATTTATCATTGTTTTGAAATAAAAATTGGTGAAAGTGATTGTACATGACTTTTATGCAATGATTCATCATCATATGAAACTTTTATCAATATTTTACCCATGTATTTATTTTATATTTTCAAAATTTAAAATGTATAAATAGATTATCATTGCATGGGAAAATAAACCACTTTCAAGCCCCCCTCTTCTAAAAGCCATGGGGAAAAACCATCTTCAAGCCCCCTCTTCTAAAATCCATGGGGAAAAACCATTTTCAAGCCTCTCTCTTCTAAAAACCATGGGAGAAAACAAGTTTTAAGTCCCTCTCTTCAAAAATGCATCGAAAAACCCATTTTCAAGCCCCTCTTTTCTGAAAGCCATGGGCAAAAACCATTTTGAAGCCATCTCTCTCATTAAAAACCATGGGCTAATAGTTAAACACATAAACACATTTAAAATAAATATGGGGCTAATTATTTTTCTTTCTTAAACTTACTATCATATAAAATATGCTCCTGTTCAACCTTTGGAACCCCTTAATTTCTCCCATTGGCGAATTTTTGCCTCTAAAATTTTCCATGAGATTCCGTGTGTGAAGTTGTGGAAGTCATAAAAAATGATATGATACAATAATGATACAAATATCGATCATTTCCAAGAGTACATTCCATAAGTTAATTCCATGATGCAAAGAATAAATCTTGAGGCAAAGAAATCTTCATTCTATTAAATCCATGAATGGGTTTTAGAGAAATAGCTAATGGAACCTAATTTATTTTGACAAGTCACAACTAACTATAGAAAAAAAATACATGATTCTAAACTGAAGCCTCTTACATTTAATCATGGATAGACTCAAGAGGGGACACATCCCACTATCCTAGGTATACATGCCCTATCCTGACCTCCATTTTTATATCCACCTAAATTTATATCTATAAGAAGGTAAATACATAATTTGACACTAAGAAAAATTTAATTAAAAAATAAATAAAATAGCCAAAATAGATTATATCCAATAAAAAAATCAATAATACACATTGATATATTAAGAATTAAAAAAATTCAACATTATTTCATTCAAAACTTAGCTTGTCCAATTGAAAAATGATAGCCTTGGTTATTGTGCAAGTCTCAAGGAGGTGAAGGGAGACAAGGGACATGGAAATAAGGTAGAGGATAGAAGAGAATATGGAATAAAATATGGAAAAGAATGAGGAAGAGGGAGAATAAAGTGAATATGAAGGAAGGGGGAAACATGAAGAGGAAGGAGAAGGGGAAGGAAGGGGGAAGAAAAATAGGAATAGAGAAAGATCAAATAAAAATAGGAGGAAAGATGAGATGAAAAGAAAGAGTAGGAGCAGTGGAGGAGACTAATAAGGGGAATAATGAATAAAAAAAAATAGTAGGACGGTATGAATTGTAAGGAGAATTTTGGAAAAAAAATGAAGGAGCATGCTGGGAAAATCTGAAGAGGGACTCAGGAGGAGGTGAAGGAGGAGTAGGAGTAAAGAAACAAGGGGGAATAGTAAGATGAAGGTAGATCTTAAAAATAAGAGGAGGGGAATGAGGAGGAAGAGGAACAATAAGGACATATTATCTAGGTGGCCATTTTATATTTCCATCATCTCAAAATTGACCCTAAATGCTATAATCAAAGTTACAACATTTTTTTAGTCTTAAACATTGCACATTTCTATGGTCCTAAACGGTGTCTCTAGGGATTTCATTGGAAACATAGTAGAATCCAAATATATCTTGTAATTTGGACTTCCATTTCTATAAATATCATCAAGATCTTTCCAATGGGACAAAGAGTGCTCAACACAAATCATATGAGAAATTTATGACCTCCAGAAGTTGATGTACCAACTAGGTTCCTTGTGGTGTATAATGCTCCTAGGGATAGGATTTGGGATTTTAGAACTTTTACCTCTTAGGGTTTTTGGAAATTATGACATAATGTAATTTCATCATCTTGATATAATGTTTATGTGAATAAAACTGTAAACTTAATTCAATAAAAAATATAAACACTCTTGATTCTATTTTTTTTCATAATTAAGGGTTTTTAAGGTAAATCTAAGTTGACTAAGTGTGTGTGTGTGTGAATGCATGTGCACATTCTAATTTTTTTAAGAATCAGTATGCATTTCCTATATTGAAATGGTTTAAATATTACAATTTTTTAAGAATGAGTATGCATTTCCTATATTGAAATGGTTTAAATATTACAATAGGAAGTGGTAAGGAAAAGAGCAAGGGGAGAGGAGAAAAGGAAGATGTAAACAGAGTAGAAAGAGAATAAAAGGGAGAGGAGATGAGTGCATAAAGAGATTAATGAGAATAAGTAGAGAAAGAGAGGAGAAGAGGGAGGGGAGGGAGTGGGAGAATAAGTGATATTCTCTAAACATTATTTGTTTTTTATTGTTTTGTAAATCCCATGTCTAAAACCAAATCTCATATCCCATCAAAAACACAAATCCAATCCTTTATTTCAAAAGTCCAAATCCAAATTCCTATCTCTAAATCCAATCTTATTTATTTTAAGTAAACAATTTCTTAAAAATAAAGGGGAAATAACAAAAAAAAATGCCTTTAATCTATTAATGCTCCACAAATTTCCCTTGACTTCTCTGTTTGTGTTCCTTTCAAATACTTTTTACCTAAAATAAGGGACCCCCTTTCACCTTCATGTGAAATTGAATCGAATGAACTGTCTTTCACATTATGTTAGAGGTGCACATGTAAAAGTGCAAAGACAATGTGGAAAACAATTTACAAAAAAAATACATCCATCCAAAACAATTCAACAAAATATTTCAAGTATATAGTGAGATAAATCAATGATGCTACAACCCCATATTGTATTAGTGCATGTTTTTTTAGATACCCTCTCTTTATTCTCCATATCTCTCTTCTCCATTTTCTTTCCTTCTCCATTATATCCTCATTAGGGAATATTTTAAGGATCCATACTTTTATGAAAGTGTAGAAACCTTTGGTGAATCTTACTAAATTCTTACATTTCCAACCATAAAACTTTTGTATATATACTTTTATAAAAGTATTCAAATTTTTAAAGATTTTATAAAGTTTCTAGACAACTTTGGTGATATTTAGAGTAAAATATTTTTATCCTATAAAATTTGAGGAAATCATTTTTTGAAGAAAAACCTCGAAACTTAGTGTATAGACTAAAATTTTTTCCTAAAATTTTCTATACTCCTCATTATAATCTTCTTCATGTTCTTGTACTTTGAATTATATTCTTCATTTTGGTGAGGTTCCCATCATAATAATAATAATTTGATTTTATTAAATTAAAAACCATTTCTCTAATAAACTCGAACCCTTAAAAAAATGAGATCCAACCATTTAACAACTGTTAAGTTGATTTCTCTCACTTATCAAAATATAAATGATACAAAGGACTCAATAAAAATTCTTAACCACCCATTACGTTCTCCATCAATGATCACGATAAATGGATTTAATGACCTAAAACAAATCCTATTCCACTTCAGCACCTTATATTAGTGATTCCAACAATTTCAACCAAAATTTTGAAAAATAAATTTAAGAAACAAACCGAAAGAGAGATCCAATTCTTACTCTTTAAACTAGATTATTTTGGTTATTTTGATAGACAAATTCCATAAAATAAACCTCTAATGATGTGGACCATACCATTGGATGATGAGAAAAACAACCCAACAACTAGGTGTATTTCGGAGGCAACTAGGGATGACATCACCTCGAAGTGGACACCTTCGAAACATGTACAAGATTTTGATTTAATTCACGGTGGTGGAATATTTTTTGGGGGGTAAGCAACTAATGTTATCCATTTATCCGTGCACTCTGTTCCTAAATGAATGTGAATATTTTCTCTATAAGATAAACAAAAGTATATCACGACTCTAGAAGTTTTATGTTACGAATGTCTATTAGCTATTTTCTAGGTTACTAAAAGAAAGAGTTTATGTGTTCTATGTGTATATAAATAACTCTACGACGTATGGGGAATGATTACCATAAATATAATATTGGAATCACTTTCATATTTTTTTCTTCAAAAGTTAAATGGATTAAAACTAGTACATATATTAACAAGGGGATTTAAAGAGTAGAAAGTCTCTGTTTTTAGAGTTAGTAATTTGTAGATATTTGGATCGATAGATTTAGAATTAGCAATTTGTTGATCATTGGTTCTATAGGTTTTTAAAAAAAATGTTTGAAGTATTCATTAGTTAGTCATGTTAAGTTGAGAATCTCCATGTTTTGAGAAAGAGAGAGTTTGGATCACTACAGGTTTGAGAGAACATGACTTGTAATCTTGAACGGATGCCTATCTATAGTAACTAATGGATGTGGAATGAGCATTATCATTTTGATAATAGGATAGACTAAGTTGTCACAACATATATCCTCATATGCATGTTTCTAGTTTTGGTTAATAGGACGATCTAGGTTGTCAATAAGGATATCCTGATATGCATGCTTGATATTTTGGTTATGTTCATGGCTAATTTTATCCCTTAAATTTGTAAATCTTGTTAGACTTGTAACCTATTTGGACATCGAGGCTTTTTGAGCTAAATAGGTACTCCAATTGAAAGGATTAGGAAAGGAGAAAGTTAAAAGTTCTTATGAGTAATATGGCTTGTTAGTCAAAATTTCGTATTCACCATTTCCACCAGAAAACAAAAAAGTATCATGGTTTGAATGAGTGAAATCATTAAATTGATGGGCCTAGGAGCGATTACAATATGTATGAAATGTTATGTCAACTTCAAGAAGTTTCTTATATTGTTCAAGTTGTGGTTAAAATTTTAAACAAACAACCAAGTTTATTCCAAGAATTGTGACTTTCCATGGGCTAGACATCAAACAACAATTATGAGAGAAAATCACCCCAATAAGCCAACAAAGATGATGGATAATGCTAGATGCTTTTACAAAGAAAGAATTAAAAAAAACACGTGTTAGAGTATCAACTTGCTTGTAGACTATAGCAGCAATAACAGACCTCTAGTGCATCTAGATGGTTAAGTTGTTTGAGTCTAAGGATGATATAACATGAATCCTTTGACAGGTTTATTGATCATGTGGAGGAGCCACCTATGCTAAGTAAATCATGATATGATTATATATTATATTATATTTCCAAGTGATCTATCATCCATAGAAGAAACAAACCTTGACAACATTATCTAACTCCCTTCGAACTCCTAAATCAAATTTACTGGCATAAGTCAAGATATATATTGTTGCTTCAATTTAAAGGAAAGATCAAGTACATTTTCACTCAAAATCATACTATATCACTACGTGTAAAGATTTGGTAAGAACTATAGAAAGGTAATGATTTGACCTAGGATCTAAAGGCGAAAGTATTCACCTGATTTATTTAAAAATATTTATAGTGCCCAATGACAGATCTCAACACTAGAGAGACCAACAAAAAAAGAAATCTCAAGATCATTCACAATAACCCAAGTTGAAACCATTCATAAGCACTCTTTCTTCTTTCAATTTAGCTCTTTATTTGAGTTCCACATGGTTGGATTGAGAAAGGAATGACTACAAACTGTTGGAAAACAAAAATTATGAAATTGAGTATATAAGTGAGACATTAAGTGACTAAGGATGTCTCAATATTAACTTTGATTTAGAAAATTCAAACACGTGGAGTTTATGCACACATTTTTTTAGGTATATCCCCCAGGTGCTATATTTACACTTGTATGTGTTTATATCTTAGAATTTGGGGTGGACTAGTGTCTATGCTTTTCCTAGATTGTACGAGGATGAGACAAGTGTACTCTCTAGATTAATTTTATGACAGTGATTAAAAATTTGAAATAAACAATTATTAAAGAAAAACGAATATAAAAAATAATTGGTAGTTGATTCATAGATAACTAGTAGCTAATGCATGGATAACTCTTGGATAATGCATGGATAAGGGGATTCATGGAAGACATTAAGTAACAATAACTTATTACTTATTTGTGACACTTAAATTGGCCTATCAGTGTTCACCAACCACAAGTTAAGTGGTTGTGCTAGTCTATAGATAATTGAGAGCTATATTCGAGAAACACGACTAGAGGAAAACACTTCAAGATATTTAGTTTCGATTTTGGTTTGCTGACAATTCTTCCATTCATTTAATTTTTTTCTATGTTATTATTTATATTCCTTGTTTTTATAGACTCTAGAAACATTGGACCTCATCACTAGACATGCTTGTACTCTACAAAAATTTGTTCATTCACTTACTCAATTTTTTTTAAGTAGTATAACAATTCAAAGAAAAAATTTCCCTTGAGTAAGAAAAAGACTAACCATTATAGGAAGGGCTACAAATCTATCCTCCTAGCACATTAAATGCTAAAACATTCTATTTTATTGATTGTGTGGCTAATTACAAAGAAAATATTTGGTTTGGATTAGATTATACAACAATCACTAGTACAAAATGAGAAATTAAAGACTAAAAAAATGACTAAAATTCGACTATAAACGACTATTTTTTAGTCGGTGAGTAATAGTATCCGATTTCCATTATCTTATCTCTAGTCATATTTCACTAGTCATTAATTGGTTGACTTGTTAGTCATTGATTTAGTCATTGATAGTCACTGATTAAGTTATTGATTTAGTCATTGATACTCACTCATTTACTCACTGATTTAGTCATTGATTGTCACAATTAATGACCAAATATACGACTAAATAAACTACTAGATGATAACATATTAATGGCTAAGCTAAATACGACTAAACGTTAGTCGCGCTATAAGATACTGGAAATTAGATACTAATAGTCATATATATGCAAATTTAGTCATTTTCTTAGTCACTAATTTATGATAGGGTACAGAGGAATCAAACCACCAATCTCCTGCCTATAATTAGGTAGGTGCTCTACCATTGAGCTAGCACCCTTTAAGAAGTTGTTATTGCTTGACAATGACAATATTCAAACAAATTTTGCATGGGAATAAAATGAATGTCAAACATATTCAAGAATAATGCTTCAAGTACTAAAAGAATTCTAAGATATAGCAGTTCAACTGTGACAATGATGAAAATTCAAAAGAGAATGATCTTACAAACTATGCATGAGTACAATAATCCATGGCTATACAAATTATCAGGAACAAAAACAAGTTGCTTCCCTTCATAGACAAAAAAGAATACAAGATCCAACTTGCAATAAATTTGTTTTAATTGTCTATCAATTGTTGATCTCTCGACAGCTAGAGACATTTTCCTATCTGAGATCCAAAATACATACAATTATCTTCAACTTCACTTCTTCAAAACCAGTTGCAGTAAAAATTATTCTAGGAATTGTCTTATGAACAACAACCACATTTTTGAACAACAAGCTACCCTTTCATTTGTACAGTTGGATATTCTCTGTAAAATCTCCATAAAAAAAAAACTTTTCTTCCCTTTTTGTTATTCTCTCCTTACGGTGAAAAAACATCAATCGGATCTAAGCGACCACACATTAAAAATAAAAATTACATTCGCATGCTAAACTAGCTTAAACTCTCTCTCGTGAAATTCTTTCTGCGAGTTAGAGGAGTGCTTATGGTTGGCATGCAGCTTACTTAGCTAAAGCTAACAACATTCTGTACTGATTCACAGGTACACCTATACCACCTGGATTTCTTCATAGACGCAGAAGTGAGTTACCAATTAAAAGTGACTCCACATGCATGTTTTAGTCACATCATGATGTGGCCTTCAGTTCTTGATTACTTCTTGCTATAGGTACAGGGTATGATGTTAAATGCATTCTACTTGGTATAAAAATTTCTCCATGAACTTGTTGTAGAAAGCATGGTACCATCGATAAGGTGTGACAATTGGAAAAAATTGAACACACTTGATTTCATGAAACGTTTAGAATTCGATTCTTACGTTATGAGTGTTTGGCATGCTTTTCTTTTGTAATACGTGACATGTTTTGATCATCCTACTAAATAGGTTAATGGCTGCGGAAGGGTTTCTATATTGGCAATGAAGGACATTTGCAAGCTCTAGGAAGGTTCATACTATGTTATTATACCAATGCTAACATACCACGATTATTATTGTAAGGAAATTCCAATACTCGGTTATTATACCACGATTAAATGCAAGGTGATATCTGGCTAACGTTACCTATAGTAAGGTTGCCTTTCCATTCTCTAGCTTAGAATAAGATTAAAAACGTTCATTTATCCTTCAGCCTGCAGCATTTCGCTGGGATTTGACACTTCCTGCAGGGGTACCTGAACATTTAAACCTTCCATTAAATTTGTTGGCTCATCGTCCTAGATTGGGGTCTTCGATGGCTGCCAGCAGCTCAGCATGGTACCGAGCCATGTGACTCTCATTAAATATTTTAAATGAAGTGACAATACTCTTAATTAGCCTCGATTCCAGTCTTGATCGAGTTTGACACAATTGCTAAGACCAGGATTTCTCAGGTCTCCATTCGACTTTGTAAAAATGCCTCTCCAGAACGAATGAAACACCATTAATACGAATTCATGCAACTACGCTGCTAAAAGGAAAGGTTCGCAGGGTAAAAATACACCAGACTTTTGCTTGATGGTTCCTTGAACAGACGAAACCCTCGTTGCAGAGTTTGGATGGTCACTCTCGTGGATAACAAGAAGGAGCCGTGATCTCAGAGGTAAGAAGATGCAGATATATTATAAAATTTTCATACATAGATTTTTTTGTGTTTTCTCTTTCCGATGACTAAAGTCTCGGTTGTGTCAGTGGCAGGTTTTTTTTAAAAACATCTAGCTACTCACGATTTGGACTACTTCACATGGTAAGCAGGCATTGCGCCAAACCGACTCCAGTAATGTGTGGAAGAATTTCTTTCGCAATAACCCCTGTCGAGGTTAATTGAATCTTTATAACAGTATATAATTTTTGAAGATGGATGTCGAATCTCTGCATCAAGGTTTTACTGTAGTATCTCTGTATAGATTTTTTTTGTTTGAAGGTTCTCGCTGAAACCCTACGACTGGTACTCGCCAATATTCAAAGTGGAAGAACCTGTCTAGATTTTGATTTTAAAAGCCAAGATTACAGCACATGCCTTCTGCCTGTAATGTTGAATGTTTGTCGTATTTCCTTTTGCTGGAAATCCGAGCTAGGACTCTCATAGAGCTTAAATGCTGCTGGTTCTATGATAAGCATACTGTGCAATTTTACACTCGTTCTCTCGGCTGCTAGATGTTAAGGTAGACTTATATAACACTCAGAAATTAATCTGCTGTAAGCTATACGACTACAATGATAGGGATCTTCTTTTATTGTGTGAGTTTACTATTAAACCTGTACTCGAAATGTAAAAGGAATGGAAATCTGAATACGATGGGTCAAAGTCCCAGAGATAATGTTTAATATTTCGTCTGTTGCTAGTTACAGCCGTGAGGATTTTTTTATTTCATTATATATAAAAACCCTAACTATTTATACTGTCTGGAGCTCTCCGCTGTCATCCTTTGTATCCATGATTTGCATATGAGAACTAAGATTTTATGAAAAATAACTGCGGTTCACATACGCCGACGAAATCTTAGTTTAATTTTTCTTGTTTGAAAGAAGCCCTGAGTGCCTATACTGATAAAACTCCCGCTGAAACCCTCTATTTTTAATTTCGTATGTAAGTTGTAAGGTTCAATGAGAAATAACAGTAGATCTTGGCTCAGGTATGAATCAACGTTTACTGACAGTAAAATTTAATGTTCTATTTATATATGGTTGAAATCGTTAGATTATCTACACAAGTCCACGGGGTCTCAATATCCTTTTAGTTGGAATGAACCCTAAACACTAATTAAATTCCAATTGAAATACTTCATATCAATACTTTTTATATAAAATATAAGATTCGATGGAACTAACTGAAGATCTTATTTTAGGGTCTGCGCGGTGGATGGAATCGCGTTTTTACTTCTTGTCTAAGTATGGGTTAAGCATTATACTGACGTTTAGATGCCTGCAACATGCCCTACATGCTTTTTTGTGAGGGATTTCACCCATAGAAATCTAAATCTGCTGTTTATGAATGTACTAATGTACACAGTCGGTGTTTTGCTTTCTTTGCTGAATGTCGAATAGGAATCATAGATGTTTCATATCCTGCATTGACTTTAATAAAAATATAACGACTAATTTTTCCAATAAGATCATTTCCAGGTTTCTACTTAATGAAAACGAGATTTAGTAGTGTAACTAAAGCGAATACAGTTTCGATAATTTTCACTAAGTGCCAGGGTTTACTTTTCGAATATGCAGATCGATGTAGGGGAAATAAAACTATACAATCTATCATTAATCCTCAACTATAAACCTTTACAAACAGTTCTATAGAAATTCCGATTTATAATCACTCAGAGAATTCAGACTTGAAATGTAAACTCATATTCAGAGTGTTCGTAATAGAAATAACATCTCCTATTTGTTATACAAGATAAGAATTCATAAGTAACGAACTAAATGATCAAAATTATTAAACCTATTTGGCAGAAATGAAACAACAGGAAATACTGAAAATCTGTATTCTAAAGAAACCTGAAACTTGTAAACCGAATGTAGCAGGAACAGCCACGTTCCTCCCAACCATAGATTAGATACAAACTTCAAGTTTGTCTGTAATCACCCCCGAGCCAGATACATGCATGAAAGGTGTGGACAGTTAGCCTCAAAACTCAGTCGTGTTTTCCTGAATCCCTTGCCTAACACAGAGTGCTCACACAACAAGTGTAATTCTCTCCGGCATACTCAGCAGCGTCCTGCCTCCTCACATATGCCATGCCTTTATAGTTTGCCTAGGTCTTACCATTAGCAGTCAATTCCTCATGGAATTTTCGCAGCTAATCAAATCCCTGATTTTCAGGGTGTGTCTAGTGTCTTAAATACACTTCTGACACTTGTTCTGGTTTCCCAGAGGCTAACTCTAACTTGCCCCCCACTCCTCCATGCATGATCTCCTCATTTAACTTGGCTGTTCCTGCTCATCCTTATATTAAAATAATAAAAATTGTTTTCTTACAACAGTCCTTCTAGGACTTAAATCAGCCGATTTCTCATCTGGCCTCCTTATTGAATAATCTCAAAATTGATAAAATAATATATATATATATATAAATGTATATATATTTATATATAAATGTATATATATATATATTTAAAAATCGAACAAAATGTTTTCCATTATTGGGGAGGGACGTCACATCCTTGCCCCCTTATTGTGAACACTGTCCTCAGTGTTCTAGTCTTCCTCCATTGGTTATGGGAATAGATTCGGGTACTTTGCTAGTATATCGCTTTCCAATTCCCAGGTTGCCTCCTCAGGACTAAAGTGCTTCCATTGCACCTTTACCTGGGTGATGGCTCGGTTCCGAAGTACTGTTTCTTTCCTGTCTAGAATGCGTAAAGGTTCCACTTGAAATTCTCCTTCTGGAGCCTCCTGTATCAAATTCCAATCAATAATATGAGTGGGGTCATGAATATATTTTTTCAGTAACGAAATGTGAAAAATATTATGAATTTTTAAGTGTGCTGGTAATGCCAGCTTGTAAGCTACAGGTCCAATTCTTTCAAGTATTTGGAAAGGCCCGCAGAATCGTGGTGCCAGTTTAGTGCAACTCCCCAGTCGGAGTGAGATTTTCTTTGGTTTAACCCGCAAGTATACATGGTCTCCAACTGAGAACTCCTTATCCCGTCTTTTTAGATCAGCATAGCTCTTTTGGCGGTCCTGGGCCACCTTTAAATTCTTCTGTACTTTTTGGACTATTTGTTCCATGACTTTCAGCAATTTCGGTCCTACCAATAAACAATCGACTGGGCTATCCTAGCTCACTGGGGTAGTGCACTTTCTCCCATAAAGAATTTCGAATCGACTCATTCTTGACGATGCTTGGTACCCGTTGTTGTAAGCGAACTCTACCAGATGTAAGTAGTCTTCCCATTTGGTGGGTCTTTCCATGACGTACATTCTCAGCATATCTTCAATGATATGATTTGTACGTTCAGTTTGTCCATCCGTTTCAGGGTGATAACTCATGCTGAAATTAATTCTTGTTTCCAAACCTGCAAATAAAGATTTCCAGAATTTGGAGGTAAATTTTACATCCCTGTCTGAAATTACTGTCTTTGGTACTCCGTGTAATCTGAATATTTCTTTTAGAAATATTCCTGCAATATCTGCTGCCTTGTAGGTGGTTTTTACCGGAATGAAATGTGCCGATTTGCTAAATTTGTCAACCACCACCATTATAGAGTCATGTTGTCGCTGCGTTCTCGGCAAACCTGTGATAAAATCTAGTGAAATCACTTCCCATTTCCATTCAGGAATTGGTAATGGTTGTAATAAACCAGCAGGATGTCTATGGTCTTCCTTCACCTGTTGACATTCCAAGCATTTAGATAAATAATCATCTAGATCAGTTTTTAATTTAGGCCAAAAGAACTGTTTTCTAAGGGCTGTTATCATTTTTTGATACCCGAGATGACCTGCAAAAGGGGGTTTGTGCATCTCATTAAGAATAAACAATTTAAATTCTGCAACATTAGGCATGTACAGCCTATCTTTGAACCAAATCAGACCCTTCTGATCCATTTTGAAGTCTGTCCCGTTCATGTTTATCTCATTTTGTTGAATTTTACTTTGCAGATTTATGTATTCTGCAACCTGTTTGCTTGCCACTATTACTTTATCCATGAGATTACTTTCTGGTTGACTCATTATTATCTCGTACACCTCGTGGGTCCTTTGACTAAGTGCATCTGCCACCATATTTTCCTTACCCTTTATGTGTTTTACATCAAAGTCGAATTCACTTAAGAAGGCCATGCACCTTGCTTGTCTGGCATTGAGTCCTGGTTGGTTAAATAAGTTCTTGACGCAAGTGTTATCGGTTAATAACAAGAATTTCTTTCCCAGCAGGTAATGACGCCACATTTTCAATGCGTGTACTACTGCCGTTAATTCCAAGTCATGAACCACGTAGTTGCGTTCATGTTCTTTTAGTTTCCGTGATTCATAACACACTACATGTCCGTCCTGGGACAGTACTCCTCCTATTCCCTCTTTGGTAGCATCCATACAGACCGTGTATCCCTTACATGGGTCTACTACTTTTAGAACAGGTGCCTTGGTCAGTAAATCTTTGAGTCGTTCAAAAATTTTCTGACACTTGTCGGACCATACAAACTTTATCCCCTTTTTCTGTAGGGAGGTAATAGGATAGGTGATCTTTGAGAATCCCTCAATGAATCTCCGATAATAACCGGTGAGTCCCATGAAAGATCTAATATCAGCCACATCCTTCGGTACTGGCCAATCCGCTATGGCTTTTATTTTCTGTGGGTCTACTGAAATTCCTTCCGCAGAAATAATATGGCCTAGGTACTGGATTTCTTTTTTAAAGAACTCACATTTCTCCAACTTTGCATACAATTGGTGATCCCTCAAGGTTTGCAGTACGATCCTTATATGTTGTTCATGTTCCTCCTCGGACTTAGAGTATATTAGGATATCGTCAATAAAAATCAATACAAACTGGTCTAGATATTTGTTGAAGATACCATTCATTAAACACATGAATGTGGCAGGGGCGTTGGTTAGACCAAAAGGGATTACTACAAATTCATAGTGTCTGTATCGAGTACGGAATGCAGTTTTACTTATGTCTTCATTTTTAATACGAATCTGATGGTACCCAGATCGAAGATCCAGTTTGGAAAAACTTTGGCTCCCCCTACTTGGTCGAACAAATCATTAATTCATGGTAAGGGGTATTTATTCTTAACAGTTACCTTATTCAGTTGCCTATAGTCAATACATAGCCTTAGAGTCCCATCTTTTTTCTTGACAAACAGGACCAGTGCACCCAAAGGCGAGACACCAGGTATTATATACCCTTTGTCTAGTAATTCTTGAATCTGAATTTTTAATTCCGTCAATTCTGGAA
The DNA here is from genome assembly GCA_027924585.1 of Larix kaempferi. Taxonomy (NCBI): domain Eukaryota; kingdom Viridiplantae; phylum Streptophyta; class Pinopsida; order Pinales; family Pinaceae; genus Larix; species Larix kaempferi. Next base: position 6,851,392 of record BSBM01000348.1, read on the forward strand.
TACTCATCCTATAAGGTATCTTTGACACTGGTGCTAATCTTGGTAAAAGTTCAATAGAGAAATCTATTTCTCGTTGAGGAGGTAACCCCGGTATTTCCTCTGGAAATACGTCTAGGAACTCACCTAAGACAGGATGCTCTGCTATGGAAGTCTGACTTTCATTGAGAAGTAAATCAGATACTCTTACAGCGTAAATCTTGCATCCTTTCCTCATGCACTTCTTTAGCTGCATAGTAGAAATCTGCCTAACAGAGACAGGTTTCTGTTTTCCATTCACTGTTCTTAGAGTTTGGTCTTCCGCAATGTAGGTAAAGTTTTTGGTAAAGCAGTTCAGTACTACTTTATACTTTTCAAGCCAGTCCATACCTATTATCATGTCGTAAGATCCTAAAGGAAACACATTTAAATTAATCTTTGTTTTGTGGTCCTGTATTTGAAGTTCACAATCAGATATGTATTCAGTTACCTTCCTCTTTGCTCCTGTGGCTAATTGAACTAACCAGGGTTTTGGGTGCTTTACCTTGGTGAGTTGACAGTGCTCCATCATCTTGGGAGTGATGTAGCTTAAAGTTGCCCCAGGATCAATTAAAATAGTACAAGTATGGTCAGAAATTTTACCTTCAATTTCCACAATTGCAGATTGATGATCTGCCTGTCAGTCCTCCAAGGCTGCATTAATTTGGTGATAACTTTTCCCAATGTCTCCCACCGTGGCTGCTTCTTGCATATTATGCAGTACCCTGTTTGTTTCATTGTATCGGGGACAATTCCTACATAAATGGGCTTCACCACATTCCCAGCATTTCAGGGGTTCCTTAGGGATACCGATACTTCATTTTATTCCCATGTTAGGGGTTTTAAAACTTTTCTGCTGTAACTGTTCATTCTTGGGAAATGAATTTCCTTGGAAGTTTTTGGTCATGTTCCTGAAGGCGGGGGTTTGTAACCTTTCTTCCGCTGATTAAACTTTTCCTGTTTCTTGTCCTTCCATGCTTTAGTAGTATCATTCCTTTGTTTGTATTGCTCAAAACATAGTCTGGCCTTTCTTAGTGCTTCTTCTAAAGTTCTGGGATTGTCGAACTCAATTCGATCCTTATAGGACTGCGGCAGACAGCTTAAGAACCGTTGTACCTTCAGTTTTTCTTCCTTGATATATGGAACGAACCGTAGTAAGTCTAGGAATTTATTGATAAGGTCTTCCATCGTCATTTGACCCGGCTTTAATTCATAGAATTCCTTGGTCTTTCTTTCATAATAACTTTCTGATAAATACTGTTTCTTGAAATATTTCTTAAATTCCGACCATTCAAGGTTCTTTTCTTTCAGTCCCTGAGAAATCTTCAGGTCTTGCCACCATATGCTGGCCTTCCCCTTCAGGTTGTACACAGCCATTCTGAATTTCATATTACTGGAATAATTGTAGATCTGAAAGTATTTTTTAATGTCCAGCAGCCAAGCTTCTGCTTCTTCTCCAGTTTTTGATTCTCCATCGAAGCTGGTAGGTTTTATTTTTTTGAAGTCACCCTCCAGATGGTCAACCTTTCTTTTTCCCATGGTCCTGTCTTGATGCTCAGATTTCTGGGTTTCATTGGAGGAATCTCCCTTCTTCTCAGCGTTCTCGTTAGTCTCCTCTTTCCTCTTAGTATCCTCCTTATGTTTTTCGCCATTATTCCTTTCATGAAGACTCTGCAGCAAAATTTCATTGATTTCTTGTTGTTTTTTCTGAGCTTTCTTCAGTTGCTCATTGTCTGCTTTGAAGCTCTGTATCTCCACGATCAGGCTTCTCATGGTTTCTAGTACCTGACTTGCTTCCGAATGTTCTGTTGTTCTCACCTGTTCGTTTCCTTCAGGCTCTTCTCCGTATTCCTCGTGTGAAGTCATCTGAAAATTCAAACTGAAACATACGCATGCAACATCCAAATATATATTATTAAATTTTATTTCCTGCGCAACAAAACTAGGTGTTTCCAAGGCGACAAGGTTGAATCTAGCTTTGATACCATATGTAAAATCTCCATAAAAAAAAAACTTTTCTTCCCTTTTTGTTATTCTCTCCTTACGGTGAAAAAACATCAATCGGATCTAAGTGACCACACATTAAAAATAAAAATTACATTCGCATGCTAAACTAGCTTAAACTCTGTCTCGTGAAATTCTTTCTGCTAGTTAGAGGAGTGCTTATGGTTGGCATGTAGCTTACTTAGCTAAAGCTAACAACATTCTGTACTGATTCACAGGTACATCTACACCACCTGGATTTCTTCATAGACGCAGAAGTGAGTTACCAATTAAAAGTGACTCCGCATGCATGTTTTAGTCACATCATGATGTGGCCTTCAGTTCTTGATTACTTCTTGCTATAGGTACAGGGTATGATGTTAAATGCATTCTACTTGGTATAAAAATTTCTCCATGAACTTGTTGTAGAAAGCATGGTACCATCAATAAGGTGTGACAATTGGAAAAAATTGAACACACTTGATTTCATGAAACGTTTAGAATTCGATTCTTAGGTTATGAGTGTTTGGCATGCTTTTCTTTTGTAATACGTGACATGTTTTGATCATCCTACTAAATAGGTTAATGGCTGTGGAAGGGTTTCTATCTTGGCAATGAAGGACATTTGCAAGCTCTAGGAAGGTTCATACTATGTTATTATACCAATGCTAACATACCACGATTATTATTGTAACGAAATTCCAATACTCGGTTATTATACCACGATTAAATGCAAGGTGATATCTGGATAACGTTACCTATAGTAAGGTTTCCTTTCCATTCTCCAGCTCGGAATAAGATTAAAAACGTTCATCTATCCTTCAGCCTGCAGCATTTCGCTGGGATTTGACACTTCCTGCAGGGGTACCTGAACATTTAAACCTTCCATTAAATTTGTTGGCTCATCGTCCTAGATTGGGGTCTTCGATGGCTTCCAGCAGCTCAGCATGGTACTGAGCCATGTGACTCTCATTAAATCTTTTAAATGAAGTGACAATACTCTTAATTAGCCTCGATTCCAGTCTTGATCGAGTTTGACACAATTGCTAAGACCAGGATTTCTCAGGTATCCATTCAACTTTGTAAAAATGCCTCTCCAGAACGAATGAAACACCATTAATACGAATTCATGCAACTACGCTCCTAAAGGGAAAGGTTTGCAGGGTAAAACTACACCAGACTTTTGCTTGATGGTTCCTTGAACAGACGAAACCCTCGTTGCAGAGTTTGGATGGTCACTCTCATGGATAACAAGAAGGAGCCGTGATCTCAGAGGTAAGAAGATGCAGATATATTATAAAATTTTCATACATATATTTTTTTTGTGTTTTCTCTTTCCGATGACTAAAGTCTCGGTTGTGTCAGTGGAAGGTTTTTTTTTAAAACATCCAGCTACTGGTGATTTGGACTACTTCACATGGTAAGCAGGCATTGCTCCAAACCGACTCTAGTAATGTGTGGAAGAATTTCTTTCGCAATAACCCCTGTCGAGGTTAATTGAATCTTTATAACAGTATATAATTTTTGAAGATGGATGTCGAATCTCTGCATCAAGGTTTTACTGTAGTATCTCTGTATATATCTTTTTTGTTTGAAGGTTCTCGCTGAAACCCTACGACTGGTACTCGCCAATATTCAAAGTGGAAGAACCTGTCTAGATTTTGATTTTAAAAGCCAAGATTACAGCACATGCCTTCTGCCTGTAATGTTGAATGTTTGTCGTATTTCCTTTTGCTGGAAATCCGAGCTAGGACTCTCATAGAGCTTAAATGCTGCTGGTTCTATGATAAGCATACTGTGCAATTTTACACTTGTTCTCTCGGCTGCTAGATGTTAAGGTAGACTTATATAACACTCAGAAATTAATCTGCTGTAAGCTATACGACTACAATGATAGGGATCTTCTTTTATTGTGTGAGTTTACTATTAAACCTGTACTCGAAATGTAAAAGGAATGGAAATCTGAATACGATGGGTCAAAGTCCCAGAGATAATGTTTAATATTTCGTCTGTTGCTGGTTACAGCCGTGAGGTTTTTTTTATTTCATTATATATAAAAACCCTAACTATTTATACTGTCTAGAGCTGTCCGCTGTCATCCTTTGTATCCATGATTTGCATATGAGAACTAAGATTTTATGAAAAATAACTGCGGTTCACATACGCCGACGAAATCTTAGTTTAATTTTTCTTGTTTGAAAGAAGCCCTGAGTGCCTATACTGATAAAACTCCCGCTGAAACCCTCTATTTTTAATTTCGTATGTAAGTTGTAAGGTTCAATGAGAAATAACAGTAGATCCTGGCTCAGGTATAAATCAACGTTTACTGACAGTAAAATTTAATGTTCTATTTATATATGGTTGAAATCGTTAGATTATCTACACAAGTCCACGGGGTCTCAATATCCTTTTAGTTGGAATGAACCCTAAACACTAATTAAATTCCAATTGAAATACTTTGTATCAATACTTTTTATATAAAATATAAGATTCGATGGAACTAACTGAAGATCTTATTTTAGGGTCTACGCGGTGGATGGAATCGCGTTTTTACTTCTTGTCTAAGTATGGGTTAAGCATTATACTGACGTTTAGATGCCTGCAACATGCCCTACATGCTTTTTTGTGAGGGATTTCACCCATAGAAATCTAAATCTGCTGTTTATGAATGTACTAATGTACACAGTCGGTGTTTTGCTTTCTTTGTTGAATGCCGAATAGGAATCATAGATGTTTCATATCCTGCATTGACTTTAATAAAAATATAACGATTAATTTTTCCAATAAGATCATTTCCAGGTTTCTACTTAATGAAAACAAGATTCAGTAGTGTAACTAAAGCGAATACAGTTTCGATAATTTTCACTAAGTGCCAGGGTTTACTTTTCGAATATGCAGATCGATGTAGGGGAAATAAAACTATACAATCTATCATTAATCCTCAACTATAAACCTTTACAAACAGTTCTATAGAAATTCCGATTTATAATCACTCAGAGAATTTAGAATTGAAATGTAAACTCATATTCAGAGTGTTCGTAATAGAAATAACATCTCCTATTTGTTATACAAGATAAGAATTCATAAGTAACGAACTAAATGATCAAAATTATTAAACCTATTTGGCAGAAATGAAACAATAGGAAATACTGAAAATCTGTATTCTAAAGAAACCTGAAACTTGTAAACCGAATGTAGCAGGAACAACCACGTTCCTCCCAACCATATATTAGATACAAACTTCAAGTCTGTCCGTAATCACCCCTGAGCCAGATACATGCATGAAAGGTGTGGACAGTTAGCCTCAAAACTCAGTCATGTTTTCCTGAATCCCTTGCCTAACACAGAGTGCTCACACAGCAAGTGTAATTCTCTCCGGCATACTCAGCAGCGTCCTGCCTCCTCACATATGCCATGCCTTTATAGTTTGCCTAGGTCTTACCATTAGCAGCCAATTCCTCATGGAATTTTCGCAGCTAATCAAATCCCTGATTTTCAGGGTGTGTCTAGTGTCTTAAATACACTTCTGACACTTGTTCTGGTTTCTCAGAGGCTAACTCTAACTTGTCCCCCACTCCTCCATGCATGATCTCCTCTTTTAACTTGGCTGTTCCTGCTCATCCTTATATTAAAATAATAAAAATTATTTTCTTACAACAGTCCTTCTAGGACTTAAATCAGCCGATTTCTCATCTGGCCTCCTTATTGAATAATCTCAAAATTGATAAAATAATATATATATATATATATATATAAATGTATATATAAATATATATTTTAAAATCGAACAAAATGTTTTCCATTATTGGGGAGGGACGTCACATTCTCCACCACCAAGTGTATATAATGAAAAACATTAAAAAAAAATTAACTAAGCTAACCAACCAAGGAGACCATTTTAGAAGTGAATCTCAATGCCTCAGGATTGAACCTGCTCAACACAATATATTAGAAAATCATATTCAATGATCTATATCTTATAAAATCTCCGCTTTCTCAAAATAATAGAACAGAGAAATCCATAGCAAGATACCAATACAGCAAAACTCTGATTTTTTTTCAAAACACAAATTTCTATTTTTGATTTTGTAATAACCCTTGGCAATACTACCCTGGACTTTTAATTCAATTGTTGTTAGGGAAGACTTGTTTATACCACTACTACTCCTTTAAACTACTGCTACTTTGTTTTCTCTTGCCAACTGACAATGGTCTCTCGCCAACTGACAATGGTTAGGCTTACTGTAAGGGTTATTTAAATACCGATTTTGTCAGACACTTCACTTTCCATCTACTGTAGCGTACTGTTGGAGTCTAGAGGCTTGAAGATATATTGTATGGAATATTTTGGTTTTGATATTTCGTTAAACACTTCCTCTACCCACTAACTTCTTCACAACTTAGTTGAAATATGATTCTTGCACTCTCCTTTAAAGCTTCCAATTGTGTTTTCAAGGCATAGTAACTTGTGGTTTCAAGGTTAGGGCCATGTATGATATAGAGATCATTTAAATATTCATATCTTAACAAGAAAACACAAATACGCAAACTGAAACAGAAAATGAGAAGCAACAATACAAGGATTGATATATAATAAGAATTCACTGTATTACATGCCTGGAAGTGTTTCTTTTTATTGAGATAAGTAGACTTGTCCCTTTATAGAAGATGTTGATGCTAACAACCTTCCAACTGATGTAAATTGTTGCTACTTCTTCAAACAAGAGTTGGATAAACCTAAGAAGCAGATCTGAGTTCTTTTTGCACACCTCTTGTTTCAAATAAGTAATCCCTTGAGTGTTGTAGAAGACACAACTAGTTTAGAGATTTAGGCTAAGAAATATTGAAGGTATTTCAGTCTTTCAATAGTTTGAAGAAGTCAAATTTACAATCTGATGTAAAATGCAGTAACCCTCTGCTTGTAGGAAATTGTCTCCTTTGGAAAAACGTAGCAACAACTAGGTGCATGAAATATTTCCACAAATATTTGTAGGTCGTGTTTGCTTCAAATGAGGCTAAAATAAATTATTATGACATCCAACACTCCTTATTTTGCTGACAGAGATGAACGTTCAGTAAGTGGCTTCCTCTAGATGAATTTATCACCACTTAACTTTATCATAAACCAGTAGGACCATAGAAAAAGTAGAATCTCAATCAGATTCATTAGGATTTGTCGTCACAGGTTTACACCATTACACACAATTAAAATTAGGGATTCAAACAAACATCTAACATCACAATTGTATAATATAGGCACTTGTTAAAGGTTGGAAAACATTCTAACAAAAAAGTGCACTTGTTCTTTATCTCAGCAGCCATGGTCATGAAATCCTCCTCCACATTTGTTGCATTCTTTGCACTTGTCTCCAAAAATGGAATGTCAATCTCATCAGCAAATTCCTTGAAGAGTAAAATATAGAAAGCATGTCAAGAAAAATGTAGACTGAAAAGTGACAAAAAAAACTAACCCTTGAGATTAATAAAAAAAGAATCTACAAGCCAAGTCAACAAAATTAAGACCACAAACTGCAATAGTGTTGCAATTAACAAAAAAAAGAGCACCAAAAACTTCAAGGCACACTCATATTTAAATCCTCATCAAGTCAAAGACGATGATGCATACAGTGAAACACATCGCATTCCACATGATTCCAAAGCTACTCAGCATTTAACATTACCTTGGCTGTATCATAATAAATAGCTTTATTAGCAGTCAAATCACATTTGTTTCCAACAAGCAACGTGTTGACATCCTCACTCACATAGAGATCAATCTCATTCAACCATTGTTTCACATTATTGAAACTCTCCTGACCAGTAACATCATAAACAACCTGCCAACAGAAGAAAAATATCATTATAAAACCATAAATTTAAATAAATAATGGAGTATACCAAGGATACCAACAATCAACAGCTACTCAGCATTTAACTTTACCTTGGCTATATCATAATCAACATATTTATTAGCAGTCAAATCACATTTGTTTCCAACAAGAAACTTGTTGACATTCTCACTCACATAGCGATCAATCTCATTCAACCATTGTTTCACATTATTGAAACTCTCCTGATCAGTAACATCATAAACAACCTACCAACAAAAGAAAAATGTCATTATAAAACCATAAATTTAAATAAATAATGGAGTATACCAAGGATACCAACAATCAACAACTACTCAGCATTTAACATTACCTTGGTTGTATCATAATCAACAGCTTTATTAGCAGTCAAATCACATTTGTTTCCAACAAGCAACTTGTTGACATTCTCACTCGCATAGCGATCAATCTCATTCAACCATTGTTTCACATTATTGAAACTCTCCTGATCAGTAACATCATAAACAACTTGCCAAAGGGAGATGGTCAATTCCACGCTAGGAGCCTTCTCTTTATCAGCACTTTCACTAGATAAAGAAATGCATATTTTCTCACCATAGTAATGCTAAATAGAGAGTCTTCAATTCCATTTATATGCACCTCCATGTATTCAAACTTCCATCTATTTCAGCATCCTTCTCTTTATCATCACTTTCACTAGATAATAAAATGCATATTTTCTCGCCATAGTAATGCTAAATAGAGAGTTTTCTATTCCATTTATATGCTTAGGCATCCACCCAAATGACTATAGTTTATTTCAGACTAAAATCCACTGAGATGGTTGCTAACAAAATCAAACATAAAACAATGAAACATGACATTTATAATAATGATATGATCGGTCTACCATGTAAAATTAATTGATAAATTTACATATAATAATGTAAGGAAGATGATTGATATAAATATGTCTCATGGACTCATACTTACCAATGATGTATGTCATCAAAATTGATGAGTTTTATGCAATGCATGTATAACTGAAATTTTTTATGGCAAGTCCAGACTCCAAACCTCAGTCCCAGTAATGCCCATTGCAAGCCCGATGTCAGCTTCATGAAAATTTGGTGCATCATTTGTGCCATCACCAGTCATAGCAATGAATTCTCACATAGTAGTGTGCAACTGTTTCACCAAGCTATGAGCCACTGAGATGGTTGCTAACAAAATCAAACATAAAACAATGAAGCATGACATTTATAATAATGATATGATCGATTGACCATGTAAAATTAATTGATAAATTTACATATAATAATGTAAAGAAGATGGTTGATACACATATGTCTCATGGACCCATACTTATTAGTGATGTATGTCATCAAAATTGATGAGTTTTATGCAATGCATATATAACTGAAATTTTTTATGGCAAGTCCAGACTCCAAACCTTAGTCCCATCAATGACCATTGCAATCCCGATGTCAGCGTCATGCAAAGCTGGTGCATCATTTGTGCCATCACCAGTCACAGCAACGACTTCTCCCAAAGTAGTACGCAACTGTTTCACCAAGCTATGCTTGTCCAATGGTGAAGATCTTGCCATAACCTGCACTCATAAGGTTAGAAATGTTTAAAGAATTTGCCAGCTAAGTTACTATTACTATTTCTTTTGTAAAAAAAAATCAATAATTTATTTCAAGAACTAAAAAGGTTTTCAATTCAGTTTGTCACAGTAAAGTAGAATCTCAGACAATAAAACTGTCCCTAAATCTTCGGTATCAGAGTCTTAATTTCCTTTAGGCTCTTTCAATTAAAATCAGGTCCTTCGATTTCCACACCATCATCTGTTAAAATGCCACACTCTGTTACAATTGCTTTCGTAGTGTTAATATTGTGGCCAGTTACCATTATCGCTATAATACCTGCATTTATACAGACTTCAACAGCTTCTTTAACACCAGGATGCACAGGATCCTTGATTCCAACAATGCAAATACATGTATAATCATTTATAGGGATGGTTTCTTTCTTTGAATCAAAATGATCTTCCAAGTATATAAAAGCAAGGCACAGAGTTCGAAGAGATTCAACAACAAAACCATCAATGGTATTCATTAGATCATTACTTGCTACTTCATCCAATGGAGCAACACTGCCAGTAGAATCTACAACCTTGTTACACATTTTCAGGATGATTTTCGAGGCACCTTTGCAGTAAGCCCGATGTTTTCCACCAGGAAGCATCACAACAATAGACATTATTTTCCTGAGAGAGTTGAAAGGCTCAATTTTTATTATTCTGGATTCACTGCGCTCTATTTCAAAGTTTCCACATCATGTTTTTTCTATATTTTTGTGTGCCAAAGGGAGATGGTCAATTCCACACTAGCAAGTTGTCATGTATAGGGGAAAACGTCATCAATCTATGCCTTATACGTGTGGCTGAGAAGAAGAATCTATTATGTACCATCATGCTAATAACCTACAGGCAATTTCTAGGTTTGATTCATTTTAGAAATCCAATGTAATTGCCGATGTTACAATTATTGCTAAAACAACTGAGAATTTTAGTCATCTACATCACACATTAGTATGTTGTCCATGTTTATCTACTCTGAATTCTATTTGAACTTTATTCGTGACCTGTTGAATGTTATCTCTGTGTATCGATATTATCAGTCATATTGTGGGAATTAGTCTTGAAATATAAAACTCAGAAATTCAAACACATTCCATCAAATAAACTAGTCACCAAGAACGCAACTACTCATTCACATAGCTCTTTGCACTATGATCAACAATTCTCTGCACACTGAACTTTTGATTTCCGATTGACAATGTTTCATGGATCAAAAACTAAAATCAACAAGAACCGACAACGACTTTAGAACCCATGCTACATCACAACTCACAACTACTAATTGAAAATGTTGGGCACTGAACACAAAACTATTGATTGACAATTTCACTATGGAATCAAACTCATAGCTACTTATCACAATCAGTTGTGCATTGAAATTTTGATTATTGAATCACAATAGTCTCACTAGGAAGTTAAAACAAACTAAAGTTACTCAAAAAGAACCCATAACAACATTAGAACCATGGCCATAACACAAACTTCAATCAAGAGAACCCATAGAAACATTCAAACTCTATAAAATTGCTCAAGCATTGAACTCGCGACTTAGGACAGAACATCGGTGCAAGAATTAAACCCATGACTACTCATTCACCTAGCTCTATGCCAATCAAACCCACAACTACCACTGCTCAATAATGTCTTTGCATTGAACTTTTGATTGTTTAAAACATAGACAACTTGGTGAGGCAGAGCAAGCATACATAGATGGCACTACAAGACCATAAGTATTCATTGTTTGAACATAACAGTTTTCAACTAATAATTGCAGAACCAATTTCTTGTTTGATTTTAACTGCATAGCTATGAATAATGACCCAAACCAAGTATGACAAAATGTTCTCTAATTTTCTATCATCAACAACATAACCAGTTTATGGTAAGAACATGAAAATAATCTAGATTGATGACTTTTCCAAAAACTTCTTTGGCCACCATATGAAACTCCTTTCCTTCTCCTTCAAACGGGGACATCCATCTATTTCATCTTCATATGGAAGTGGAATGTTACTTGTAACACTGATGACATTCACATTTGCATCTTCAGGACCAAGTGTCACTCCATGGATCACAGAAAGTGAATGAATTCGTCCAATGCCGACAATAGCACCGTCATATGTATATAATATTTTAACTTTTTCACCTTCCTAGAGTATTTCATGCCTTGCTAGAATTATTGAGCACTATCAAAAAAAAAAAGTAAACCAATTAAATTAGATTCTGAGATATACAGCTTGTAGATATCAATAGAAACTACTATTGGGTTAGTACATACCTTTGCTTGTTCATGGCGATTTTTTGGGTCTTTCAACATTCTTGGACCACCCAGATTTATGATTTTTTCCTATGATTAACAAGCATTTCCATTAAAAAAAAGAGGCCATCTGAATGAAGTGAAATGGATCTAAAACATCAATAGATTAAAATTTCAATAGAAGAAATGGCTTACAGGGAATGATAATTACTTACATCATCTAAATCAATAGGAAATCCCTTATTCGAATTGAATGTAGAAACAAGAGGTTCTATGCGGGAGGTTATGGTCAACATCTTCTTTGACACCAACTCTTCTATACGACGATTCATTGCATTGTTATAATCCTCACTATGGTTTTCAACAGTATATCGGGCTCCTGTTTGGATTCTATCGACTTTAATAGATGCCAAGGAACTTTCTATTGGATTTTTTGACATATTGTTTTGTTTATATTTTTCTAAGTCTGCCATATATTGAGCCACTTCACTAAAATAGGGATCTCTATTAGTTCCTTCAACCTACAAATCATTGTCAACACACAATTAGTTGGAAATATAGACAAATTAAAATGCATAACAGAATGTACACTATTCAACAAAAAAACCATATACTTACACATATGTGTTGTTTGGCTCTCAACCCACCCCGACCCAAAAAATATCGAGCCTTTACAAGATCTCTTCCTTTCTTCCCTCTTGCACTCTTTGCCAAAAAATATTCAGCACACATACTTTCCTTCAAATCTTCCCACTATTTGGGACTCAAGATGCTCTCCCTATCTTTTCCATCCAAGATTAATTTTCTGCATTTATGCCTAAAATGATTCATCAGAATTCTCATTTTGTAGTTGTAATATTTAATGGAAATCCTTCCACCAATAGTCTCAAAAACATTTTCCATTTGTTGGATCACTAGATCAACATTTCTTGGATCTTGATCTGCAAAATTGGATTTGGTAACATCCAAATGAGACCTTATTCTCGTGGCCAACTCTGTGGACCACCTTGAAGCATTTGGTCCAGTAGGCTGGCCATCTTTTACCTCAAGCAGGTAAGCCTTCTTCCCTTTTGATTTTATTTCTTTTTCTTCCCTTTGTGTGCTCCTATACATGCCTTGAATAATTTTGCATCTTTTGCTGAAAGCTGATAGATATTCAGAACTAGTTGTGGGTGTTGAACAACCACTCATATTACTGGATACAGTAGGTACAGCTCCTATCACGTTGCTTAAAGGATATGTAATTGGTGTTTTATCTGTGGTAGAAGGTTGAATTGATTCCTCATAATTGGCCACAACAGGTGTGGTACTGGGTAGCTCACCAATCTCCTCAACAAGTGTCGCACTAGCTACCTTAGGAATATCCTCAACGGGTGTGTCACTTGTTGGCTCACCAATCCCCTCAGATGTTCCTTTAAATATTTGCTTTAATTTTAAATACATCTCTCACAAGTTTGATTGTCGAGAACATGCTAGTTTTCCAAAAATATCTTGGACATGATCATCTGATATATGAGGAAGCTGATCATTAGTATCCTTAGCTTCATCTCCATGTATTGAGATACCAAGGCGTTGACTTCTATGAGCTGGCAGTGATATGTATTTGCTTGCCTTTTGTTTTCGATGATCATTTTTTGTAAAATCCAACTTTGCCCTATAAAGCAAAAGAATTATCAAATTAGAATCAAAAGCATATATGCCTGTATTCACGAAATAGATTATATACAACTTTCATGAAATATGCATAGAAGTGAAAGGTACAAGTAACTACTTACTTATTTTCCAAACCAAGAGATGACAAATATTCTTGATTTCTTGTGATGTGGTCTTTACGAGCACGCTCGTATTCTGTCACATTTTCAGCTTTGTTGGGATCACTTTTACGTTTCAACCCCTTGTTCTTCATAGCCTATATGTCCAAAATTTCTCTTAAAAAACATCATTAGTGCATGGGAAAACAAAGACTATAAGGCATCTAGATTCAAATGCTCATGATAACAACAAACACTTAGTTATAAAGTTAGAATTATAGGTTAATTCCATGGATTCTTTAGCAAAAAGTGATAAAATATTCAAGATGATCAATTTCAACCAGAGAACCATTAGAATCATTAGAATTAAAAAGTTAACAAGAATAAATCAATACGAATAACATATAAAGAGCTAAGAATCATAATTGTATTTTAAGTCCATAAATATTTAAAAACAATAAGAACACATAGGGAACCTTGATTGCAACTTAGTGTTCATGAATTATAATAGCAGCTAAATGTGTGAGATGTAGCACAGAGGAAGGCTGCCAAGGTGAAAGCTTAACTTGAACTTAGGAAGGCTGCCCACTATCACCACGACGGTTCTTCCTCACACTCTAGTCTAGCTCTTTTCTGGACTTGAATTGTGTTTGATTTGTGATATGGTTTATGTGTTTTGAACAAAGTGAATTTCAGGTTACAAACCAGCATGTAAGTTTAGTATAGAGAGCATGCATGAAAGGTACCTAGGCTTGCTACAAATCTGATTTAGGTGATGTTATGATTCGCTGTTATTTTCAGAATTACAGAAGTGATGAACAAATTTATGACGGGAAAATGAAAGTTTATATGCTCAAATGCAATCTGAAAATGCAATCTGAAATTTAAAATTTTTGAATTAAATTAGTTGCTGAAAATTGTGGAAGATTCAAAACAAAAAATAAAATATCAATTCCAGAATCCAATAATTTAAGATTTGTGTAGTTTATTATGAAAAATGAGGTTCCTAGACATAATTTTCTTTTCCACGAAGAAAAGCATTATATTGATATTACAGAGTTTCAAATAAAATATATTTTGGTAGTCCAAGACAGACTTTAGTAAGCAAAAACTAGTTTTAAAGTCTCAGTCTTATCTGCCTCAGCACCTATAACTGAAGAATTAGTTAGTCTTCCTTTTAACTTTATATCATCAAAACCTTGATGCTGAGAGTTTGAAACAAAGCATAAACTATTGACCTAAGAGGCCTTCAGAACATTCAGAGCCCTTAAAACACTAGCTCATACCATCATCAGAAAATCCCAAAGTTAATAAAGAGCTGTCTCTGTGACTGATAGGATAGCACCTCCTCTGAAAGCATGTTCAGTAAAGGTACCCTCCTGCGATAATACAACATCTTTAGATAAGTTCTTCCTAGACAAATATGCAATGCTGGAAATGAAATTTCCGAGACAAATAAAATGCAGAAAAAATGCTATTTTTATATTTTTGGATGGTGAAAAAGGTCTACCATTGCCTAATTGTTTCCTTGTTGAAGAAGTCAATCATTTTTTAAGAAAGAGGGAAAAAGTTATCAAAATCCTAGGATTAATGGGATTCCTAAGTGGATGCTACAACAATCCTATTTGGCTGAACATTAAAACAAGAAAATGTGCAAGGAACTAACTCATAGAGGATGTCTTTCAGAATTATGAATCCCTAACATGTTATTTGGAGAACCAAGTAGTGTAATGAATCTATTGTCTACATTAACTATTCATCTCTTACACAATGAACACTAAATGGAACCCATTTGAATCACACATTAACTTTCTTAAACAACATATTCAAACTAACACAAGCAATTAAACATTACATAGTGTTGAAAACAAGTTGAACATGACTAGAATAACCGAGATAAGATTTATGTAGAGATGCACAAAAACAAAAATGAAAATGTTGAATATCCAATAGATTGAAAAATGAAGGATAAATTCCATACAAAGTTTATTACAACCATTTGGCTAGCTAATCCCAATGGCCAAAACAATAAAATCCATTTGCATAGTGAAAATTTATTCCATAAAGTTAACGTGACAAATAATCATTGTGATCATTTGCATCGCCATCATGATTGCAATCCTGATCACTCATGTATGTATCTGCTTGATTTTCTTCATCATCCTCATTCAATAGATTTTCATGACTATGCATTACATTCTCTATCTCAGTCTCATCATTGAGATGATAAGTTCCCTCTTCAAACACTCTATGCCCATCTTCAGCTTCTTCTTCCAATACTTCTTGTAAACTATTACGCTTCCCATTGACCATTATATCAACATATTGCATGATTTTTATTTTTGAATGAGGCTCCATTTGAATGAAATATGACGATCATGGGCTTGTTACATCATCAATTAGAAATGCCTGGTTAATTTGAAGAGGGGAAACATACGGCTCATCGGTCTTTGATAGGATTTGACATGTATTTACACGTAAAAATCCATACTCATCATGTTGTATTGCAGATGGTTTGATCCATTCACAATTTAATAATATAGGACTAGTTTCACCATAATCAACTTGAATAATTTCTTGGTTGAATCCAACATAGAAGTTCTTTTCAGTATCGTGATGAAATTCAACACTAACAATACAATCACAATTTTCCTTTCCTGTGTCCCTTTCTTCCACTCTTAAATGACTACCATAATCCCACATGCCATTGAAATGATAAGCCCATATATGTGGAGGTCGTGAAAGCTCAATTTCCTCGATCGTTATTTCTCGACCTTGTTTGTGTGCATCATTTATTGCATCAGTATTACAATCATAAAATTTTGGAAAAGAACCACCACCAATATTCAAATCCTGAAGTCTTTGCTTTCAAGATGGATGCATCCCTATTTAAATCTCTTCTTCGTATTTTCTATACAAAATATGAACATACAAGATAGTAAGAGTGGTAATAATTTAGCTATTAGATGAAATTAAATAAATAAATTATCATGTAAAAAATATTTCACCTGCGCCACTTATCAAATGAGGATGTGTTTTGAAGAACATAGGCCTGTATTGCAGTTCTTTCTTCATTTGATAGCTTGAAGCGATGTCCATTTCCTTCCAATACTTCACCTGCAACTCTCTCGTCTTCATCATCATCCCATACACGTCGATTGACACTGCTAAAATCCTTCATATTTTCTGTGTAAAATCCGATGGCCTCTTGCATTAAATATCCCTCACACATGCTACCTTCTGGTTTTTCCTTATTACGAACAAACCTTTTCAGAACCTTCATATATCATTCTATAGGACACATTCCTCTCGTTCTTATTGGACCATAATGCTCTAGTTCATGTTCTAGATGTATAAGAAGATGCATAGAAATATTGAATATTGTTGGTGGAAATTCTCATTCCAATAAGCAAAGGACTTCAACAACCTCTCCCCTCAAATTATCAAAGTTTGAAGGATCTAACACATGCAAACTCATTCTCTTCAATATTAGGCCCAACAGTATAATTGCTAATATTGGCCCCTTTTCCAAACTTGATATGACCACAATAGATAAAATATGCTCGATTATGACATGATATTCATGGCTCTTGAGGCCTCTTAAACTATTATTACCAATTTGGCTTCTAATATTACTACTTACATATCCAGTAGGAAAGCGAGTTAGAGACATCAACTTTAAGAATTGTGCACGTTGTTCCTTTGTCCACACATAAGGAGCAATAGGCTTTCTATATTTTCCATCACCAATTTTTTCAACCCAAAGATTTCAACGAATCTTTAGTTCTTGAAGGTCTAGGCGTGATGACACTGTATCATATGCACCAAAAATATTTTCTATAATAGCAAAAGCTATGGTTTTCTTGGTATGCATAAAGTCAACAGTATGTCTAATGGCTATATGCTTAAAGTATGGTAACTTATAGAATATGCACAATTGGTTTACACCACTATCATTAAGTGGATCATTTTTACTACCACAAATTCCACCATCCTTAATAAAATGCATTCTTTTTCTCCATTCTCAATAATGTAATCACTCATTATTGCCAATGGTGCTTCACGATTCTCTTCCTGACCATTGAAACGTGACTTTTGTCGACGATATGGATTCTCCATTTTAAGATAAGAATGATGTCCACAATAAATGCACCTATGCAAACTACTTGAGTGCCTCACAAAATCCTTAAAGATGCAAGTCGGACATCCATGGTATCCATGAACATTGAGACTAGTCAATGTGCCATATGCAGGAAGATCGTGTATCGTAAACAATAAAGAAGCTCTTAAAGTGAATTGGATTGAATCACCATCCCTTAAAACTTGAATTGATTCAATTCCTTTCCACAATTCTGCTAGCTCATCAAATATAGGCTCTAAATAAATATCAATTGTATCTGAAGTCACACTTTTCTTTCCTGGTATAATTAATCACAACATCAAGAAAAAGGGTTTGGTTGCTAACCATGGAAGTAAGTCTTAATTTATTAAAAACAATGGCCAAGTTGACCATTTAGTACTCTGATCCGAGAATGGGTTAACACCATCTAGAGCTAAACCCAACCTTATATTACGAGGATCTTGGGTGAAATCAGGACATCTGTTGTCAAATTCCATCCATATATTAGAATCAGCCACATATTGTTGTTTTCCATCGGTGCTCTTATTTTGGGCATGCCATTGCATAAGCTCAGCAATGTCTCGACATTTGTAAATTCGAAGAAACCGTGGGATTAGTTGAAAGTGTTGAGGAACCTTTCTAGGAGGTGAATTTGATTTCAACCCTAGTTTATACCTCCCATCTTTACATTTCGGGCATTCAGTCTCACTTGCAAGAATTTTGTGAAATAATACACAACCATTCACACATGTGTGGATGTTTTCATACCCTAAGCCTAGCTTAGTGATTTGTGCTTTACATGCTCTACGTTTTGTTGGCAATGTGGAGTTAGGTGGTAACAACTCATGTAAAAATGCCAATAACTCATCAACACTCTCACTTGTCCAACCATGCACTGTTTTCAAGCTAAGAAGTACAAGGATTGTTGTTAAGTGACTCAACTTGCAAGTATCATACACAGGTTTTGAAGCATCCTCCATCAACTTCTGCCAATCATCCTTGAAACCCTCATTCAACATTCTATCAACTTCAATCCCTTCATCTAAGGTTCCTACCTCTCGATCTGAGTTTGTTTCCTCTTCATTTATGTTTGGCAAAACTATATCTCTCATGCTATGCAATTGTATCCTATCTGCATAATAATTTTTAGGGAAAGGGCTTATACCGCTAAGACTAGATTTTAGCATGTGTTCATAAATCACTTGTCTTTTTCGCATCCTCCCACCACAACAAGCATTGCATGGACATGCATATTTAAGCAAGCTCTTCACATTGTCTATTATCTCATCATATGCATGGTATTTAGCGGTTGTCAAAATTGGGTGTTGACTCATCTTCAATTTTATGCATTCAATTATGAAAACGATATGTTAACTCTTACTTTTCACTCTTTTAATCTATCTCATCTTGAATTGAAATGCATCAAAACCAATTCATAGAGAAAAAAAGCAATGGATCAACAATATCCACCTGTGACAGCAGTAGGAATGCATTATGGGCATAGTGCATAACAACACCAAGCAATACTATATCCAATGAAAGGGTTGAATTCCAAAACCTAGTGAGACTTATGACATTTTTCCAACTTAATGTCACCCAGAAATTGTGAATTAGTGTAATAGGGCTAATGTCATATTCTTCCCAACAGTTTCATAATCATTAAGGACTCCTAACATACTCCCAAGTTTATGTAATAAATGCATGCAGAAGCAAAAATTGGGTTTATCTAAGGGAAATATGTTAGCAATTGGTAAGTGGAATTACCAAATAGACTAACACGTCATATTCAACATTATTTGGCAAATAGCATTGCTAAGAAGTATTTATGGGTATGAGGTTGCCCTGGTTTAGCTTCAAACACTCTGCATTACCAACCTGGTATATTTTTTGGACTTGATCTTCAGTAGATAAAGGGTGTATTAAATGGGAAGTGTACCTGAAATGATATTTTTGAGGATAGATTTTAGTAGGGTTCTAAGGTGATATTTGGCCCAAGTTTGTCCCATAATTGTGTCATGATCCTATTTCTTATTTCAATTAGAAAGGTGCCACCTCCAACTAGTAACCTAGGATTTTTATTTCAACATTAACAAGGATTTTGGGCATTTGACTTGGTGCCATAGAATTAGTGCATTTGAGTTGGTGGTAATCAAATTGGGGACCTGCACATCATGTCGAATTATTGGCAAAGTCCTAGAAACAGTGGCACATGAAAGAAGCACGATATGTACAACTTGGATGAAGGGACTGAATGCTCCCTGGATTTTTGGTGTCTTCTGTCTGCTTAACAACTTGTGCAAACTTGGCAGTAACATGCCCCTCAAATGCCATGAATTTAGGGCATAAAACCTTATGCAAAAGACTAAAATATGCCTCCAAGTGAGAGAGGTTGACTGCTACAAGTGAAATTACAGGTCTACATGAATTTCTGAAGATGAATGGGCCCTCTGTATCCTTCAAATGATGACCGGGTACATCACTCCCCTAGCTGAAAATAAGGCACAATAATGCTAGCTGTGACCTGGGGGTTTTATTGCTGCTTCAAGTGCATGTTCGGAGTATATTAACACCCATGGACTGACCCATCTCTGGATCTGGTTTGTGAATATTTTAGGTTTAAAATTTCAACCCTTTGACTTCCCAACAACTACCAATCAAGTTGTCCTTAAACATCAACAATGATGCCAAATAGATGCCCTCAAATCTGGTATATATACTAGTTATGAAAAAAAAATTAAGTCCGTCCCAGGTTTCATAAATATAAGTCAGGCCTACCCTCTTTTTTTCCTAGAATAGGTTGGCTTCAGAAATTTGGGGCTTCTCAAATGCATGAGGATGCATTTATGGTTTCATACCTTTCTTAACAGCATCACTCTTGTTATCAATTTTAGCCAATATGGGACCTGGGTGCATACTACAGGATTTGGGCATTTCTTGACTGCTAAGGTTCTTGGATATCAGGTGTGAAAAGTGACAATACATCTGAAGCAGTGAAAGTCTCGACAACATGTTCCAAAAATTGGTTTCTACATGAACATATCACTTTTGGATCACTCATTCAATTGTTTGGCATCCTCCAACACACAAGAAACAAGTCATTTAGGGTTGCTGCTACAAGTAGCCACCATATTTGTTCCTCAGAAACACCCAAACTTGGAAATAATACAGTTTTACTGTTTTTTACCATTGTAAGAAGGTCAAAAATAGGCCTGGATACTACAAAATCTCCCACTACTTAAAAGAAGATTTCAAAGGTGCATTAATATGGGCACTTTTTACGATCTTCAACATGATGGATGAAGGGGACTGTTTAAACCTCCATTATTGCTGTGAACATTGTTTTTATTATGAAAAGGGGAGTTTCTCTTCTACATTATTTTCTGTAGCTTTCATTATCTATTTTAGAAGCTCAAACAAAAATTCTTTGTGTTAGAGGACAAAACAAACCTTGATCTTCTAGAGTGGGAATGAAGAAATTTTCCTTGTCACTCCCTTGCAAAAATTAGGGGGTGGGTGTAACACAGAGTCATTATGAGCTTATTGATGACATCCATACCTATTAGGGTTGTCTTCATGAGTGGTTGTGGGCATGTTGCTGAATGTATGGTCACGAACAACAAAGTACATAGAGGTTGTGGTGTTAGGGTTATTCAAAAGGGTAAATCTGTGTTTCTACTCTTGTGTTTCAACTTTCATGAATAGTTTTGATTGTCCACTCTATATTTTTATTTATTATAAAAATATTTTTATATTTTTTTGTACTTGCCATTTCCCCATCATATCCAGATCCTGGGTTTTAAAAAAATATGGCGGATTTGCATCCGTATCCGTATCCTTATCCTAGTAACTTAGGTTTTGAGACAATAAATTATGAAAGTTCATATGCAATCTTCAAATTATCCTAAGATTATGTAACTCATTCAAATCTTCTTCTCCAAAATACGAATCCAAACTTTAAGACAGTAACAAATTTACCTTAAGAAGAGGCTAGCTGTTATTTTGAGAAGTTCCAAGTTGAAAGGTTCAAAAGGAATTTTTTTTCAAGGTCGCCCCATCTGCAAATATGGGCATTTTGCGTAGGGTCAACAATCTTAATGCATTTACTAGAATTTTTTTGACATTTGCCTTAAAATTTAAGAATTCAATAGAAGCGTCTGAGGTCTTCTTAAGAAGACATATCCATGATGTCCTAAAACTAAGAGAAGTCATCGGAAAAAAAACAAGAAATCCCAGACATTGAACACTAAAATTGTGCTCTTTAGACTGTAGATATCATGATGGACTAATTCAATAATTGTCTTTACCCCTCCAAATATTTTTCATCTTTGACTGTCTCCCTTGTTATTTTCTTGCTAAGCATTATTTACAAGTATCCCCGTCTTTCTCCTAGATAATACTCCAGGAAAAGAAAGTATCCCAGTGACAATGTAGTGCCATGAAAGGTCCTCTAGAAAGCAACCAACTCTATTGAGTCTGAGGAAGAGAAACTTCCTGGCTCGCATGGGAAATAGAAGAGGAGCAAGCATCATTATCTGGTCTGAGACCTATCTGATATGGATCCTTTTGAATAGTTGAACAAAAGGGGGAAGAATGATTTCAGACTAGACTTTCCTCCATACTTGGGCATAAATCCTATGTTTACTGCGTAGGAAGTTGGAACTCACACTCTTAAAGAAGTCTATCCTAAATGTAGAGGATGAAGAATGTTTCAAGATGCCAAACTTAACAGATTGGATACCAAATATGAATCAAGCATTGTAGCACACCATCCGATAGGTTGAAGAAAAGGGGACAATGAATAATTAAAAAAACAATATCATGTGGGTCAAAAAGAACGTTTTCCTTCAAAACTATAGATGGTTGACTAAAGCAGCCAAGTCAATGGAGTCTGAGAAAGAGAAACTTCTTGGCTATCATCTGGAATAGAAGAGGGGCATGCATCATTATATGGTCTGATACCTATCTGATATGGAACCTTTTGAATAGTTGAACAGAAGGGGGAAGAATGCTTTCAAATTGGACATTCCATCTTTTGTGGGCATAAATCTTGTGTTTACTGCATAGAAACTCACACTCTTAACATTGCCTATGCTAGATGGAGAGGCTGAAGAATGTTTCAAGATGCCAAACTTAAAAGTTTGGATACCATTAATGGATCAACTATTTCAGGACACCATCCTATAGGTTGAAGAAAATGGGACAAGGAATAATTCAAAAAAACAACATCAAGTGGGTCCAAAAAGGGGGATATATGATCCATATTTGACTTTAGAAATGGCATCCATAGTTCATTCCCAGGTTAGTGTTAAGATTGATGGAAATAAGACATTGACATCAATAAAGAAAGCTTGGGACCAACATAATGGACCCAATTTGATGGTGGTATGCACAGGTTGATAAGGTGACATGTAATTGATTCAGTTACCAAATTCAACCATAGATGCATTATATTAGCGTGAAGGAGGCATCAAGAGTTCATACAGTCTGATCATATCAAATTCTTTGATTAATCTTGAGAACTCTGGCAATCTCCATCATGGAATCTAGATCTAGATAAGTCACAGTCAAACACACACAAAAATTGGTAATCTTCAAAAGTGTGCTAATTTTTTCCACATATTTATGCTTGGTTTTGATGTAACTCATGCCATTTCACTTTTGAGGTTGGATGACCTGTATGTTGAGACATTTATTTCATGCATAATAGATTCATACCTCGTAGTCTAAGAAAGTATTTGTAGTTTTCATATAGTGTCATATCTCTTCCTGTATACAATGGTGATGTTAAGAGCACAAGTTAACTAGGTAGCCAACAAAAGGGGCACACTTTTAGCCTTATTTTAAACCTGAATAATAGATATCGATTTAGAAATGTCAAATTTTGTAAGGAATCCAACTTGTTCTTCCAATAAATCAGGAGGGACAACCTGTCCAAAGAAGTATTAAGGCCAACTTATATACCCTTGCTTCCTTTGATTTTACAACAGATCTATATAAATCACTCTATTATTATCTTCAAGTGGCAGATTTATTAACCTGAAAAAATATCTCAGATCTGGTTACAAATTCTAGAAAGAGGATATGTTGAAGGTTTGATGTATTTCTAACCAACTTCCACTTTTCTCTATATCATATTGCTCCAATGCTTGCATCTCATAGCAACTTGATGCTAATGAGGGTTCACTGTGTGATTTTTGGTCCATTTGATTATACCTAGGCATACTATCCTAGAACGATCAACCTTGGGGAATGCTTGAAGAGGAGATCCAGCTTATTGAGAGTTCTGTAGAGGAATATTTTTAGAGTTTCGGGAACATTTTCATGATGCATTTGAAGTAGCATGGCATTTATGTCACCTAATGAAAATTCATAGTTTATTAATGTGTGGAGTTCCTTTGCTTGAGCGAGCTGGATCACTTCGGATCCATGGACCATTACTTATATTTTGAAAAGTCGGTCTTTTCTTTGGGCCCCATTTAGGATATATATTTAAATTAGTTGAATAAATATCAGCTAGCAAAGCAATGGGTTTTGAGCTCAAAGATTTCAACTGGATTTTCAAGCATAACATTTGTCAATTCTTTAAGATGCTTTCTATTTAACTTTTATTGCGTCTACAAAGGTACTGCACCTCCTTACCCTTAATAATGCTTGGACTTAGTTTCTTCACTTCTTAAACTAGCTGGTCTGCATTTGTGTCTCACTCCAGGGTGATTGGAATGGTGCTGGCGCTCACACTAACTACAGGTAAGTCAGCATAGCTTCATAAAAGAATGTATGGTCCCTACAAATCTTTTAAGTTTGATTCCAGTGCTTACTATCTTATTTTTCTTAATCTTGACAATACCAAATCAATGAGGGAAGAAGGGGGAATTGAAGTAATAAGTTGAATTTTTGTAGTTGATGGCATTGACTTTAAGACAATGTTGCATGCATTTGACCCTCATATGTCAATATGATGGTTTGTGCATTATGGTTTTGAATAGTTGTTCTCTTCAGTTGTGAATATAGAAGAAACATTTCCTCAATTCTCTCTTTGTGTTCTTGGTTTCTTTGTGTGTTCAATTTTCATAATACAACTACGAAGGAAAATCACCAGTCATTCGCTACCTCTGAGATATAAGTCTACCAATTTCTCAGTGCTATTTTGAAGCACATTAGTGCTATTTTGAGTAACACCAGTGCTGTTGTTTGTGCATGATAATGTAGCTCAATCTTTAAGACAAGTTTCATAGCATGCAAATTGCAAACTGTGTAAAATTAACAGCCAAAGGTTACTTGCTTGTCAAGCAATGAACAGTGCTTGCTTTAGGGGTCCAACTTTGACTTTTCTTGGAAGACAAAAAAACACATATTTTTAGCTCTTGTCAAGGAGATAAACTCATCTAGGACGTAGCACTCGCACAAGGATAAAGTTGGTGGCTTTAGAGGTCAAAACCAATGCATGCATGGTGCCAAACTCAGTAGAACCAATTGGTATACTTGGTTCCAAAGCAGCCTAATGCTTTTGTGAAAGACAAACCAGAGACAAGAAAAATGCTTCTGAGAGGTGCAAATCAACTTAGGAAACTATGTTGGTGTTTGGAAAAAAATGGAAGTCCTAAGCATATAAAAAAGCAGTGCTGCATTTGGGATATTCCTGTGATATTTAAGTATACAAAATCAACACTTTTGTGAGGGAAGATATATCAAATTGATCATTAGCCTTTGCATGAATAAGGCACAGATATGATCTCTTATTTAGATGCTATCTTCATTCCCAAAAACATCCATGTTCATGCATGATAACAACAATTGCATCCTGTGCCTAAACAAAGCATGAAACAAGAGATGAGGGCACAGTCCTTGAGAGCTTTTTGAACTAATTTTAGGGATGATTTCATGCTTAAGGAGAGCGCTTCCTTTGAAACTATTTTCGACAAGGTAGGGTGCTAATTTTATGAGGTCATAGTAACACTCCATCCTGATATGAAGCATTTATAAAATTATATATGATGAAAAGAGATGGAGACTCAAATTCCAATGAACAAGGTGTCCTACACATGGAGGTTTCATTAGGAGGCATTCACAGTGAACAATTAGATTGGCAATTGAGGAGAGTTTTTTAGTTTCCATACCCCACTGGCCAAGGAATGGCAGACGTGTACATCATAATCTTTGAATCCTACTTGTATAGCAACTTGGTTGGCTGGTAATGCAAGGGTGGTGATGTTCCCCACCACTGAGGTTGAAATTCCCCCAAAGACATATTCGCCCCTCGTATGCCAGTGTGCCCATGCAAACAAGTCACTTATTAGGGTTGGGACTAGGTACAAGTCCTTAGGAGACATGGATTCCCCCGAATCATGGCCTCTTAGCCAAAGGAAGTTGAATATATGAATGTTGTAACTTGTAATCTATCTTTGCATCATTAGATATATTTTCATATGTGAAAGGTGCATGCTTGGCACATTTGGATATGAGAAGCATATTTCATGAAAAAAGAGAAAGAGAAAGAGTGATCATGTATTTAATTTCAATGGAGAACAATCGACTCTCGGTCAAGACGATTTGATTTGTCACAAATGCACATCATGCTATGGTCTACAATTTTCCTTGGCAAAATAAGATGAGAATCCTCCATTAGATCTCTATGCATAAAACTCTGGTTTCTCAAGGAAACCATGTTGGTTTTCCTAAAAATCCCTTATGAGAAAAATCAGTATGCCTTAAGAGCTTTGATTTGACAAGTCAGTTGTAAAACAACACTTGAAAGAGAGAGCTATTCCTTCTCTGACTTGGCTAAAAAATTCCTAGAAATTTCTTCCATGATTGTCAAATGAAAATGTTTAGACCATGGAGTGAAATTTTGCCTCCACCTCTCATCTGTGATAATCCATTAGTTGAAGCCAAGTAGCTGAACTCTTAAACTGAAATATCTAATCATATCAAAAGCTCCTGGCCTATTATAAATCCTTGTGTTTTCCCGTTGATAGATCTGAACTCCAGACTGAGGTGCTCAATATTAGAAGTATTGAAGCCATTGTAGGTATATATGCCTATATTTTAACCTTTCAAGTTTTGAGTCTGAGAGTGTAGGTATATATGCCTATATTTAAACCTTTTGAGTCTGAGGGTGAATCAGTGATATAGACAAAAAGGAAGCAACAAGGAGCCATGTTGTTATAAATAAGTTCTGCAGTTATATTCTTCTAAATTAAAACACATACTTTAGTTCAATCCAATTGCAATCAACTATGGTAAACCCAACTTGTGCCATCATTAAATAAGATTAAAAGCCAGTCCAAATCAACAAAATTCATGACAAAGCAATCTCCTCTTTGAAGACGTGTTGCTCTTGGCAAATAGATGAGGCCAAGAGTCTGGGACATTGTTCCTTACTGTGCATGATTGCACAAAACATATACTGCTTAACAGACTTATTCTTGGACCACCCAGCTTTGCGTATCAAAGAATGAACGATAAATACCCTATTTCGTTGAACATTGTCTATCTAATTGTCTATAATAAATTCCACACTAAATCGAGCAATATCATCTCCACAAATGATTGCCCTAGTCAATAAAACCCAACATCAATGTTTGACCTTGTAGACGAGGAATGTTAAAGGAAAGAGAATTTTTTTAAGACTTCTTGATCATTTTGTTTAATGTTGTGTATTGAATTACATTTTTTATATTACACCAAATTAGCTGGCAATGTATTCGCCATTCTATGGCCAATACTAAATTTCTTGGATTTGCACATGTATTGCATTATCTCGGTTAAAACAACTACTTGTACTTGACTTAAAGTGCACAACTTGAGATTTTTTAGGACATTTGTCATTGTTTTATTTTTTCTTTTCTTATAGATGCTTTCTTAATGTGCCATAGTGGCAAGCAACCACCATTTATCAAGAGGTGGGACGATGCTTATATTGTACATCACACAACCCAACTTAACAACCCCTAGGAAGAACAATGACCCACTTGTGGATAGAAAAGTAGCCACTTCTGATGATAATCAAACCCTGGTGTTGTTACTTGTTACCTACCTTTCACCAACCTAGCTCACCTCTTGTGCCTCATTGTAATTGTTTGCAACCAGCACAAAACCATCTAAAACCAGGTCTGAAATGCATCTCAAGTTTGGGAAGCTCAATCCATAATATTTGATACATAGGTCAATTGTGTGAACTTGGGAAGCTCAAGTACATCATTTTTGTGAACTCGAGACATGCATTCTTGAACTTCGCAACATCAAGATACATTACATACCGAAATTTAGATGGGTATGTGCTAGTGTTCCTAATAAATGTACCCAATGCCCCATCAAGACTCAATGCACTGTTACACACGGGCATACATGCAACGAGTTGATGGATTACGCCACCCTTTAATAGACTGTAAAATGCACCTCACAACATAAAAACAATTGCATACATAATAACTATCAGCAGAACCTCAATGAGAAAATATAAACTGTTTTATCAGCTAGTTGAGACTCGGTGTGAATCAGAATTGGGCTAGCAAATCAAGACTAAAATTTCAGTGCAAACAAGCCCTAAATATATTTCACAAAATTATTAATCTGTCAACCTAATGGATGCTTAAAAATTTGTCAATCTCACCAGTCACTAAACAATGGTAATAAAAGAGAGCTTTATTGTATGACCCTTATTGAACATGATGCAATGGACTTATACTAATCAATGATCAAGCAGCATGTATAAGCTCTTACTACTAATTAGGAGCTTTAATGAGTGCAATCGGTAAGGGTTAGAGTTATAACTTATAGCCTATACTAATAGTGGTGTTCATACTAGTGATATATACTAGTACGAATGGAGTATGTTTTCCATTGATATTCACTCTTATTGAAGCTGGTACTGTATTGGTTACACTATCTTAGCTTTGTAGAAGCTCATTATCTCTATAATATGGAGAAAGCTCTACTATGGTTTTACTGCTATGTTTCAATTAGGTTCAAATTGAAACTGGTGAAAGAGTGTTACTGTTACCCATGATATGTATATGTTTGCTACAAGAAGGGTATCTTGCTATCACTGGTCTGTTAAGCTCTGCCCCATGTGAAGCTCTAGTCCCATTGATTCTCTTTATTCCATAAGATTCCATCAGTGAATCTAAGAATTTAACTGGAACAATTTAGGAAGAGGGTATATCACCTTAATATATTATGGAAATAATGTACATCACATCCTAAGTAGTAACCATTACTCTTGTAACCTATAACTATGATCATATAATACAGAACTACAATGTATAAGCTCACTAGTATTGATTATGTTAATACTGTACCTTACCTAGTTAACTAAAATGAACTAACTCCTTATAAAAATGGGTTAAATACTAATGAAAGATGGAACCACTAGTCCATCATAATCAATCACTATTATAAGCTCAACTTAACTGCTTAGGCATGTTACGTACTCATGGAAACACAGAGCTCTTAAAAACATACCGTTTACTAATATAACCCTAGTAACACTATAGCTAACCTTATCACTAATTATGAAGAAAGCCGTAGTTTTAAAGTTACTGTACTTCTTATCATAGGCATATAAGGTAATGTATGAGTACAAGATGATAGGGTTCATCAAAGCAATCTTCATAATGTGAGCTGTAATAAAACCTGTTTGAATAGGGTTAATATATTACCATATTGAATAGACCAAGTGATAAAAGATCAATGCCTTTAACAAAAGGTCATCCTAGGAAGACAAAAAGCTAGGAAATCCCTTCAATCAAGAAGGAAGACAACTAGGCATCCCCTCAAGAGACAACCAGCCGTGCGTGCCATGCCATCCAGCACTCACTAAATAATGGATAGCTCAGGCGGGGGCTTCCAAGTCCACTTAAACTTAAAAGGCCCTGCCCTGTCTAAGTTCTTTTCAAGGCCACACTTCCAAGGCCACTTCAACTGCGCTATGCAAGGCCCCATTCCCTACTGGTCACTTCCAATAGAAGCCACAATAGGTGCAAAGTCTATGAAGGAGTGGTCTAACTCCAGTTTTTTAATAATTAGGAAGGGCCTACCCACTTTTATTTCCTCCTGCTAATATAGTCAGTAGATACTTTGAACAAGGTTCTCACTCTTTTCGAATTCCCAGGCATAGAATGAAGAGAATATAGGGAAGCAACTGTTCATAAGCTAAAATTTCACAAAAAAAAAACTAACCTGCGAATTTGTAGGGGAAGAATGCGATTTTGACTCCAGAGCTGCAGACTTCATATCCCACCTCTTCAAGATCCTCCACGTTCTTTCTAATGCTCTTTTATCCATGGCAGCAGTGGAAATTAAATACCCAAATTGTAAACCCTCGACAATGGTTAGGAAACAACATTTCCTCAACGGGTATAGCCTAATAAATGCCAAAAAATGCTTCTTAGAACCCACCAAACCCTCCTCGCTTCTCACTTCCCTCCAACAGGAAAATGTTGGCTCCACCGATTTGCTTGGACTGGTTAATTGGCTCAAGCGGGATGCTTGACTGGTTATCTGTGGAATGGAAGATGAAATCTCCATGAAATCAGGATAATCTGCCATGAATGCCATAGAGCAGAGGTGGGTTGGTGATTTAGGTGAGGGTTATGTAATGGGCCATGAAAGTCAACTATTACATGTTTTATTAATGTGTTTTATTTGTTTTTTTGGTTATCATATTATAATATTATTTTTATTTATTTTATGGCTACCTTATTATAATATGATTGGACATTATAGAGATAATCATGTGGGTTATTAGCATGGAAATTGTAGTGTTTGTTAACCAAAACCATTGAGGTTAATTGAATATAAAGTTTGTTTTTACATTTAGAAAAATAGATGTGGACTATACAATCACGTAATATAAAATATGAGTATTAGTTGAGGCCTTCAAACAAAACTAAAAAGTCTTTCTAACACCAAAATATGACTTGGCGTATTCCAGAACTAAGACCAAAATATTGGCAAATATAACGCCAAACAAATTGGCTAAAAAGTAATATGCTAAAAATTAATAGAAAAATAAAATAACAAGCCCCATGGGCTTCTCCAGCTCAAAAGTAATATACTAAAAATTAATAGAAAAATAAAATTAATGTACTGCTGAGGATTAGATAGTACATTGGATGCAAGCTCATGTTTTGTAATGCAAGAAGGTACTCCTTTACAATTTGAATGATTATCCAACTAAAAAGACCTTGGAAAAAAACCCAAAATTTGAACGATTATACAACTGAAAATACCGTGGAAAAAAAACCCACTCCACAACTACTGACAAGCTCCTTGCTTCATTGAACAGGTTCTTCATTTGTGGACGGATTTGATAAATACCTTAAATATATTCTAACTGTATCTAGATATGCATAGAAGGATTTGATAAATACCTTAAATATATTCCAAATGTGTCTAGATATGCATAGAAGGATTCAACCAGATGCAAACAATTACCCTGCACTAGGGCATTGAGAGAGTATTGTAAAAATGAATACCTGGCTCACATCCAAAGCTTCACTTCATGTTTATGAAGACCTACATCGGCAAGAATGGAGGAAAAATGTGGGAAAATTCCAGGAAGATTCAAGGAGTGGTTTTTCCAAAGCAACCATAACTTTGCCATACCACAACAACACTTGCGCATTAAACCAGACAGAAGTGGAAGTACACCAACCCACCAACCTCATTTACGATGGGTGATGAAACCCCTCCGCCGAGGCCTGGGGCACACAACCCCAGGTCAACATCACCACAAAATCAACCAATAATAGTTCAGAAAAATCGACTTTAATTTTTTTTTTAATATCCAATATTACACCCTTTGCCAAAACCTTTGCAAAAGAAAATCGTGCCATCCACTGACACCGATTAATGTCCCTAATGGAAAACTAAATGTCGGGGACATAAAAATGGAGGATTTATTTTTCTTTTCAAAATGGAAGATATTGGCGATTTTTCGTAGGGGAGGGACCTGGGGTACTTTATAACTTTCTAAACTCAAGTGTGAGGAGAACCATGACGAATGGATGCATGTGGAGAATTAATGAAGGCTATGAAATTGACAATTTTTAGCTAACATGACACAAAATACATGAACTTGTCAACACTTTAATATACTGTTGAGAGGGTCAAAGGACGATGCTTTTGTTCAAACAAAATATGAATGCAATCAGTACGATGAGCTGAAAACAATGAAACCATCTTCATGACATGATGATGCTCAGAGGG
The DNA here is from genome assembly GCA_027924585.1 of Larix kaempferi. Classification (NCBI taxonomy): domain Eukaryota; kingdom Viridiplantae; phylum Streptophyta; class Pinopsida; order Pinales; family Pinaceae; genus Larix; species Larix kaempferi. The sequence continues at coordinate 6,883,202 of BSBM01000348.1, forward strand.
AAAGGTGACAAATATCCAAGACTCAACTCAACCACACTATGATGACGCACATGATGCAACTTGGAGGATTTGTCGAAGAGATAATATTACGAAAGTAAAAATGGTGAAATATTAAGATATGGACATGATAATCGCGTTGAACTGGATGTGACGGTATAGAAATTTATGCTTTGCATGGTTCTAAGAACACCCATGGATATAAATATCAAATGAAAGAAAAGCATACATCATGTTTGGTCAACGATGAAAGGAAAGGGTAATTCACATGAGCAAGGAACAAGGGAGAATTACTTTAGGATCCTGTGGTAATCTCACATGCTGCCACACAACCATGATAATGTTAGCTCCAATTTGTAAAACATGACTACTCCAAGTTCTAAAATGTGGACTTTTCACATTAGGGCATAATGCCTTCAAGGAGGTCCTTGTATCACAAAATATATAAGAGCCATTTTTTCTTGGGACACTAAATCTAAAAGTACTTTGAAACATTATTAGCTATGGGTGTTGGATTCATATGAGGAATTATGAAATGCCATCATGACCATGCCTAAAAATTCACATCCCATCCACCCATCAAATGGAAATTTCAAAATTGTGTATATTAATTATTAGTGCTAAATAAAAGGAAATGTACGTTGTAAGGGACATTGAAGCATAGATGAGTAGTTGATTATTAACCAATTTTTCTTATTTATCTTAATTATTGATCTCTTGTGTTGATAAATAGGCTAAGAACGAGCTATATTCTTTTTGCTCTGCTTTTTAGCACTGAGGACTATATGTTTTTTTATCAACAGTGAATAAAAAAAATAGGTTAAGAAGGTATTTTGTTGGCTGACATCAATGTTATGCACTATAAATGTATGTATTTAAAAGAGGACTGGTTTCATTTATATTCTTCATGTGGCTAACATAGTTTATTTAGAAGGTGATTATTGTGAATTCTTCAAGGCCACGCTCATAGTGAATTCATTAAGGCCACACTGGTTGGGTAAATCCCCCTCATAAATATGAAAGTGCCAAGTCATGAATTGTTATAATTCTTGGACAATGTCAATTACAAGACCTGGGTTGAGCATACTAGAATTTTAGATCATTTTCTTGTGATGTTTATATAAACCATAACTAGTGTTCTAAAATTCAAAATGAGCACCACATCCCAATTCTAGGGAAAATATCCCCTATGGAGGGCCAATATGGTGGTTTGGGACCACACACATGGACCATGACCCCCATAGTAAGATCTCTAAATCCATCTGAATTGTTAAAATTTAGTAAAATATTGTAGAAATTCATTATCAAAATTGTAATTTTAGTGACACATTAACTAAAAATGACTAACATAAATGACTAATTCGCATTAATCGTTGATATCTAGTCATATTTATATTCCCATGACTAAATTAGTCATTTATGCTAGTCATTTTTATTTTAGTCACTTGTTATCTAGTCATATATTTTATCTCGTGACTAAATTAGTCGTTTTTAGTTGGCTTAGTCAAAATTGTTCAATTTTAGTCATTTATCCCTTGAAAAAATAGTGGTGACTAATGTTTTTAGTCGCCTAGTCACTTATCTCTCATTTTGTACTAGTGAATATTCAGTATATGTAAGTAAATGAAGCCTTGATGCAAGATATGGATATAACATAATGATATTTCAAGGATAATCCTACCTTCCCCCCACCGTCATTATGTACTACATACCCTCTTTCTCATAGTTTCCCCTTCTTGATCCCTCCTGCACACATATCCCTCTACTATGGATTTCTTATCCTCATAGGTAATATAATGCAAGAAGTCTAGACAAGTGACCATTCTTAGCTACTACGCTATTTCCATTTTTCATTTCCCTGTCTTCAATTCTCCCCAACCTATGGCAATTGGAAACTCATAGCCTAGAATGAAGCACACCCTCTTTGAAGTCCATACTTGTTAGTAACGTTTTAGGTTTTTGATATCAATTTGATGGTTGATCTTAATTGTTTTTGCGCTTGTATTGTTTGTGTTTCTAGTGGAAGCATATAATTAAAGAGATCAATAACATAGAAAAAAAAGAACAATGGAAATCACACGAATTTGACATAGAGATTTTACATGGTAAAAATCTCAGAAGGGAAGCATCCATGGAGCACATACTATTTGTATTCTTATTGCTCAAAGATGGATATTAAAATAGCCTTAAGGATTACAACCATTCTTCACATTCACTCACACCATGATCTTTTCCTCTACAAGATTACATGGATTTATAGCACTTCTTACACTGTTACATGAAAATTACCAATTAATTACACATTCTAACTTGAGTTGATTGGTCTCAACTGAAGCAAAATTAAAGGGATCTAGAAGATGCCATAATCCAAATTCATGGGAATTGGTTGTCACATTATCCAACAATCTCCACCTTGACAATAATTTACCTTATACCTTTCCCATTTTTATTCATCACCTTTCTTGCAAGCCAAGAGAAGCCAAGCACCACCGGAGCTTCTCTAATATGACTAGTTTCGTGAACATTTCTACAAAATTCTTTTGAGTGTGAACCTTTTCAAGAACCACTCTACCTTCATCACTAACTTGTCTTACAAAATGGTATTTTATAGGAATATGTTTTGTTTTACTATGATAAGCTGGATTTTTAGCCAAATGTATAGCACTTTAACTATCAAAAAATATTTTTACATTATTTTGACACCTTTCAAACTCACCCAACAAACCTTTCAACCAGATTGCCTCTTTGAAAGCATGCAATGTAGATATATAGTCCTCTTCTGTAGTGGATAAAGCAACAATGTTTTGATTCTTTCGCATCCGACTAATAGGACCACCTACAAGAGTAAAGGCATATCCTGAAATGGATCTCCTTTTATCCAAATCTCCTACAACATTTGAATTTCCATAGCCACATATTTCATCACAACACCATTAAAGGTGATACAGTAATTACTTGTGCCTATGAGATACTGAAACACCCATTTCATTGCTTCCCAATGTTATTTGCTTGGATTTTCAATGAATCTACTGACAACACCAATTGCATGTGAAATGTATGGTCTAGTATAGACCATCAAATACATCAAATTTCCTACTACATTAGCATAAGGTACATGATACATATACTCCTTTTCTTCATCATTACTAGGACTCAAACTTGAAGAAAGATTAAAATGGGAAGATAAAGGGATATGAACATGTTTCACATTATTCATACCAAATCGGATAAAGTATTTTTTCCATGTACTTTACATGTTATAACCATAACTTACCATTTTCCCTATATCTATGTATTTCCATGCCCAAGATCCTTTTTACTGCTCCTAGATCCTTCATATCAAACATCCTAGATAGCTGAGCCTTCAACCTGTTGATTTCAAACATGCTCTTGCTTGCTAGAAGCATATCGTCAACATATAACACCAACACAGTGAATATGCCATTTTCCACATTTTTAAATTAAACACAATGATCATACTCACTTCTGGTAAAATTTTGGCTCGCCATCAAGGAATCCAAATTCTTGTACCATTTCCTGGGAGGTTGATTCAGGACAGAGAATGACTTCCTGAGCTTGCAAAAAAACCCTACTTTGTTATTCCAAACAAACCCTTCTGGTTGTTCCATGTAAGTTTCCTCATCCAAATCCCCATGTAGAAAAGCAGTTTTAGCATCTAGCTACTCTAACTCAAGATCAAGTAAAGCAGCTAGTGCTAATACTAACCGAATAGAAACAAGCTTAAAAACTAGTGAAAAAATATCATGGAAATCGATACATTCCTTCTGAGAATGCCCCTTTTCTACCAGCGTTGCTTTGTACTTATCAACCTTATCATCAACACCTTTTTTAGCTTGTAGACCCATTTAAATCCAACAACTTTCCTGTCCTTTAGAAGTTCCACCAGGTACCATGTTTTATTATTTTCCAATGCATCCATTTATTCTTTCATTTCTAATTTCCATTTCTAATTTTTAGATGCCTCCATTGCTTCCTGATAAGAACTAGGCTCCCCATCATTAGAAATCAAAGCATCATATGAAGCATAATCTTCATACCTTTTTGGAAAAGTTCTGACCCATGTAGATCTTCACAAAGTTTGTTGTGGCTATGACATTTCCTTTGTTTCTTGGAAATCTTCTGTAATCTCATGTACATCTGTAGGAGCTTCTTTATGGATGTACTCATGATCCTCCTTTCTTGTAGATGGCCAAGTCTCCAATTGAAATTTCTGAATCTGGGATTCCTTTTCCTGTTTCATCTCAACATCTACTACATCTAATTTCATGAGTGACGATTCATAAAACACAACATCTCTGTTAATGATGATCTTGTGGGAAGTAGGATCCCACAATTTGTACCCATTAATTCCATCACCATATCCAACAAAGATGTAACATTTTGAAATCAGATCTAATTTAGAACACTGATTATTTGGAATTAAGGCATAAGTATCGCAACCAAAAATATTAAGATTAGAATAATCACAAGGGTTTCCTTTCCATACCTCTTCCATAATCTTACAATTTATTACATTTGATGGTGATCGATTTACCAGATAACATGTTGTAAGAACTGCTTTTCCCACAACTCCTACTGCAGTTTGGAATTACTAAGCATGCACCTTTCTCTCACTAAAAGACTCTTATTCATGCATTCAACAACACCATTTTGCTGAGGAGTGTAGACCGTGGTTTTATTCCTTTTGATCCTAGCTTATTTGCAATAGTTATCAAAATCCTTAGATGTGAACTCACCTCCATTATTTTTTCTAAGAAAGTTGTTGACTTGTCAATTCTCTTTTCAACCAAATCTCTAAATTGCCTAAAATAATTAAAGACATCAGCCTTTCTTTTAAGTAAGTTGATCCAAACCTTTCTAGATTAATCACCTATAAATGTAATAAAATATGATGATCCTACAAAATAAACTGTAGGGGATGGTCCCCACACATCATAATGAATGTAATCTAGAATACCTTTACTAATATGCTTCCATGTTTTAAACTTCTATCTATTCTATTTTCCGAACATACAATGTTTGTAGAAATTAAAATTCAGATATTTTAAGATAGGAAGTAACTTACGATCAACAAGTACCTTCATCCCTTTCTCGCTCATATGACCAAATAAATAATTCCATAAACGCGTGGTGTCATTTGCAACTTCAAACACAACTGCTGCTTGACTAACAACACTCCAACAACATTGTCATATTCAAAATCCTCTGAATTATTAAACCACTTAGAGGTGATAAGATGATTCCAGGAATTAGGAAGTGTACAAAGCAAATTAATTTCCTTTTCTTCATCACTAAATTTTTCACCCAAACTAGTTAACTGACAAATCAAATCATTAAAAATATTTAAATGATCAGGGATCTTCATACATTTATCCATTCACAGGGCATATAATTTTATTTTCAAACAAATCCCATTTGTCAAGGATTTTTTCATGTAGAGGATTTCAAGCTTATTCCATAATCCAACTGATGTTTCTTCTCCAATAATGTTGAACATAACTTCATCTACAAGGCAAAAATGTTACTTAGTTATTTACATAGCTAAGTAAGCCTCGGGGAATCCATAGGACCCCTACATCAAAGAAATAAAAAGGTTAGTAGGTATAAAAATTATATTTTCGTCAAGTTGCTAAGGTTGGATTAAATGATGATATAAAAGTAAGTCGACACATTAATGTTGTAAGCCTTTGAAACAAAAAGAAGTGACATTCATATATGAGATAAAATTTCTTGAGTCTTAACGCTTATTTTTCTGACAGTAACTTCATAAACATTTATGACACTACGATAGTTTAAAATGAATCGAGACAATGCATTAATAAATACAAGAACGACATCATATATATGATAGAACAGTTCTTATTAAGACATCTGTCATTAAGAATATCTTCCGCATAACAAATAAATGGCATATATACTAATAAGAAAAAAAATTAAATTTTCATGAAATTTGGGGATGTTACATGTGGTATCAGAGCGCAAGCTCAAACTCTAGGCCTGAAAGTGGCTCAACTCACCCAAACAAAATTTAGAACAGAAAATACATTTACTAATTTTGTTTAATTTTTATTTTCAGTTTCAACACTTATTTAAATTTACAGGTATGTAAGGACTATAAGAGTAAGGTGAAGATAGGTCCCACCTTAATGATGAAAATAATAGTTAACAAGAACACATTAATGCGGGAAATATATTTGTTGAATTAAACAAAAAACTCATCTGAATTATTGAGAACTGTAAGAGATTTAAAAACATAAATAAAAACTGTTAAAGAGGAGAACGAATGGATTCTAAAAGCTCAAGAGGAGCTGAATCAAATCCTGTTGGATAAATTCCATAATAATGATAAGAATGAACGAACAAAAATAATTCTGAATCTGAATCATGCCTTACAAATGAAAAGGTAAAAAGCTAAAACTTATTGATTATGGAACTAGTTCTTCTTCTAAAATTAATATTAAATCGCACAGGAAGAAGCATCAATATTCCAACGATAGTAGCGAAAGTGACTGCTACACTAAAAAGAAGAAATATAAACCATATGAAGAAATTTGTAGAGAATTTAAGAAGATTAAACCACCAACTTTTAATGGGGAAACATAAAAGACTGAGGAAGCCAAATCATGGTTGTTTAGTAAGAATAAATATTTCCAAATTTACAACTACTCAAGTCGGTTAAAAACTAAAATGGAAATTTATAATTTGACAGGTAAAGCCAACATTTGGTGGCAAGATTTGAAGCAAGTAAAAGGCTTAAAAGAGAGGAATGTAAACTGGAGTAGTTTTAAGAGGTATTTTAAAAGAAAATTTCTATCGGAACAATATTACGAGGAATGAGCTAAAGAGTTTTATGAATTAAAGCTAGGTTCCATGGATATGAAGGAATTAAGCAACAAGTTTTTAAATTTATTAAGGTATGTGCCTTAAATTATGGAAGAAAATCCTATGGCACAGAGGTTTTTGCGTTGTTTACCCTCTCATATAAAGGACGGAATTGAGTGTGACAATCCTAGAACTCTTGAAGAGGCCATGAGGAAAGCAAATATCTATTATGAACATAACATGAAGAGGGAAGGCATACCAAACTGGAAGGAAAAGAAGCCTAATAATTTTGAACAAAGAAATAAACATTACTCATTTAATCAAAATTTTAGAAATAATAATTCACACAATTTTTCTAACAGAAAATTTCAAGGAAATAATCCAAAAAGCAATGTACAACCATGTTTTACAGCTGCAAGAAACAAAGATCCGCCTAATAATTATGTTAAAAACAACAAACAAAAGGAAATTGTAAAATGTTGGCATTGTTAGGGTCATCACTGTGCATCAAACTGACCGAACAGAAAGAGAGTAGTCAACAACATACATACAGTACAAGGAGAAGCAAGAGTTGGAGATTTAGCAAGGGAAATGCCCAGGATTAATGCACCATTGGAAAATAGACAAGTTGATCATCAAACTTCCATGGTTTAAATAGAAGATACGCTGAAAAATAAACCTATATCTATTTTGATTGATCTAGGGGCAATCCTGAGTTATGTATCTCCAAGTATATTAGAGAAATGTAAACTGCATGTAAAAACGTTTGAGAAATCCTGGCTGGTTCAACTAGCTATAGGTACAAAAAGAAAGGTAGTTGATTTTGTTAATAACTGTGAATTGCATATGAATCAGTTTATAACTCAAGTAAAGTTAAATGTACTACATTTAGGATCATATGATATCTTGATTGGAATGGATTGGATGGAAAAGCATAGGGTAGTATTAAATTGTTTTGAAAAATCTTTTACTTGCTTAAATGATGAACATGAAACAGTAACAGTAAAAGCGATTCCTAGAAACGCTTCAGTTAGACAAATTTTTGCTTTGCAAGTTAAAAGGGTTGTTCGTAAGGGTTGTAAAATGTTTGCTGTAAATGTAATTAATGATGAATAGTGAACTAAGGAAGATAAGTTAAAGTTGGAAGACATACCCATTCTAAAAGAATTTTCTGATGTATTCCTAGAAGAAATTATAGGACTACCTCTGAAAATCGAATTAGATTTCACCATTCAGCTCGTACTGTGAGCAGTAGCAAATTCAAAGGCTCCTTACATAATGAATATTCTGGAACTTAACAAACTTAAATCACAATTAAAAGAATCGATTGATAAAAATTATATAAGGCCCAGTGTGTCTCCATGGGGAGCACCTGTTATTTTCGTTAAAAATAAGAACGATACATTGCGTTTATGCATAGACTACCGTCAGTTAAATAAAATGACTATTAAAAATGGATATCCTCTGCCCCTCATAGAAAATCTATTCATAAGCTATGCGGAGTCACGATATTCTCTAAAATAGACATGAGGTCTGGGTACCATCAAGTCAGAATTAAAGATGAGGACATCTTTAAAATTGCTTTTAGAACTCACTACGAGCATTATGAGTTTGTGGTTATGCCCTTTGGGCTCTCCAACAGTTTTCATGTGTCGTATGAATAATGTTTTACATCAGTACTTAGATAAGTTTGTAATTGTTTTCATTGACGACATTTTAATTTATTCTAAGACTAAAGAAGAACATGAAGAACACTTAAAGATAATTTTACACGTGTTAAGAGAACACCAACTTTATGCTAAATTCAGCAAATATGATTTCTTCAAAGATAAAATACAATATCTAGGGCATGTGATATCTAAGGATGGAATCGGAGTAGACCCAGACAAGATAAAAGCAATTAATGAATGGCCTGCCCCTAAAGACGTAACTGGTCTACGATCTTTCATGGGAATTACAGGTTACTACCGAAAGTTTCTAGAAGGATTCTCGCGAATCGCTAATCCTATAACTTCTTTGCAAAAGAAGGGTAAGAAATTTGTTTGGGATCAAAAGTGTGAAGAAAGTTTTAAGAAATTAAAGGAATTATTAGCAACTGCACCTATTTTAAAAATAGTGGATCCAAACAAAGACTTTGTTATATGCAAGGATGCATGCAACGATTGTCTTGGTGGAGTCTTAACACAAGAGGTTCATGTAATAGCTTATGAGTCTAGGAAGCTAAAAATTCACGAAAACAGCTACACTACTTACGACTTAGGGTTGGCTGCTGTGATACATGATTTAAAAATGTGACGCCATCATCTAATCGAAAGGAAGTTTTCATTAATGACAGATAATAAGGGTTTAAAATATTTGTTGGATCAACCAAATTTAAACGCAAGGCAAGCGAGGTGGCTAGATTTCCTTATCGAATATGATTTTTCGAGATTTAGCACATTAAAGGAAAAGAAAATAAAGTTGCTGATGCTTTAACCAAAAATGCAAGATTAAATTTTGTAGCAGTAATCAACACTTATAAAACAGATTTGGAAAATCAGCTTGAAGAAGGAATAAAATTGGATGATAATTATTTAAAATTACAGCAAAGGGTTGTTGAAAATATATCAAAAAATTTGATAACAGATTTAGTCTGAATGAACAAGGGTTAATGATGTATAAAAATAGACTGTATGTACCCAATGTACCCAAAGTTAAGCTGTTGATTTTAAATGAAGTACATAAAAGTCCTTATTCAAGACATCCTAGTTACCAAAAGATGATAACCATGCTGAGGAAGGATTACTTTTGGTCAAATATGAAAAATGAGGTAGCTAAATACATTGCTAGGTGTATGGAATGTCAGCAGATAAAGGCTGAGCACCAACACCCAGCTAGACTATTGCAACCACTACCAGTTCCAGATTGGAAGTGGGAAATAATTAGTATTGATTTTATAACTGGTTTACATAAACGTTAGAAACATAATGATTCTATAATGGTATTCATGGACAAGATTAGTAAAGAATCCCATTTCATACCTGTTAAAACCACTTACAAGGTTGCTAACATTGATGAAATTTTTATGAAACAAATTTTTTCGTTTGCATGGAATTCCTAAAGTCATAATTTCTGATAGAGACTCTAAATTTACGGGAAATTTCTGGAAGTCTTTGTTTAAAGGTTTGGATACTACCTTAAATTTCAGTACATCATTTCATACACAAACAGATGAGCAAACAGAGAGAGTGAATCATACTCTTGAAGATATGTTAAGAATGTATGTTACAGATTAGCTAAGTAAATGGGAAGAATTTCTGCACTTAGCTGAATTCGCTTATAATAATCATTATCAAGCTTGAGCAAAACTCAGTCCATTTAAAATATTATATGGTAGAAAATGTAATACACCTATTTCATGGAGTAATCCACTTGACAGGTTGATGTTAGGACCTCAGTTATTGAAAGAAATGGAACTAACAATGAAATAGGTACAAGGCAATTTAAAAATTGCACAAGATCGACAGAAAAGTCATGTAGATCTAAAAAGAATGCAGAAAGAGTTTCAGGTTGGTGAGCATGTTTTTATCAAGATAGAACCCAAAAAGAGTTCCTTAAAATTAGGGAGCTGTGCTAAACTAGCAGCAAGGTATTCTGGACCTTTTGAAATACTGTCTAGGGTTGGACCAGTGCCATATCAATTGGCCTTGCCACCGATACTTAAAGTACATAATGTATTTTACATTTCTAGGTATGTGCATGATGCTACTCATGTGATTAATTGGAATGATGTACAGGTCGAACCAGAAGGATATTTTCTGGTGGAAAGGGACTGTATCCTCGATAGGAGGAAAATTTTACTTCGGAATCGCACCGTTGGACATGTAAATGTGCAATGGAAACACCTTAGTCCATATGAAGTAACCTAGGAATTGGAAAGTAATATGCGGGTGGCATATCCAGTTCTGTTCCAAGAAGATGTAGAGGATGACGAATAAAGCAACATCGAGGACGATGTTGAACTTAAGAGGGGGTGTTTGTCACATACCCAAATTCTGAACATTTTATTTCATGAGAAAAACATTATGTTATGTGTTATTGTAAATTTCTATGATTATTGACCAAGTGGGGTCAAGGATGACTGCAATTAATTACTTTAATATTTTATTATTAATAAATAAAAGAGGAGACAAATATCCCAAGGAGACTGTTGAAAGAGTGTTCACAGACCCACCAGGAGGAATGAACTGGGATGGAGAGCAAATTGACACTTGGAAGCATAATCAATGCACCTCTAGCTGTTGCAGGTGGCAACTTCCCTACATTAATGGTCATGTTCCCCAAGAAAGTGTCCAACAGAGCAGGTGGCTCAATAATTGTAAAAGCTGACCAAATACCTAGGCAATCTATTACACCCATCGAATTGGAGCAGGAGGCTAATCAATTTTTACCTTGTGATAATTTTGAACTAGAGAGCAAGAGAAAAATCAGATGAGAATTCGATGAGGGGAAAGCTAGAGGGATTGACTGAGATAAGACTGTTAATCTGAGTTAGTACTGCTTTATGCAAAACTTAATATTGTGGAAAAGTAGAAGTCTCATTCTGGAGTATTGTCAACATCACTGTTGAGTTGTAGAGGATAACAGTTGCATCCACACAGCATCATCATCCTAGTGGTTTAGTGAACAGGATCAGGGGTCCTAACGCAAGTGATTTGGCTGTCTTCAAGAGTAGGTTGGGAGGAACGGGCTCCCTTGGGTGTGTGTTTCTCTCTTCAGTTTTCAGGTTCTTATCGTCTTATGGCTTTATTTTACTGTATTTTTATTTCTGAAAGTGTTTAAGTATTTTAGGAACTGCATATTTAATTCAGTCAGGTTAAGAGCTAATTATAAATGTGATTTTGTACTGTGATTGAAGAAATATTTTAGAAATGCAGTATGATTGATTAAAATACGTCTCTGTATTTTTCCACACATGTTATGTGTCGTACTCTAGTATAGAGAAGTTAAATTATAAATAGATTCGAATGATTGGTTTTCATAGATAAAAATCTGTTTTATTTCAATACAGCCATTTTGTCTTAATTTCAGTAAATCTACTCTGTACTAAATGCAGTAAAATATTATTCATCTAGTAAATAGAATTTTTTTTAATAGTAGCACATTACATAACATCGCATTGCATATTACAGAAGTAACAATCTTTGAATCAAATTCATACTCATAACAAAACCTAGGATAAAAGCATTGCATTTTTATTTATAAGTAACAGTAATCGAATAAATTTTAAATGATTAAAGGAACCTTATCAAAACCAAACCCTTAGGTTTTATAAACAATGTATATTGCAAACCCTAATAGTATTAAAGTTCATGATACAGGTTAGTTTATAAACCAATTGAAAACTAGAAAATTTCATAACATCTATATACATGTATTTATCTATCATCCAACAATAAGTATTATGCATCGATTCACTATAATTATCCATCTAAATTATGTCACACAAGGACCTTTCAATAAACTTCAAACATGCTAAGTCGAATACATTTCTGGAGAAAAACTCTCTTATCATATTAATTTTCAACTATCAAATTATACAAGGAATTTATAACAGTATAACTTTAAACATTAGAGACTTGTGTTCGAGACCCGCAAGGGCTCACCCAATGGGTCAACACAATTTAAAATATACAACCCGTTTGTACAGAATTCAAAGCTTGGTACAAGGTTCGGGAAATCTATACAGGTCCCTATGCCATCTCTTTAAAAATATTTATAACTTAATCGACTACGCAGGGGTTTAGGGTTCAAGTATCGACTCACCCAAACCTACTGTTTGGAATTATATTTCTCACTTTTAAACTTAAGTGCATAAATAAGAACTGGGTTGGAAACACTTAGTAACTATCTACTAAAACATTTATAACATTTAGGGTGTTCACCCTGCAACAAGTCCATAGCCGGAAGGACTTCTACCAATCGAAATACAACGACATTGAAGTATCCATACAAAATGATGAGAAGGCCGTGAGTTGAGTTCGAACATTAAAACACTTTACGTAGAAAAAAAAACCAGAAGTTAACATTTATTAATCCATATTTTCATTTATAGAACAATACTTAAGAAAAAACGTTGCAAAACCAACACATAGCCAAAGGCTCAAGAGTCCAAGCCTCTTAGTTCTACAAAATCCCATTACAGCTTACATGGCGTAAAAACTAAATGTAAGAACGAAATACAGATGGAAACCTCATCTCAGCATTTCCCAAATTGATAATTTTGTACTTCCATCACCTAGACATCACGAGTTATGACTCAGGGTTTTCCAGAGAGTCGTCAAGGCTTACCAGGGCATTCGTCGAAACCACGAATGAGTATTTTTTCCCAGGGTTTAGTTGCAAGCTCAACTGAGAGGAAAACCTATCATTTCATTTTAAAACATCAAGTAAAAGGGAATTAAATTAATGATTTAAAAATTGAATACACGTAAACCAAAATGATTTGTGCAGCTTTGCAACTAATAGCTCACCTATGGTAGGTGCCATTCAACTGAGCATCCACCCATAGCTTAGGAACCATATTCGACAAACCTGGAACATCGCTGAAACATTTCAAACCCTAACAATTCAGAATCCTGTCGGCCTCTACCACATGTTTTGAAAACTAAACAAAATGACAAGAGCTGGTGAGGGTTATAGTCATTCAAAGCGCGTTTAGGGTTTATCCAAAAACCCAATCCATTCATGTGGTCCATGCCACGGAGCTTCCATGATGAATTCCAGTAAGACAACATTAATATCAACATTTAATTGTCGTCCTGCCAACGTGCTAGAAGGGAACTCCACTATGAGTTTTTACGTTGATAGTTATGTATAGTAAACCATTAGTCCAATGTCTCTTGTTAATGTAAAGTCGTTACTCAATACAACAAGTGTAATCGTGGCCAAGGGTTAATACCTTGCCACATGTAAATAAATACACATATAAGAACTATAAACATTAAGGTTCGACCATATGGTGATGTTCCATGATCACATCATAATAATAATCAAAACAATAATTGTAATTTCTAACATGTTGATTCATTTTATTAATCAACATCAAACCTTATTAATGAACAAACTCACGAGTTCAAGCTAAAATTTATATGCTTTTAAAACCATATATAAGTGTCATTTAAAGGAAAACAACAACATAAGCTAGGGTAGGTCTTACCCTAGGTCCTCAAGTAGAATTTTTTCTCTTGTGTGTCGTTAATGCCAAAGTATAGGGTAATTAAAACAAACTAATTTAATGTACAGTAAATGGATCTTCAAACTGATGATAATAATCTCACCTACAATTTTGCACAAATAGGATTAAGAGCATTAGCTATGTAAATAGCTAAGTAAGCCTCAGGGAATCCATAAGACCCCTTCATCAAAGAAAATAAAAAGGTTAGTAGGTATAAAAATTATATTTTTGTCAAGTTGATAAGGTTGGATTAAATGCTGATCTAAAATTAAGTCGACACATTAATGTTGTAAGCCTTTGAAACAAAAAGAAGCGACATTCATATATGAGATAAAATTTCTTGAGTCTTAACACTTATTTTTCCGACAGTAACTTCATAAACATTTATCACACTACAATAGTTTAAAATGAATCAAGACGATGCATTGATAAACACAAGAACGACATCATATATATGATAGAATAGTTCTTATTGAGGTAGCTGTCATTAAGAATATCTTCCGCATAACAAAGAAATGGCATATATACTAATAAGAAATATTTTTAAATTTTCATGAATTTTTTTTAAATCTTCATGAAATTTGGGGATGTTACATAAATTAATTCTTCTAGCTAAGCATAGTGGTAGCTTCAAAGGGGGTAGTATCAGAGGCAGGTTTTGGCTAAGTCATGTTATCTTTGTTGATGATGTTTTAATTTTCTGTGATGGCTCTTACAGATACTTGGCGAAATTCTCTAGTATATTATATTTATTTTGCTTTGTTACATGTATGAAATTGAATGATCAGCAGAAGGTATATAAGGGGATGACTAGTCCCATTTTAGATGATTTTTCATTTATAACGTTTTGATCCTTCATAATGGATTGAGTTATATGGGCCTAATACTTAAACTAGTTTCATATATTAAGAAAGATTGGGACTGGTTTGTCGCTAAATGCAAAATGCATATTTCTCAATGGTCTTTTTGTTGTCTCTCTAAAGTTGGGAGACTAGTGTAGTTATATCAATTCTAGAGTCAACTCATGTATATTGGATGTCTCTCTCTTGGATTCCTCTTGGATGTCAACTCATGTATATTGATGTTCCAATTCTTTTGGTTAGGAAATCTACAACAAAAAGGGATGGTTTGGATCAATTGGAAATCTCTCACCTTTCCTAAATGCCTTGGTGGATGGAGAATTAAATTCTTGCCAAACTTTTCTAAGGATTTGGTAGCCAAATGTGTTTGGAGATTAATTATAGGTTTTAGTATATGGAAAGAAGTGATTATTCAAAAATATATAGAACCTTTTTCTATTTGTGAGTGGCTCCAAAATCCTTCTAAATTAATTAATAATGTCTCTATTTTTTAGAAAGTTGATGTGTCATCGTTTGGTCTGTTTTTCAATATTGGGTTAGCTTGGAAGGTAGGAGAAGGTTGCATCATCTGGGTGGAAGAGGATTCATTTTTTGGGAGTGAAGATGCTCACTCCTTTCATTTTCATTTGATTATGCAGCTCACATTTAAAGGTTTATTTACCTTTAAACAATTTGTAGTTCCAGCGTCTTCTTCATTGATGAGTGAAGATTGGAAGGGAATGTAGATTCTCTTGGTTTCACTTTTAAATAAAAGGCTTATGCTAAGAAAATATTTCAATGTCATTTGAGACTTAATTAGTAGAAGGATGCCTTGGTCTGGGCTAGAGATCCACACGGTGTTTATACTCCTAATTGTGTATGGAACCTTTATGGAATATAACGAGTTGGAGAAGCATGTTTGGTGGTATGGAGCAGTTTGGAAATTCAAGTGTTGAGTAAAATAAAATATTCTCATGTTGTTTTTCTTGCGGGATAAAGTTCTAACATGTGATCATATGCAAAGAAGAAATTGGGAAGAGCCTGGTAGGTGTTATTTGTGTAAACAAGATGAGGAGACCAATTACCACTTCATTGTTGAATGCCATTATGTTTCTCAGTTTTGGAACAATTAAGGAAACCTTTTATAGTTGAGATTCTCTTGGACATGTGTGACATCCCCATCCCTCAATCTAGCCAACATGAGGGGAAATTAACTAAACCAAGGCCTCAAAATTTCTCCCCATAGCCATAATTACGAATTCATACAATTAAATGCATGTGCAGACATGAAATAGAACACTTAGTGGAAATAAAATGGATCCACAAACAAACAACATGCAATTCCAAGCATAATTGTCACATGCATAGACATAAAAATCATTGCACATCAAATATATAACAATACTTATCTTTAAACAAAGAAGATCGAAGGAATTGGCTATGTAAGAGCAATTTTCCACCCATCCATAGGCACTCTATCCAACATATACTCTTTCTACTGAGAGGCCACCACCAAGATGGAATATGAGGCCACCTGGGCGAAGGAAACACCTACAAGCTTCTCTCTCTTAGCCCACAACCCAATATGATCTTTATGCTAAGCCAAAAACTCAACTAGAGCTCTATAAGGGCCTCACTAAGCCATCACAACCATGGCACTCATTCCAACTACCCCACACAACATAAGGAAGTCATTTCCCTTCACTAATCCACAGTTCCCTAATGAAATACACCCCTTATAATGCTTACCAATGTGTGTAGTAAGAGTCCAACCTGTTGTATGCTAATGGAAAACCTCCTTCAATGTTAATCCATGGTTTCTCAAGCTTCCAAAAGTAGAAGAACTTAATTGGTAAAGGTTTGTAGCTTGCCAAACCTCCATGCTCACCCACAACCATCTATTTTCCCCTTCCAAAAATGCAACTTTGTCTTCAAATTCGAATTTATGGATTAAACACAGTCTGCTAATGGTCATGAACAACAATGGAAAACTCTACGTAGTGTAGGAGCATGCATGAGAGAATGCGAATGATCAAAATAGTGTTGACTCCAAGGATATAAGGTAAGGGTGAAAAGACAACTGACATAGCTTCTTACCATAGAAGATATAGAACCACTGACAACTAACATTACTATCACAACACCCATGCTTCAATAATTACATGAAGTGAGTTTTCCGACAAACCTCACATATGCATTCAAGGATTGGATTTAATAGTCAAGAGAAGGTAATTGGCTTATTTAAAGCACATGGAAAATTTTGGATGAGTTCTATGGTTGACACATGGAAACATAGGATTTGGTTTCCCCATAGGCCCCCTTCCTGTTCCCCTCTCATGGAATCATAGCTCGGCTAGTGCTCTTTACACATCCATCTTGGACCATTTTATTAATCTTCAACATAATATTTATACACATTTCGAATTTGCATGATAAGCCAATCATATGGTCCAAATGAAAACATATACATTATACATGTCTAAGTCATTCACTAGTTGGGCCTTGGCCTTGAGCTCCACCCTAGGAATCCATAGTATATTTATATAATTTACATAATTTTGATTAAATACATCCCAAGTGAAAATTGATAGTATTACAACATGCTACTTAGGTCAAAAGAGCCATAAACATTGATGTCTTAATCTAGGTTTCAATGCAATTAGAATTCTGGCTTCAATTTTTGGTTGGCAAGTTTGGATTTCAAGGAATCAATGTCTTTTTTAAGATACTTTCACCTCTCCTCTCATTTGTGCCAATCGGAGTCTGGCTATATTGAAAAGCTTTCTTAATATAAGTAAGGTTGTTCCCTCATGCCAGGTAAGGAAAAAAGCAATAAACTTTGATACTCGTTGGACCGATCAAGAGATGACTGGAGTCGGTGATATTTTACATTTGCCAAAGGACTTTAAGATTTCCTTCAGGGATGGCCTTGGTATAGGGATGAACAATTATGCCGAACTTTGTGAACTTTTATTATTGTTAGCAGCATAAAATAATATTAACCAGCTCCAAGTATTTGGTGACTTGAAAATTACAAGAGATTCGGTTGTTGTTGCGGAAAAACATCATGACATTCTCTTTCTACTGATTCTGGAAGAAGCTTTTAGGTTGAAAATATTTACAGGATGTGACATTTTCTCATATTTTCAGAGAAATTCCTTAGATAGATAAATTATCAAAGCTTGGAATAAATATGAGGCAAGGTGATTGGTTTAATTCGGAAGAAAGATTACGTGTTTCAACAAGGTTTTTCGTCCTCTAATATTTATGCCGCCATAAGCATGGACCTTAAGAGATTGTAATATTTTTGAACAAAATGCTATGAAGCTGAATGCTAATACAAGATGGAAGATCTGGTTCTACATCATATGCAAGCTGATATGTGCTCCTTATAGAGACTAAATTGTTTTCTTGATAAGTCTTGATTTGTTTTTTGAAACTAATGTAATTTGATATGTGTTCCGTATTTCTTAGCTGAATTCTTTGACTTATTTCTGAAACTGAAGAATGCAAGTTTTCTTCGAAAATAAAATTGCCAAATTTTCAAAAAATTGTTATTTGTTTTAAACATACTCTTCATTGCCACAAATTACAGATCAGCACGTAGAATCGTATTTCATCGTAGGCTGTAACAAATGAGCATATTTATTAATGAAAGCATTTCTATATACAAATGGAAACAAAAATCAAATATTACTGTCCAGACCTAAAAAATCAAGGGCTCTACTAGCCACTAGAAGGTGGTGGGGTGAGAAATGGATTCGGCGGGAATGGAATGTTTGGAATTTGTGGGAATGGAGGAACCTCTGGAAAAGGAGGAAAGCACGGAGGCAGCGGAGGAATTTTGGGAAGAGGAATTGTTGGCAGAGGAGGAAAACTGGGCAGAGGTTGCTGAGGAATAGTGGGCAGAGGCAGCGGAGGAATAGTTGGCAGAGGAGGAATAGTGGGCAGAGGCAGCGGTGGAATTGTGGGCAGAGGAGGAATACTCGGCAGGGGAGGAATAGTGGGAAGAGGCAGCGGAGGAATAGTGGGCAGAGGAGAAATACTGGGCAGAGGAGGAAAATTATTGGGCAGAGGAAGAATAGTCGACATAGGAGGAAACCCGAACTTGGGCAGGGGAGGAATAGTTGGCAGAGGAGGAATACCGAAACTGGGAAGAGGAGGGACATTGGGAAGGATATCAGGTGGAAAGTTGGGCAAGGAAGGGATTGTGGGCGTCTGTCGGCCTGGTTTCGAAGATTGATCAACATTCTCAGACATTGCTCGACCTTTCATCGTCGTGAAGAAATCTTTACGGTAACAAGATGGAGGTACAGTTTCATGGCGGTAACTGAAAGACCCTGCACTGTATGTGAGAACTCCATTGGCATCCGACTGTAGCGTGAGCTTTGATGTTGCAGACTTTAAGGGAATCCTGCACGAGTCGTAAAATCTATTGCGCGGGCTCACACGACAGTTGGTCAATTGATCAGCAGACTGAAAAATAGTGGAAGAAAGCTCCACCTTGAATTCTCCATTTTCGTCTGTTTCTCCTATAAACGATAGGGTCATCGTTTTCCTGTTGAAGCCGCATTCCACAGCTATCGAAGCACCTGTTCGTTCCTCCAAGGGGGAGAGAAACCATGCATGATCAGTACATTTGCCATCTTCTGTTTATCATATGAAAATAAAACGAATTAATATATTAAAATGACATGAAATAATACCGGATATAACGTAACCATTTTCAGAAAGCCTGTGTTCCAAACATGGATCACAGAACACCTTTCCCACAACCAGGACAGATTCAGAAGCATAATTACTTGCAACACCCAAAGCCAAGTAGGTTAATAAAAAGGCAAGAATAATTGTTATTGTAGGAACTTCAAAGGACTCCATGATCGGTGAAGATATTGAAGATATATCTAACTCTGTTGTTTCTGCTCTGGTGGGATGAAGAGTGACTTCTATATATAGTGACCTGTTCTCATTTGCTTTGGCGGTTGGGCGGCACGTAAGTACTCATGGTTTACTTCGGAGTTCACCGATTCCACGTAGCCGGCTGGGACAGAAAACGACTTCTAATTGCGGTTGGATATCTTTATTTCGTGTATCTCCGTGATTTGATTTGATTTGGAGTTGTTACAGTTTATATCAATTCATTGCATGTTTTCATATCTACAGGAAATGTAGATTCAGTTATATCATCGCGCTAAGACTCATTGATGAACAAAATATGCCCATTTTACCGCTGAAGATTACAGACGTCTCATCTTTCGAAAATGGCCGGTTCGACGATAGTGCATGTGGGTTTAAGTGAAAATAGAAAGAATTTCATAAGTGCATATCATCGACTCTTTGCCCATTCACTTTCCACTTGGCAATCGAAAGGTATATGTCGAAATTTCATCAATTTCCCAATGATTTTTTTATATTGTAAGAATCTTTGTATATATATATATATATGGAGAGTAATAACTTTGGCTACGTAAATTTATTAATTCATAAGCCTTTATGCACACAATTTAGCCTAAATAATAATTTACAACTTTAGTTCTATGGGATTTCCTTATTAGGGATAGTAAAGGAAGGCAAATCATTAGGTGAGGTTCGAGGGTGAATCTCTCCGACTTGTCATTAGGTGAGGTTCGAGGGTGAATCTCTCGGACTTGTAATAATGCCTATGTTTGTTTGTCAATCTCAATTGTAATAGTGCCTACTTTTGTTTGTCAATCTCAACTGTCTTGATATGGGTGAGGTAATATATATGGGTATTGAGAAATGGGTTCTTACTTTCAAAGTCAATGGTATGCGAAATGGGTTCTTACTTTCAAAGTCAATGGTATGCTCGATACATTATTAGGGTGGAAAAATGGTTTTAAATTGAATAGGAATTTTTGCGATTTTTTTTTTAATGATGTTGCCCTATTGCTTATCAAATGAAATATCTGGTTTAGAAGAAAAGGAAAACATAATAATTATAACAACATTGAACACCACATTATATAGTGGATGCATGGACTTGAGAAGACCACATCGGGGGGATATTAATCCCAAATCAACACACAATTACAATGAAGCAGTGAAGGGAACAACATGTCTTAATATGTGTGGCTTCACAACCAATATGAATCTTCATGAAAATAAAAATGTAAAGAAATGAAGGCTTACTTTGGAAATATTATGTAGGATGAATGGTATGTTATACAGCACATCCAATAAAGATAGGCATGAAGATGAACAATGGCAGAAAAGGCATTATATTAATGAGCTATTAAGCTGTCTTGCATATGCACAAAGATGTACATATATATTACAACAACACAATAACTATCATGTATCGGTAGAATAATTAGGGTTAAGCTAACTAACAATGATTAATCTTTAACATCCCCCCTCAATCATAAGTTAGTTAATGCCTGAAAAACTGCCTCTACTTGACAATCAACAATGTGTCAAGAAAACTCAAAGAGTGGTTTCAAGTTGACCATAAATTAATGGTTTTAAGTTGACCATTAAACTATCCTAGTAGAGAAACAACTATTAGTTAGCTTAACCTAACTGTTATACTATTACATGACAGTTATGGTGTTGTTGTAATATATATGTACATCTTTGTGCATATGCAAGATAGCTTAATAGCTCGTTAATGTGAAGCCTTTTGTGCCATGTTTGTCTTCATGTCTCTGCTTATATTTTTCATATATATTTTATGATATATTGTCTAACATGGTAAGAGAGAAGACATTGAACCAATTAAAAGCTAACACATTTCTTTATACAAAATACTTATGTTTATTGGTGCAAGTCTTGGTGAGGTATAATGAGGTTGAAGTAGAAAAACTACAAATAGAAATTTATGAAAAATGGGTCTCTTTATGGAGAATTGTTGTCATCCTTACTAAAATATAGAGATGTAGTGTTGTCATTAGTATTCTTTTCTAATATAGTTTTGAAAAAAAAAACAATATTACAAAACACATTACTAGAAAATGCGTCATGGTTTGTGTTAATTTTGCATATTTTTTACGAGTAAACTCTAGAAAAGATCATATTAGGATATTTTTTATAAGTGAACTCTAAAAGAGATCATATTAGTATATTTTTTTATAAATAAACTCAAGAAGAGATCATATTAGTATTTAGTATTCTTTTATAAGTGAACTCTAGAAGAGATCATATTAATGATGAATAATATCACTCAAAAATCTTTACAATGTCACATTAACATCGTCTTGTGTTCTATGTTACAACAAAAAACACTCAAACACGTTTGCATTAAGTTTGCATTCAAAAAGTGTATAATGATTTTCCATATCATTATAGTGCATCGTATTTATGTCTGGTTGAATGGGGAACTTTTTTTCCACATTTGTGGCATATATATGTCATAATGGAATCATATTTACATCAAGTTCGTTTTATATTTGCATTATATTTACGTTATGTTTCTATTTTATTTGATTATTAGTTATTATTTAATTATTATAATTATTTAATTTTTTTTAATTACAATTCTTATAATATTAAATATTGATAAAAGTGATGATTAGTATATGTTTAATATGAGGAAAATATAAGTATATATAAATGTAATATTTTATTAACATTGAATGAGAGTAACAAATCATGTATGTATAAATATAATTATGAAAATTCAACGCCTTAATATTCAATCAATTTTACATAATAAAAAATAAAATCAAATATATTTAAACACAATCAATAAATATTTAAGTAAATCATAAAATAGGCATTTAATTTTACATACTTATACACAAGTGGTAAGTTGCTATACCCGAAGGAAAATGCCAAATTTACTTACAACATTGCATGAAAAACTATTTACAAATATAACAAAATGAAATGAATTCAGAAATTGATTGAACTATTGCCATTTCTCTCCTGAATATGTTTGAAGTCTTCTTTATCTATACTCTATAAAACTATAATAAAAAAACATATTTTCAATAAAGTAAAAAATGACTAACATTTAAAAATGTAGTAACAAACATATAGGTTAAACAATTATCAATACCCTCCAATCCTTATGGGTTGCCCTCATCATCAACACTCTAAAAGAATATAATATATTTCAATAAAAAATAAAATTCAATAATTGAATGATTAGTTGCAACTATATATAAGTTAAAATATAAACAATTAATTAATAATTAATTACCTCAAAAATAGGATGTAAATATTCAACCATATTTTGATAAGCATTATTTAGGGAATACTTTAATTCTTCATTAGTTGCTCATGCTATATTTTTTTGTTTTCATAATAATGTGTTTCTAGTTGTGACTTTGTTGGTGATTCTAAGACTATCTATCAATAATGAGTCGACCCTCATGATTGAAATAAAATATGTGATAAATGACCACTTATCACCTCTTATTTTGTTGTCAATAGATTGAACCAATTTTTTCCCCTTTCATATTTTTCTATCATTCCTCCTATGATTGTGATCATGGACTTTAAGTTCAAATCAAACTAAATTCATATCACTAAGATTGGTCTAATAGGGACTAACACAAGCACCGAAGGTGAGATAAGAGTAGATTGCACTGCCTTTAACTTGTAGTCTGATGTTACCTTGATTTCACAGTGATTTAATACTAGTTTATTGAGGTTTAAGTAAGTTCTTTTAAATACAATAAAGGATTCCAAAAATAAAAGATTTTAGTGTGATGATTATGCTCAGAAAACATATATGTTTAATATTTAGTATCATCTCTTATGTGGTTTTTGTTAGATTGTGATAAGTTTTTGTGTTTTGATATTCCACATTAGAATTTTATAAATAAATAAAAAAATGTTGTTAAGTAAATTTATCAATATAACTAGTTTGTACTCATAACATTGTTATATAAAATTATTATAAATAAATATTGTAATAAAAAAATGTAGTTTTTACTTATAACATTATTCCATGAAATTATTATAAATAAATCTCACAATCTAAGGGAATATAGTTTTAATCCAAGGGAATATAGTTTTAGATTGTATATAAGAAATAACACTTCGTGGCCTTTTTGGAGTTATTAATTCTAATTTTATGATGAGTTTTGTTGGAAACGAAAAAACCATTGCATCAAAATAATTTTAAATCATCCATTCCATATAAATTTCTTTTAATGAATAAAAGGCTATTTAATTTTCTATATTTTATAATTTTTGATAAGAGCAGCGTGACAGGTTAACAAGTTAGTGCTAAAAAGGTAAAAGCTAAAGTTGTTATGGTTTTTACATATATACTTTGCAATTCTCCTCATATAAAGTCAACACAAAACAATATATACATAAGTCTAATTTTACTAGGGTTGTGTAGTTCACAAGCACTCCAAGTGGTTAATGATCACGCGACAAGAATGAGTGAGAGGCTTAAGGATTTGAGCACATGGGACGTCCATATTCTTAAGCCTGTTAGTGTACAAATTGATTCTTATTATTTTTATTTCAAGTTTTTTTTTCAAGGCAAGGATCTTTACTGTTTGCAATCTTTGTCATATTTATTTTGAAATCATGGTGAATAATGTCAAGAAAATCATTTCGCTCATTTGGTTGCTACTTTTGTATACAAATTTTATAAACAATATAAACATAATAATATAATAATTTTTTTAAGAATGAAAGATAAATTTAATATGAAATTTAGTAATATATGAAATTTAAATTTAATATTAAGTTATAAGTTTTTATAATATAGAGAATTTATAAAAATGTGTAGAAGTAAATAGTAATTTTATTTTAATTTTAAATATAATTGAAAGAAAAGATATATCAGAAGTTAAATTTAAATTTAGATGGTTTAATGCTCTCAATCATCTCATCTAGATTTAAAATTTATTACTATATTAGTATTTTGATAGAGGATTTTAAGATATTTTAATTGAAGATTTTTAAAGTTTTAAAGTAATTTAAAATTAAAAAGTTTTGATTGAGATAATTTAAAATTTAAAATCTTTACTAAATATTTTTAATTTATTTATTTTCCAAACATATAGAAATATTTGGGAGTAGTGAATTCCTAGAGAGCAAAAGACATTTTTTAATATCATATTATCAATTATTCCTCTTTAAAAAATATTTCTATTTCTTGAAAACTAATTTTATTTGTTAGATTTTCAAATACTTATAAAAGCAAGAACTTAATTAAATAAAAACTTGATAGGTTAAATTATATCATTTAATTTTGAAAAAGTAAATTATTTATTTTTTAAAAAAATTGTTAAATATACATACCAATTCAAAAATATTAGGGGAGAGGAGTTAGTAATAGTACTAGAAGTGGAGATAGGAGTGGTGTTAATTAACCTCAAGGTTAGAAAAACTAATTACCATTAAAGATTTATAAAAATACTTTACATACAAGTCATTATTAATATTTTCATGTTTTTTAAATTATTTATAAAAGAACTTTTTTCACGCATTTAAATAAAACAAGTATTTGAAATTTGAAATATCATTTTAAGTCATATCTAATTTTATAAAAAATACACCAAAATACATTAGGACTATAAAACTTGGAACTTTGTGGTTAACATAGCATAATTTCTGATTCGTCACACCTCAAGACAAATATAATTAGATTGAAAACATGTCAAAATATATCTGATAAACATTTGGAGAAAAAAAAACTAGGAAACATGGAAAATTAAGTTAAAAAAAATGTGAAGATACTTTAGTATTTAGTACATTTTGTTTAAATAAATTTACTACCATATATTTCTAGATTAAATTATAGTAATTATGGCATATATTTCAAAATTAAATTATGATAAATAATTTTTTTACATTGTTGAATTAAAGTGCTTATTTATCTATTATCTCACTTATTTTATAATTATGATTTATATTGTATTATTGTATAAACATAATGATAGATAATTATAATCAAATACATTAATTTTAATTATCTCTTTATTCTATGCTCTCCTTTTTCGGTTCAGGCAATGTGTAGCTATTGATGGATCTAAACCGTTTGTACCTTTCAAATTTAGTTCGATGTGGTCGAAGGATGGTGATTTTTTTTGTTTTCGAAGCTTTTAAGTTTTGATTGGGTTTCTTATGATCCACCTAGCATAGAATATGGCTCTATTCAATTTCTAAAGAATTTAAAACGAGTTAAGGAGGTCTCCATAGAATGATATTCAAGCATGTGATTGTAGAAAGATAGAATTTGAAAAGATATTGAAAAATTCCGGGTAGATTGGAATGAGGGGATCGAAGGGGTTTTGCCGTGGAAGTTTCGAGAGCATTTATTTTAGAGATGGAGAAGTGTCATAGAGATATTCTGAATTTTTGTGAAGTAGAGTGGAGGCTAAAAAATTGAGCACTTTGTTTAGTTCAAGGTGATGAAAATACAAGCTTCTTTTATCTTCATGTGAATAGAAGGAAGAACTGGAATACAATTTTGAAAATCAAAAACCTTTCAAGAGTTGAAGTCAATAGTTTGGAAGATATTTGAATGCACTGGTTCACCATTTCAAAAACCTTTTTTCAGAGGATTCTACAAATGTTGTGGAAATGATTAGTATTGATCAGCTCTTTCCTTGTATTGTTCAAGAAGCTAGTAATTATCTTTTGATGAAGGTAGTTACAAATGAAGAGCTTGGGGAGGTTCTTCATTTTTTCAAATATGACAAGAGCCCTAGTCTAGTTGGGTTCCCGATTGAATTTTTCATTGGGATGTATAAAGTTTCGGGGAACGATCTCGTATGGGTAATTGAGCAGTCTAGAAAGAATGGGAATATTTTAGTTGTTTTCAATACTACCTTTATCTTATTGATTCCAAAATCTAGCAATCTTGGATCCTTTGATGACTTTAGACTCATATCACTTTGTAACACAATCTACAAGGTAATTACTAAAAAATTTATTGCAAGAAGGATTAAGCCATTATTATCAGTAGGCATTTCTCATGAACAATTTGGGTTTATTTTTAGAAGGCATATCCATGACGTGATTGGGCTTGATTAGGAAGGCTTACACTCTATTAGAACCAAAATAGAAAAGTTGTGATAATCAAAATTGATCTCTCAAAGGGTTATGATAGAGTAAGATGGGCTTATCTAAAAAATGGTGATGATTGAACAAGGATTTTTTCCCTTTATTATGTGGGTTATGGCTTGTATTTCCTCTATATTCATCTCAATCAAGTTAAGCGATGCAATGCTCAACTTCTTCATACCTTCTCAGAGAATTTGACAAGGGTGCTCGATTGGTCCTATATTTTTCCTTTTAGTGGCATATGGCCTTAGTAAATTAACTCTTCTAGCTAAGCATAGTGGTAGCTTCAAAGTGGTTAGTATTGGAGCCAGGTTTAGGCTAACTCATATTATCTTTGTTGATGATATTTTAATTTTATATGATGGCTCTTACAGAGACTTGGAGAAATTCTCTAGTATATTATATTTATTTTGCTCTGCTACATGTATGAAAGTGAATGATCAGGAGAAGGTATATAAGGGGATGAATCGTCCCATTTTAGACTCTTATTCATTTATACCTTTTTTATCCTTCATAATGTATTGAGTTACATGGGCCTAAGACTTAAATTGGTTTCATATATTAAGAAATATTGGGACTGGTTGGTCGCTAAGACATATTTCTAATTGGTCTTTTTGTTGGCTCTCTGAAGTCAGGAGACTAGTGTAGTTAAATCAATTCTAGAGTCAACTCATGTATATTGGATGTCCCTCTCTTGGATTCCTCGTGGATTACTTGATTCGATCAACAAATTGATGTTGCAATTCTTCTGGTTAGGCAATCTACAACAAAAAGGGATGGTTTGGATCAATTGGAAATCTAAATTAATCATAATGTCTCATTGTTTGATGTGTCATTGTTTGATCTATTTTGCAATATTGGGTTAGCTTGGAAGGTAGGAGAAGGTCACATCATTTGGGTGGAAGAGGATTAATTTGTTGGGAGTGAATATGCTCACTCCTTGCCTTTTCATTTTATTATGCAGCTCACATTTAAAGGTTTATTTACCTTTAAACAATTTGTATTTCCAACGACTTCTTCATTGATGAGTGAAGATTGGAGGGGAATGTAGAATCTCTTGGTTTCATTTTTAAATAGAAGGATTATACTAAGCAACTTTTTCGATCTCATTTGAGACTTAATTAGTAGAAGGATGCCTTGGTCTGGGCTAGAGATCCACACGGTGTTTATACTCCTAAATTGGGTTATGGAACCTTTATGGAATATAACGAGTTGGAGAAGCTTGTTTGCTGGTCTGGAGCAGTTTGCAAATTCAACTATCGAGTAAAAGAAAAGATTCTCATGTGGTTTTTCTTGCGGGATAAAGTTCTAACATGAGATCATATGCAAAGAAGAAATTGGGAACAACTTGGTAGGTGTTATTTGTGCAAACAAGATGAGGATACCAATTACCACTTGATTGTTGAATGTCATTATGTTTTTCAGTTTTGGAACAATTAAGGAAACCTTTTATAGTTGATATTCTCTTGGACATGTGTGACATCCCCATCCCTCAATCTATCCAACATGAGGGGATATTACCTAAACGAGGGCGTCAAAATTTCGCACCATAGCCATAATTATGAATTCATACAATTAAATGCATGTGTAGACATGAAATAGAACACAGAGTGTAAATAAAATTGAACCACAAACAAACAACATGCAATTCCAAGCATAATTGTCACATGCATAGAAATAAAAATCATTGCACATCAAATACATAACAATACTTATCTTTAAACAAAGAAGATCCAGGGAATTGTCTGTGTAAGAGCAATTTTCCACCCATCCATAGGAACTCGATACAACATATACTCTTTTTACTGAGAGACCACACCCAAGCTGGGTTAGGAGGCCACCAGGGCGAAGGAAACACCTACAAGCTTCTCTCTCTCATCCCACAACCCAATCTGCTCTCTATGCTTAGCCAAAAACTCAACTAGAGCTCTACAGGGACCTCACTAAGCCATAACAACCATGGCACTCCTTCCAACTACCCCACACAACATATGGAGGTCATTTCCCTTCACTAATCCATAGTTCCCTCAAGAAATCCAACCCTTATAGTGCTTACCAGTGTGTGTAGTAAGAGTTCAACCTGTTTTATGCTAATGGATAACCTCCCACAATATTAATCCATGGTTTCTCAAGCATCCAAAAGTAGCAGAACTCAATGGATAAAGCTTCATAGATTTCCAAGCCTCCATGCTCACCCACAACCATCTATTTTCCCCTTCCAAAAATGCAACTCTGTCTTCAAATTCAAATTTCTGGGTTAAACACAGTTTGCTAATGGTCCTGAACAACAATGGAAAACTCTACGTAGTGTAGCATCATGCATGAGAGAATGAGAATGATCAAAATAGTGTTGACCCCAAGGATATGAGGTAAGGGTGAAAAGACAACTCGCATAACTTTTTACCATAGAAGAAATAGAACTGCTGATAGTTGGCATGACTATCACAACCCCCATGCTTCAATAATTACATGAAGTAACTTTTCCCACCAACCTCACATATGTATTCAATGATTGGATTTAATAGTCAAGAGAAGGTAATTGGCTAATTTAAGGCAGATGGCAGATTTTGGATGAGTTCTACGGTTGACACAATCAAACATAGGATTTGGTTTCTCCATAGACCCCCTTCCTATTCGCCTCTCGTGGAATCATAGCTGGACTAGTGCTCTTTACACAACCATCTTGGACAATTTTATTAATTTTCAACACAATATTTACATACATTTCGAATTGGCATGATAAGCCAATCATATGGTCCAAATGAAAACATATACATCATACATGCCTAGCCATTCACTGGTTGGGCCTTAGCCATTTTGATTAAATACATCCCAATTCAAAATTGAGGGTATTACAACAGGCGAGTTAGTTCAAGAGTGCCATAAAAATTATTGTGTTAATCTAGGTTTCAATGCAATTAGAAGTATTCCTTTAATATTGAACACGGGGCTTCACTCATTGAACTTGTTACATAGCACTATCGTTTGCAGGATATTAAAGAATATCCCTAATTTCACTAAATATTGGAAAATGTCTCATATTATCAAGTTATAATAAAAATAGGAAAACAAAAATGTGTAAAAGGAAACCCCTGCTTGACTAACACCCAATATTTATGTTACTATGTTAAATAAAAAACCCCTCCTTGAACCTTGAATATGAAGCAATGTATTTTGGAAGTTTTTGAAAGTATTCAAACACTGAAACCCCGTAATCTTGAGTTAACAAATTTGGATTTCAAGGAATCAAAGTCTTTTTTAAGGATAATTTCACGTCTCCTCTCATTTGTGCCAATCGGAGTCTAGCTATATTGAAAAGTTTTCTTCATATAAGTAAGGTTGTTCCCTCTTGGCAGGTAAGGAAAAAGGTAATAAACTTTAATACTTGTTGGACCGATCAAGAGATGACTGGAGTCGGTGTGGTCTTATTTTGATGGTGTTGCGCAGACCGATCAAGAGATGACTGGAGTCAGTGATATTTTACGTTTGCCAAAGGATTTTAAGCTTTCGTTCAGGGATGGCCTTGATCCAGGGATGAACAATTATGCCGAACTTTGTGTACTCAAGCTTTTATTATTGTTAGCAGCATAAAATAATATTAATCAGCTCCAAGTATTTGGTGATTCAAAAATTACAATAGATTGGGTTGTTAGTGTGAAAAAACATCATAACATTCTCTTTCTGTTGATTCTGGAAGAAGTTTTTAGGTTGAAATTCATTTACAGGTTGTGACCTTTTCTCATCTTTTGAGAGAAAAAATTCTTAGATAGATAAATCATCAAAGCTTGGAATGAATATGAGGCAGGGTGATTGGTATATTTTGGAAGAAAGATTATGTGTTTCAACAAGGTTTTTCGTCCTCCAATATTTATGCCGCCATGAGCATGCACCTTAAGGTCCGTCTTTTGTTGAATCTTATATTCTTAAACTTTTTGGATAATGACTCGTAATATTTTTGAACAAAATGCTATGAAGCTGAATGCTAATACAAGATGGAAGATCTGGTTCTACATCATATGCAAGCTGATATGTTCTCCTTATGGAGACTAAATTGTTTTCTTGATAAGTCTTGATTTATTTTTTGAAACTGATGTAAGTTGATATGTGTTGTGTATTTTTTAGCTGATCAAATCCTTTGACTTATTTCTTAAACTGAAGAATGTAACTTTTCTTTGAAAATAAAATTGCCAATTTAAAAAAAATATATTATTTGTTTTAAACATACTTTTCATTGCCACATGTTACAGATCAGCACGTAGAATCGTAATTCATCGTAGCAAATGAGCATCTTTATTAATGAAAGCATTTCTATATACAAATTGAAACAAAAATCAAATATTACTGTCCAGACCTGAAAAATCAAGGGCTCTACTAGCCACTAGAAGGTGGTGGGGTGATAAATGGATTCGGCGGGAATGGAATGTTTGGAATTTGTGGGAATGGAAGAACCTCTGGAAAAGGAGGAAAGCACGGAGGCAGCGGAGGAATCTTGGAAAGAGGATTTGTTGGCAGAGGAGGAAAACTGGGCAGAGGTTGCTGAGGAATAGTGGGCAGAGGCAGCGGAGGAATAGTTGGCAGAGGAGGAATAGTGGGAAGAGGCAGCTGAGGAATTGTGGGCAGAGGAGGAATACTTGGCAGAGGAGGAATATTGGGTAGAGGCAGCGGAGGAATTGTGGGCTGAGGAGGAATACTCGGCAGAGGAGAAATAGTGGGAAGAGGCAGCGGAGGAATAGCGGGCAGAGCCAGCGGGGGAATAGTTGGCAGAGGAGGAAAATTACTAGGCAGAGGAGGAATAGTCGACAGAGGAGGAAACCCGAAGTTGGGCAGGGGAGGAATAGTTGGCAGAGGAGGAATACCGAAACTGGGAAGAGGGGGGACAATGGGAAGGATATTAGGTGGAAAGTTGGGCATGGAAGGGATTGTGGGTGTCTGTCGGCCTGGTTTCGAAGATTGATCAACATTCTCAGCCATTGCTCGACCTTTCATCGTCGTGAAGAAATCCTTACTGTAACAAGATGGAGGTACAGTTTCATGGCGGTAGCTGAAAGACCCTGCACTGTATGTGAGAACTCCATTGGCATCCGACTGTAGCGTGAGCTTTGTTGTTGCAGACTTTAAGGGAATCCTGCACGAGTCGTAAAATTTATTGCGCGGCCTCACCCGACAGTTTTTCAATTGATCAGCAGACTGAAAAATAGTGGAAGGAAGCTCCACCTTGAATTCTCCATTTTCGTCTGTTTCTCCTATAAACGATAGGGTCATCGCTTTCCTGTTGAGGCCGCATTCCACAGCTATCGAAGCACCTGTTCGTTCATCCAAAGGGGAGAGAAACCATGCATGATCAGTAAATTTTCGATCTTCTGTTTATCATATGAAAATAAAACGAATTAATATATTAAAATGACATGAATACCAGATATAACGTAACCATTTTCAGAAAGCCTGTGTTCCAAACATGGATCACAGAACACCTTTCCCACAACCATGACAGATTCAGAAGCATAATTACTTGCACCACTCAAAGCCAAGTAGGTTAATAAAAAGGCAAGAAGAATTGTTATTGTAGGAACTTCAAAGGACTCCATGATCGGTGAAGATATTGAAGATATATCTAACTCTGTTGTTTCTGCTCTTGTGGGATGAAGAGTGACTTCTATATATAGTGGCCTGTTCTCATTTGCTCTGGCGGTTGAGCGGCACGTAAGTACTCATGGTTTACTTCGGAGTTCATCGATTCCACGTAGCCGGTTTTCTTGGACAGAAAACGACTTCAAATTGCTCTTCGATATCTTTATTTCGTGTATCTCCGTGATTTGATTTGATTTGGAGTTGTTACCGTTTATCAATTTGCAAGTTTTTCATATCTACAGGAAATGTAGATTCAGTTATATCATGGCGTGCCTCATGCCAAGACTCATTGCCGAACAAAATATGCCCATTTTACCGGTGAAGATTACAGACGTCTCATCTTTTGAAAATGGCCAGTTCGACGATAGTGCATGTGCGTTTAAGTGAAGATTACTTTTCTTTAATGATGTTGCCCCAATTGCTTATCAAATGAAATATCTTGTTTGGAAGCAAAGGCAAACATAATAATTATAACAACATTGAACACCACATTATCTAGTAGTGGATGCATGGACCTGAGAAGATTAGATTGTTGCCATTTTAAATCAACACACAATTATAACCAGTATAGATCTATCTTAAATCCATATTTATTAAGCACCGAGAGAGATCTAATTTCTTGAGGTGTATTTCCTTTTTTTGAAATTTAAACTCAAGAAATTTGATCTCTCTTGATTGATAGATGCACTTGATTTTTTTTAAATACTTTCCAGAATTTTTATTTTATGAGCTGACATGAATTTTTTTAAATATTTTGGGATCAATGGATATATGTATTAGATAGTCATTGATTTCATTTCGAAAATACACTTCTTTTCATTTTTTTATAGTCATTGATTACAATATTTTATTTTTGTTATTTGGTTATTATTTTGTTACTCGACAAACTCTACAAACACTCGACACATGTTACAAGATCTCTCTCTTACTACACTTGACGAACTCGATAAACACTCGACACGTGTTACAAGATCTCCCTCACACTGGACTATAGAACGCAATGAAGCATTGAAGGCAACAACTCGTCTTAAAATGCATGGCTTCACACCGAATATAAATCTTCATGAAAATAAAAATGTAAAGAAATGAGGGCTTACTTTGGAAATATTATGTGAGATGAATGGTAAGAGAAGACATCGAACAGATTAAAAACCAACACATTTCTTCATACAAAACACTAATGTTTATTGGTGTAAGTCTTGGTGAGGTATAATGAATTTGAAGTAGAAAAACTACAAATAGAAATTTATGAAAAATGGGTCTTCTTTATGGAGAATTGTTGACATCCTTACTAAAATAAAAAGATGTAGTGTTGTCATTAGTATCCTTTTCTAATACATTTAAAAAAAAAATCAATATTACAAAACACATTGCTAGTAAATGCATCATTGTTTATGTTAACTTTGCATATTTTTTTATGAGTGAACTCTAAAAGAGATCATATTAATGATGAATAATATCACTCAAAAATCTTTATAATGTCACGTTCATATCATCTTATGTTCTATATTACAACAAAAAACACTCAAACACGTTTGCATTCAAAAAGTGTATAATGCTTTTCCTTATCACGATAGTGCATCATATTTATGTCTTGTTGAATGGGGAACCTCTTTTTCCACATTTGTGGCATATATATGTCATAAATGGAATCATATATATTTGCATTATATTTACGTTATGTTTCTATTTTATCTGATTATTAGTTATTATTTAATTATTATATTTTTTAAATTTTTTTAAATTATAATCTTTATAATATTAAAATATAGCTGAAAGTGATGAAGTGTATGTTTAATATGAGCAAAATCTACATATATATAAATACAATATTCCATTAACATTGAATCAATTTCATATGCTGAGAGTAACAAATCATGTATCCATAAATATAATTATGAAAATTCACCATTTTAACATTTAATCAATTTTACATAATAAAAGATAAAATCATGTATATATAAACACAATCAATAAATTTTCAAGTAAATCATAAAATAGCCATGTCATTTTACATGCTTATATACAAGTAGTAAGTTGCTACACCCGAAGGAAAATGCCAATTTTGCATAAAAAACTATTTTCAAATATAACAAAATGAAATGAATTCGACATCAAGAGTTGATTGAACTATTGTCATTTCTCTCCTCAATATATTCTAAGTATTATTTATCTATACTCTATAAAAATACAATAAAAGAATATATTTTCAATAAAATAAAAAATGACTAACATTTAAAAATGTAGTAACAAACATAGAGATTAAACAATTATCAATACCCTCCGATCCTTATGGATTACCCTCATAATCACCACTCTAAAAGAATATATTATATTTCAATAAAAAATAGAATCCAATCAATGAATGATTAGTTCCAAGTTCTATATATAAGTTAAAACATAAACAATTAATTAGTCACTCATGCTATATTTTTTTTGTTTTCATAGCAATGTGTTTCTAGTTGTACTAGATAAGAGACTTTGTTGGTGATTTAGCGCTATCTATAAATAATTAGTCGATCCTCAAGATTGAAATAAAATATGTGATAAGTGACCACTTTTCACCTCTTATTTTGTTTTCAATGGATGCAACCAATTTTTTCCACTTTTACATTTTTCTATCATTCCTCCCATGATTATCATCATGGACTTTAAGTTCAAATCAAACTAATTTCATATCAATAAGAACATAAAAACATAATTAGATACTTAGAGAAAATTAATTAGCACACACATAAAATAACCATATAAAAATAACATAATCCATAATATACACAATCATAGTATTCAAGATATAATTTTTCCTAACAATACTTCACTCAAAACATAAGATGTAAATATGGAAAATTATAGCCTTGGTTATTGTGAAATTCTCAAGGAAGTGAGGAAAGAGAAGGGAAAAGGGAAAAAAATGGTAGAGAGGAGAATAAAAAAGGTGAGTGATTATGAGAAAAAATAAGGAGGAAGAGGAAGCATAATGAAGAAGAAGGAAAGAGAGGAGAAATTTGAATATGAAGGATGAGGAAAAAAAAAAGGAGGGGAGAGATATTAAAAAAAAGGAGAATATCATGGAAGAAGAGTTGGAAGGATGAGTTGAAAACCAAAAGAGGAGGAAAATAAGAACTAGAATTTGAAGAAGAAGGAACTAGGTGTAATAAGAGATAATGTATAAGACAAATATTGAAAAAGAAAATGGAGTATTAAGAGAAAATGAGGAAGAGGAAATATGAGGGGAGGAAGAAGGAGAAGAAGAGGACGAGGAGAAAAATAAGAAGAGGAGAAGGAAGGTGTATTTCAAGAAAAAGAGGAGGAGAGTAAGGGGGAAGAAGATGAAACATAAGGGAATATGATCCAGGTGATTTTTTTATAATGCCACCATATCAAAACTTATTCGTGATCCTATGATAAAATTTATGACAAATTTTGATCCTAAACATCGATCACTTTTGTAGGTATTAATTTTTGTTTCTATATATTTCATTACAATCATCATAAAAGCCAATAGATTCCCCTGTTTTCAATCTACATTTCTATAAACCTTGTTGAGATATTCCAATATACTAAAGAGCACCCCAAATAGATTTTATGTGAGAAACTTATGGCCTTAATAAGTTGATGTACAAACATATAGGCTCATAAGGGTCAATAATCCATTCACAACTTTACCTCTTAGGGAAAGGTTTTGGGCTTTTTTGGGTTTTTTCCTAATGTATTTTTTAGAAATTTTCATATAATGTAGTTTTAGCTTTTTGCTATAGGTTTTATGTGAATAAAACCATGAATTTAATACAAGGAAGAATAGAGTGTTGTGGTTTAATCTTTTTTTATTTTTCATCATTAGGGGATTCCATGGTAAATATCACTATGTGTATATGTGTAATATTATTTCTGATCTATTTTCACTAAGAATTTGTATGCATTTCTTAATTTGATTTTTTTTAAACTCCAAGAAGATGAGGAAATAAAAAGAGTAATGAAAGAGGGGAAGAGGGAGAAAGTAAAAGGGGAAGAGAGGGAAAGGGAGAGAGAGAGTGGGAGAGAAAGAGGAGGAGAGAAAGAGAAGAAGGAGAAAAGGGAGAGAAGGATAGAAGAATATGGAGGGAAAGAGGACAATGAAGATATACTACTTAGACTTTTTTTAACTATAAATTCCATGCTCAAAATTCAAATAGGTCATCTCCTATATAAAGTTGATTTATCGTCTCTAAAATAGAAAATTATGGACCTCCCATTTGCAAAATCCAAATGCTCTTTTATTTTAAATCTACAATTTAAAAAAAAAGGAGAAATGAAAAAAAATCTTTGATATGGTGATGCCTAAGAATTCTCCCTATCTTTCTCATGTTTAGAGCCCCCACAAGTCCCTTTCATTTCCAATATGCTCTCCCTTACATACTCACGTGAATATTAAATGAAGGGACCCCTTTTTAGTGTATGTTAGAAATGCACATGTATTGGAACATGACTCTTAATTTTGCATCATTTTTTTTTTGTTTTATATCAAGATCACATCAATTTTTGTGACCCAAACATGGAACACCTGCCATATTCTATGTCGGTTGTGGAGCCTGATCATCCTTATTTAGAGGTTTTGTTTCATCCATAGATGGATCCCATCCCATGACGAGGGGGTTTGGGGGGGCTTTTCCCTCAATATAATTTCGACACGGGGTCCAGGGGGAGGGGGGGCATAGCGAAAAATTTCAGAATTTTTTTCATGTATTTCTTGTTTTTGGGGAAGTGTGGTACATCAGAAGTATGCAGTGTCGGTACTCATTGGATGAGGATTTTAATTCTACATCCAACGAGTTCTCATGCTCGAATTTGAGTAAAAACACAGGGAGATATGTTGAAAATA
Source organism: Larix kaempferi (assembly GCA_027924585.1). Classification (NCBI taxonomy): domain Eukaryota; kingdom Viridiplantae; phylum Streptophyta; class Pinopsida; order Pinales; family Pinaceae; genus Larix; species Larix kaempferi. Next base: position 6,920,577 of record BSBM01000348.1, read on the forward strand.
CGTACAAAAAACATAGTTTTTTTTATGACAAATATCTCAAGTCAACCATTATTGTTGAATCGTTTTATTGAAATTCTATTGGTTCTTGAATTCCAACTCATCAAGAAATTATGGTTGGATTGTTTTCTTATAAGGCTCATTTTAGACACCAAATTTCCTCTAATGATCTCTTTTTAGTGTTTTCAAAATATCAATGACTAATTTGGTCATTTTTAGTCATTTTATTTATGGTCATTGTTAATCAATATAAACAACTAATTTAGGGATTTTTAGTCGTATTATATGTCCTCATTATTTATTAGTAGTTTTAATGGTGTACGGGACCACCATTAGTCTGTTGTCCCATACACCATAGAATAAACCTTTAGTCTACTAAAGGTACACCATACATATAAACCTTTTAGTTATACGAGTCAAAAAATTCAAGAGTAAATCAATATCAAAAGTGGAAAGAAAGCAATCTTCACATTGCAGCTTTAATTTGAACTCTTAGAATGTTTTGATCAATGGGCATTTCCCACTTACAATCTACAAGTGCTTCTCTCATTTTTCCAACAACCATGCGAGTGGTTGCATGATTGCTATAGAAAAATATTGATGCCTGAGTACAACTCTCTAATGTTTCATTAGGAGATACAATACTTGCACCTTGTGAATAACAATCCTCTACTTTAGGAAAGTATCCATTTGTATAAGCTTGATTTCCTTTGTGGAACATATAGGAGGGTAGTATTTTAGTAATATTTAATACACACATCAATAATTGAAGTATCCTATGTGAAATAATGGAATATGTAAATAATAAAAGTACAAGGGAGAACACACAAAGATGATACCCAAATCCATTGCAACGAGAGTGCAAGAAAAACATAGCGCATGTGCATTTAAGACCATGTGTGCCCCACAGTTTGGAAAAGTATTGAAACCCAGTTAGGAAACCACATAGGTCTTAAAAGTGTGTGCACACAAGTTGCACGCACACACATTTAATGCGCCCACACTTTTACTTTGAATATTAAAAATTGGGTCGATGCCCATTTCTAACCCACCTTACCTGATTCCTCCAGTGCACAAATTTCCAAACATGCTCCACGACCATGCACACGCACCACTTTGACCACCAACATCCCCCAATAATCATCTAGGTAAGATTTAGATCCATTATTTACAATTTTTGTTTGTATTTTAATGATTTAAAACAAAATACAATATAAAAAATCCAAAAAATCAACCAATATTGTAAGAAATTCATTTTTTTTAATTGCAGTTAATCTCTTCTCCATCAAAATGGAAAAAAACCAAGATCCAAATACCTAAACAAACAACCCATCCACATAAAACCCCGAAGTAAACATTCACCCCAAGGAGAACCCAAGCACAGAAGCCCAAATAAACAAAAATTTACACTTGTTAAGAACCTTGGGTTCAATATCTTAGAACCACTAGGGAACCATCGAGACTTTCCTTAGCCAAATCCCTCGACAACATCATTTCCTTAGTTGAAAATTATCATGGTCAATTGGTGAGCATAACTGAGTATAGGGCTACAATGATAGCATATTATTCCACTGGTCTCGGTAGAGACCGAATCAAAGACTTGAACATATCAAAAACAACTCTAGTTAGTTATTTCATTGACCATAGGACCAACCTACCCCCTGACCCATGCAAAAGGCGCCTTTGCATGGATTGTGCACATATGAGCCAAGGAGAAAAAACTGGATGAGTCGATGGTTTATGGTTTTCAACAAACCTCCTCGTAACAATAGAGAGGTTCCACTTTATTTTCTTCAGAAACTATATGTGAAGTTCATGTTGGGTCTACATGTCAACTAGTTTGACATTAGTGAGTTTCAGGGGGTTGGTCTTGGATGTATCCAGGATCAACCTACTACCAGGCATAACCCAATGAGAGGTCCACCTTCACCTAGGCATATGCCTAACCCCCCTCCAAAGACAATTGAATTACTGGACCACCTAGCCGAGATTGCCATTTCCATATCACAGCTTACCCATACTATATTACAACACAGTACATCTGTGGCATCATCTAGGCATGATACACTAGAGAAGTATGGAGAACAATCAGGTGTAGGTCCTTCAGGCCCCATTGGTCATGGACCATCCATGACAACTAGTGGGACAAAGGATCCTTTGACATCCGATGATTACGCCATTGTTGCACTCACTGAGGACATACTTGCCATGGCCCTACAGATGATCCTGCATGAGATACATTTATGTCTATGGTTAGTACATTCTTTGTAAATGGTTGATTACATTTTTAAATGCACATTTTACAATGGTTAGATCAACATTTATTAGTGTATTTAATGTGTAATTGATGTTTTTGGCATGTGTAGTTGTTTCAAGATGAAACAACTGAATAAAGGTGGGAGGACATTACTAGTCCCAACCTTGATTCCGGCATGGCAGCAGTGGAAAGTATTGAAGCACCTCACATACATATATCTAAAAGAGTGCATGGTTGTACGATTTAAAGATTGAGTTAGTTGCAATTGTCATATTTTATATGAGAAATCAATATTAATTTTTTTTTGTTTCTAAAGGTGCACGCGGAGGAGACTGAGCAAAGGTCTCCACCTATGCTAAGTAGATCACTTGTCATGTTGGTAACTTGTGTGAAATTAATGATATATTTGATGTGAAATTCGTTGTGTTTTATGGTTAATTTACATGTTTTTTCTTCTAATGAAATCTATTTCATATGTTTATGTAGGTTCTATCTCCGACCATATGATCACCATATGCACACATTCCTATGTATATTCCACATAGTTTTGTTTTTCCACATTTCATGTCAAGTCAGGTGACATGGCACACTGCTCCTATGATTGGCATTCCTGTATCCCCTCTTAGGCCTCTCCCACCCATTGTACAACCACTAGGGATATATCACCACACATACCCATCCACTCATGTGTTTTCCCCTCCTATCGAACATTTAGCTCCATTTGTCCCATCCGCATCAACTCCATCCATTTTCCATACGTCTGTTCCCGCCCATTTACCTACATCATCCCTCATCCCCCTACCTACATCAGCCCCCTCCCCCTACCTACATTATCCCCCGTCCCCTTACCTACATCATCCACCACACCCCTACCTATGTTAGCCCCCACCACCCTACCTACATCATCCCCCTCGACCACGATTTCCTTGGAGCAAGTTGTGCAGCCTAGTACTATGCTTCCTACCCCATAAGGGAAATCCCCTACATCACCTCCGATATTCATGGTGAGATTTATAAGTTCTTTAAAATATTATAAATCATGAATTAATTTCATAAAATAATGCATTTTGGTATTATGTATTAATGCTTTTTCTAATTGTTGTAGGGAGGCATTGCCAAGAGTTTGGGATCAAGGAGACGGACACCCCCATCACGACATGTTGTCTCTCCTCAAGTGAGTACTCAAGATTTGAATTCTAATTGTATTTTTTTAACTGTAATAATTTACAGAATTGTGGGAAAATGGACATGTTGTTGTTTCCCTTTTAGACCACACCCAGATGTAGGGGGGAAATCTTCCTCCATCTCAAAGAGGAGGAATATTGATTTTGGAGATGAGCATCGGGGTGCCGATGGTGGCCAATATGATTGAGACACCCACTATGTACATTATCCACGATGTGGCATTTTTTGTAGGAGATGGTTATTTGTGTATTGGCCAAGAGCTTCCCTTATTCAATTTTTGGGCATGAGTATCCATTATTGGGAATGATGCTCAATTTTGTATAAAAATGTAATTTTGAACATATTTCCAATACAAATTTAAAACTTTCATTTGGTATATATGACAGAGTGTTCATGGATTCTTACATTATTTATGTGGATTTGATGTTATATATCATGAATTTTCCTTGGTTGATGGTGAATGCGATGTTATATGTATTATTGAAAAAAGGTATTTGTTGGACCTTAATGGGTGATTATGTTTGCCAAAATGGGGATAAGAAACATATTGATGGTGTGTACTTAGTTCTAGGTTTGAAATGCACCAAGAACATAATGTCCCCACTCAGGATGACGAGTGAAATTCAAAACTCAATAAATGCATATAAAGCTAAGGTTGTTGATCAAACATGGCTTTGGCATTTGAGGTTTGGAAAATCGCACTTTGGAGGTTTAAGCCTAAGAAATAAAATGGTTATGAGATAAAAGGACATGAAAAGAAGGTCTTGTATGGGTTGAAACAAAGTCCTAGATATTGATATATCAAGATAGAAAACTATTTGAATAACAATGGGTTTAAGAGAAGCAAAAAATGACCCTGCTTTGTACACTAAAACATATGATCAAGTTAAAATTCTTATGTCAATGATATAAATTTTACAAGTAATTTGATGTTGGAAATTTTTAAAATAGCCATGAAAAATGAATTTGAAATCACAGAGTGTGATGAAGTACTTCCTTGGTATTGAAGTTTATCAATCTAAAAATGAAATTTTTATATGAGAATCAAAGTATGCTAAAGATGTGTTAATAATATTTAGAATCGTGAATTGCAAGCTAATGTCAACACTTGTAGAAATAGCTACTAAACTAAGCAAAGAGGATAATGTATCTTTTGTAGATCCAACAGATTCATGAAATTAGTTGGAATTTTGATGTACCTAATAACAATTAGGCCAAATATTATGTTTGTTGTGATTTTAATCTCCAGGTTTATGGATTTTAAGCAAAGAGGATAATGTACATTTTGTAGATCCAACACAAATCAAGAAATTAGTTGGAATTTTGATGTACCTAATAACAATTAGGCCAGATATGTTTGTTGTGATTTTAATATCAAGGTTTATGGAGTTTATAGAGTCTTCAAGAAGTAATCATTGGAAAGTTGCTAAAAGAATTTTAAGATACATTGCAAGTACATCATATTACTGAATTTTGTATTCCATAATTGAATGGTTTCACAAATAGTGATGTGACATGTAGCGTTGACAATGGGAAAATCACATGAGGTAATATGCTTTTAATTTTGGTATGGGTACTTTGTCATGGGAATAAAATAAGCATCCCATAGTTACAATTTGGTCACCTAAAGAAGACTATGTGGGTGCAACATTAACAACTTGTCAAGTAGTTTGGATGAAAGGAGTTTTGCCCAATTTATTGCATAGGCAAGAAAATCCTACACTGATATTTTATGATAATAATTCGGTATTGATCTTTCAAAGAATCATGTATTTCACAAGAAGAGCAAACATATCCAACACTCAATATAATTTCATGATAAAATTAGTTTTAATAATGGTGAAATCTATTTAAAATTATGTAAATTGTAAATAATAAAAATCAATTAATTGACATATTTAAGCGTGAACTTTGGAAGTGAGAGACAACGCAATTCTTGAACAAGGGTTGAAACTTTGGAAATGAATCGACCATGAAACCATGTCAACCGTTCACATGTCAAACCTACCCAAACACACTTGAAGAATCTCACGCAACGTAATGTTGCTGCCCGTATCAAATCCTATGCCCCAGGGACCAATTCAACACGTGTCCCAAAAAGACTCTAGGAGGTGAGTTGAAACTTTCCATATAAATATTACCATGGCTCGGATCGACGAACTTTCGGCACTGTTGGAATCAAGACATTGGAATAATGCTAGGTGTGCCTCTCTTCCTTGGTTCCATGGCCCAGAGCCCTCCATTTTTGTTAGTTTGTAATCTACAGTTTCTCTTAGTGATAGATAGTGCAATTCTTGCACAAGGGGGTCAACTTTGGAAATCAATTGATCATCAACCCATGGAAAATGTTCACACATCAAACCTGCCCAAACACACATGAAGCATCTCATAGAACTCAATTCTGCTTCTCGGATCAAATCCTATCCCCCCGATACAAATTCAACATGTATCTCTAAAAGCCTCCAGGAGGTGAGTTGCAACTTGCAATAGAAATATTACCATATATTGGATTGATGAACCGCCAACACCATTGGAATAAGGACATCAGATTAATTCTAGGGGTGCCTCTCTCCCTTGAGTCCATGGCCCAGATCCCCTCAGTTTCAGTGATTTTGTAATATAGGTTTCTCTCAAAGAGAGACAATGCAATTCTTGCACAAGGGGGTAAACTTTGGAAATGACTCGACCATGAACTAGTGGCCAATGTTCACACATTGAGCCGACCCAAATACACTTGCATCATCTCATGGAACTCAATTCTACTTCCCGGATAAAATCCTATGCCCCTAAGACCAATTCAACATGTGTCCCTAAAACCCTCTAGGAGGAAAGTTGCAACTTTCCATAGAACGATGAACATGGCTGAGATAAACAATACATCGACACCATTGGAATCAGGATGTTGAAATAATTCTACAGGTGCCTCTCTCCCCTGGGTCCATGGTCCAGAACCACTACATTTTGGTGATTTTGGAATCCATGGTTTCTCTTAGTAAGAGACATTAAAAGAAGTAATGAGGCATGTTTATTGAATATAAGATTTTGTTAAATCAAGTAGGGAATGTTTTTGTTAATTTGTTCATATAAAATAAAACAAAAATGGTGGCAACAAACATGGAATCATAGCTATGTAATGGATGAGAGATAAATTTCTACCCACTTAGTGTAAGGCTATGTTAGAGATAAAATCCTACATTCTATGTAATGTCCCTTAAAATAGTAAAAAAAAAAAAAAATCTTCTACTTGCTAGATGCCTAACATAGACCATGTATTTGTAAATTAACTTCAGCACTGTGAAAAGTATCGGTACTTGATCTCAATCATTTTGGATTTTATAAAATTCCTAGCAAGGTAGCTTTTGTCAGCCAGGTTTTCTTTGCGGAAGTAATTGTGATGAGTATGTTATATGGAAAGTTTAACCATGAAAGTAGTACTAGCAGTCTCTTTTCCTCTTATATGGTCTAAATGAATGTTTAAAATGTAGATTGTCTAAATTTCATCCTTGGGCAAGATGGACTTGATGAGAGAAGTTGAAATACCCTAGAAACTTGGGGTTGATCTATGCACCCCTGACAGAGTCACCGAGAGGTAAGGTGTGAATGTTTCAAACCTGTTGACTTACTTAGCGATTTCACTAATACACATTTAATTGTCATATCCTTATAGGTGTTCTCCGGCGGCCATCCTTTGCGCAACTCCACCATGTAAAACTCTCAAAGTGCAAACACCCCTTATGCAAAACATGAATGGACTGAGATCTTTGTCTTAGTGATAATTAACCAAGTGTTGAAACTTACACGACTATACTATATAGTTGACCATCAAATTAGAGTCCTATCATGGTTGTTGGAAGTCTCAATGGTGCACATGATTGTCACGTGACCTTTGGCCAGTTGGGCAATAAGGGTCTTAGCGAGGGTTTTCACAAAGTTGCCATATCGTGTGTTTTGTCTTGTGGCTGAGAGAGACTTGTAGCAGGCTGTGAGGTAGCTGCGCCTGGCCTGAGCTACACTCATGGCCAGGGTATCGTTAGTGATCATGGAGGGTGATGGAAACGCATGAATCCTACCAGGTAACTCCTTCCACATGTAAACGTTGTAATTTCTCAGTTATTTACTTCCATGTTTAATGAAATGCATAGGTCCTAACTTCTTTTGGTTTCCTCCATTGACAGGTATGGTGTAACTCTCTGTGTTGGACCAGAAGGGAACCAATAGGAATTGCATATGGGCATTGGACTGGTAAGTCCAGGGTTCTTTCAACCCTTCACACCTACCTGTCTCAGTTGTTGAATAAAGCTTTGATAAAATTGTAATGGAGAGGCTTCGTGATGCCTTTGGCTCACTTAGGTTTTGGAGTCTCAAGAGTAGTCGCCTTTGGTTGGTCCAGGTGTTGGAATATTGCTGTAAATATTATTTGATGAGTTACACTTCTGAGGGTTTCCATGCTTACAGTAGGGTTTAGTAAAGGGGTCCTGTGTAGTTTTTCTTTCAATGGTACTCGTACTGTGTAAATGTGAGTTTTGAAAGGAATATTGCCTCCTGCATTTATCTATGTAGTTGATTTTGTTGTTTGTATAGGCCTCTGCATTCTCATTGCTATGAGACCCAAATGGATGTATGAATAAAATTAGGGTCACTGTGTTTTTAAAAGGTACTCTGTCAGTCAAAATCCTTGGTGAAAATTTGTTTGTCCATTTAATGGTGTCCATGCTAATATATGAAACTTTCCTTAGCTATGTTCTACGTTTTCCTATGGCGTAAGAGAATTTATGTGTGTGTATATGCTGTTGTGCTTCCAACCTGATGATAGTCGATTTACTCTTCTATATGGAAATTCTGTTAATCGTTGTTTCCAGTGATACTTCTATCTACTATCTAGATTATTGAATGTACCTGGGCATTTGAGTTGCTCCAAGGGTTTGATATCCTGACCTGTGGCTATTATATTAAATGTATGGGGCACCTATCGTTTTGTTGTGAGATTCGATCCTTGAATTGGGAGAGGTGCCCGTTAGGGTTTTATGTTTAAAATTTAATCTACAAGTCTGAGTTTGTGATTGTGTGAAGTCATAACCTTCGTATATCTAGTTCATTTTCGTTATGTCTCCAAGGAGAAATCGTGGTCACTGTAGCCTGCGTGTTGTGTTGTTTAACAATTTTACTTCTGGAAGTTTAAATGATGGAACCTTCAATTCTACCTACGATTTCTAGTTTACCGTCTGCAAAAATGTTTGAAAGGAATAGATGGTAGCAATCGTAGATAAAAGATATGGTTGTTGTGAGCCTGCGATTTTTAATGGGTAATGCTACTTAAGAGTTTTGATGGCTGACCTGATGCATTGCTATTCCTATTTGATGAAATTCAAGAACACAAAGAAAATAAATAAATGAAAATATCGACACCCTAACTCTAAAATCGGTCTACTATTTGTAGCGACTTCGTTTTTCCTACCCAGGGTTAATAGTTAGAATGGATGTATTGTGTAGATTTTTGTTTGGAGTTATTGTGTACCTGTGACTCTAGAAGACTCTCTTCAAGGTTTTGGGATCCTTAAGAGTTTCGATACCTAATCCAACACCTTTGCTAGACCTGGTCTTTGTTATGAAATAATAAAAGAAATAAATACAGAAGTAAACCCTGCACTATGAATTGGTAAAACGATTCTAACCAGAAAATGTAATTATTTCTAAAGAAGTAATAACCTTAGCGTAGAACATAATATGGAAGCAAACGAAGCAATGCATAGTCTTAAAAGTCCTTTGAAAAGCAATAGTACAGTTCCTAAATTTTCTATTGGTGTGATGTCTAGCACAGGCTAGCTAGGCTAGACCTGCTAGACCCTCCACTGGTTTCTGGGCCAAACCTCTAAGTTGATAATAATTGGGTTAAGAGTTAAAACAATGTTGAAACATCAATGCTAGCCTAAAAGCCTAACATCTACTATAACTAGAAATGGGAAAAATTAACACTACATACCTGGTTGCTTTGGAACTTGATCTTGTCTTGTAGAAGCCTGCACACTCGAGCAATAATTAATGCAGAAACTTTTGTGCTTAGCTGACCTATTAGAATGATTTCTTAGCTGGATAACTTTGGGGCTACCATGTTCCTCCCAACCATGACCCTTAGACCATTCCTGGTTCTAACTGGATCCCCCCCGAGCTAGTTCCAACATGCAATATGAGATAGAGGCCCTAGGTTCACTGCTGGTTCAGATCTGGAAATTATATGGGACTACTACCGTTCTTGGAGCAAAGAAATCTCTCTAATTACCATAAGAGAATGATAATGAAAAATATAAGATCCTCAATCTTGGGATCTTCCTTCTTTATGTAGGGGAGTCTTGAATTATGGCTGTTGGAATAATTAGTTTCTTTAAATTAAATAATATAATATTTAAAAGATATTATTTACTAAAATATTTTGTCCTCTTGAACTAGGACTTCTCACTTGTTTTAACTATAAGTGATTTTAATCTTTAATCTTTTCATAATAATGACAATAATTATAATTCAACCTAAATATTAATACATTATTAATAACATTTAATAATGTGGCAGCCCACTTATGCATATATATATATATATATATATATATATATATATATATATATATATATATATATATATAAGAATGTATATTCTATAAATAAAGAATAACAACATTATTATTAAATCTCTTAATAATAATATTTAGCCTTCGGGCCTTTAAGCATTTTGTTCTCATAAGACTATTGTTAGTCAATACATACTTTAGGTTATGGCAATTATCTTTTATTTAATTATGTATCTTCACATGATACTTCTTTTAAACATTAAGGATAAGGTCCAATTCTTTGGACGGTCTTTCGGTAAGCTTGGATAGGCACCTCTAGTCTCTCTCTTGCATGTCGGATTCCGACGTTTAACATGGTAGTTCCCGCAGTATTTGATGATAGATAAAAGATGAATCATTTAACCAAATTAGATAAATGTGATGAAAGTAGAAGTGCTATTCAAAGTCTTTCTGAGTCAACACTTTGATATTTAGTAGCCCCGAGTGCTCTTCAGAGCCTTTTAACTCAACACTTTCACATGGGCGTTACGCTAGTGCAATTCCATAGCTTCCTGCTCAACACTATTGCTAGAATGTGATTGTGAGGCACATCTAGAATATTCAAGTGGCCTCAGATCCGGTATTCATTTATCAAGCTTGGAGTGCTCCAGGGCTTATGCCCAACACCCAATGTACATCAGGGCTTACTCCCAATACATAAACATTCCTATAGGTACATTGGGGCTTATGCCCAGTATGTAGGTCATCCGTGTGTTTCTGAGTCCACACTCAACACACCACATAAGTCAATCATGTAAAAATCATAGCTCGGTACAGTAAGTAACAAAAGATCATCTCAGTATATTAGGGTTTGTACCCATATCAAAGCTGAAGAACATCATCAAAACATTAGGGCCTCCTTGCCCAGTATACACTCAAATAAAGAAGTCAGTCAGGGTCCATGCCCAATATGTCAATATATAAAAGAATAAGTCATAGGTGCTAGGGCTCATGCCCAATACTCAAAATAAAACATATGTGTTGGGGCCATGGCCCAATATAACAACATAAATAGTTAGTATAAAATTCAGGATATTACATTCTATTTTTTGCGTGTAAGGTTATGTTATATTTTTTCATAGTTATGCCATATTACTCTTAGAAATTATGATGCATTTATGATGATAAGTACACATGCTATTAAATAAAGGACATGATAATTTCTCATGCAAATCCTATCAATGTCTCTTCCCCTTATCTTCACAAGTGGTTATGTCTTCATCATTTGTAACACAGAAATCCTAGGGTTTCCTCAACAACCCTATCATCTCCAGGACAGGTAAGAAGTATTCATTGGTTTCAACAAAAATCTTTTGTCAGTCAAGGTCTCCCCACTAGCACCATTTCCTTTCTTAGGGGTTGAAAACCATACCCATGCAACATCACACAAGTACACCTCTATAGAGATCAAATTCTAGCATCCAATTCTACATGTCCATCCCGGTATTTCAATCCTGAAACCCTAGGATTTATACTCTAGCATTACACAAGAGAAATGTCTCCAAGATCATCTAATATGTCTCTCTTACCCTTCTCTTCTCCACTAGTTATATATGTGTGATCTCTAACATCTAATTCCTAGGGTTTCCTAAGGAACCCTATAATCTCAAGGATAGGTAGGAAGTTCTATTTGGCTTCAACAAGAAGCTTATGTAATCCAAGCTCTCACCGCTAGCATGCTTTTCTTTCTTAGGATTTGCAAACCATAGCCATGTTACATCACAAATGTACATGGAAAGACAACTCTATTGCTATCATCCAAAATCATGTTAGTTGTTAACTCGACTCTCCATGTATTCTACTAGACCATTGACCTTAGTGTTAGAACAAGATGCCCTACTTTTGTCCTATTTTGTCACTTTCTCAAAATTACTTGGAATTTCCCTTTGTGAGGCCTTTTACTTGGGGTACCCAATTATCTCACATTCTTTTTTTCTTGAGCAAGTTTTGCAACAATTCAAATTAGGGTCCTTTTGCTTGACAAGTTTGTAGAATATAGCAAGGGTAAATAGAAGGAAACTAGTGATGATATTATTGAAATAATGTTCTACCGCTCTAGGTTTATAGAGTTCGATCATTGGATCATATTATTAATTCCCACACTAGAGCAGTAGAAGGGATATATTTCATGAGGGACTCTTAAGGAGAGAAGAGAAAGTTTGAATCTTGTGTTGCATATGGTTGAGAGAAATAAGAGGATGATTAATTGTTTGATGGGTGAGATACACGTTTGAATTAATTATGGTGGGTGTCTTGTTCTATTTGAAGTTTTGAGACTTGGGTCAGATTGCATGCGACTAGAGCCACACGGGTGTATTGCATGAGAGTAGAGCCACATAGCATACATGAATGTTGGAGTTGAGAGTAGCTTTTTGAGTCATCTTTGAAGCACTTGGAGGATAACACCTGATTATTTTAAACTATGTCTTTTAGTCAAGTCTGTTCATATTGGAAAGTTCTTGTAATGATATCACTGGAACCATAAATATCACTACTCTTCAGTTTTTATTTAGTTAATAAATTTTTACTTTGCATGAAATTTCAATTTTGGGAAAAATGCTTCCTTTGACTGAATATATGCAAAAGACACACTAATAGGAAAAGTTTACAAAAGAAAGTGGGCCATGTGGGTGACCAACGCATGATAAAAGTAGTTTTTCTAAATTTAGTATAGGAAAGCATACTTAGTTCTTAATTCAAACAAGAACATGAACATGAAAGTGACTCGATCCCTTCAAGCATGAGCCTTCAAGGGTGTTTGATGGTGGCAATGGGGATGAAGAGGAGGATGGTGATATTGATGGTGGAAATGGGAATTTTTTCGATGAAGCACGATGGTGATTGGACAACGAACATGGTTTAAAACATGTAATGGTATAAATCATATAACAATGTCAAGAATACATCAATGTATGGTAATATGAACTTAAACATAACATAAACATGAAATAAACAATCTAAGATAACAAGATCTATATAACATGAAATGAACTATCTAACATAACATGAAATAAACAATCTAACATGAATAACGTTAGACATGCATGGATAAATAATTACATGACTAATCTGTGTACACTGCATGAAATAGTTACCTCGATCAATTAAGCCATTTGGATCTTCAGTATGTTTCTAATTGTCTCCAACAACCTCTCATGCTCTAGATGAGGTAGGTGGTAGCATCGCCTGCTCGAGCTCTTTCTTGACATTGTTTGTAGTTGGATGTTTGTACCAACGATCAAGTGCGTATAGTGATACACTCATGAACCTAGTTTGTAATCCATGTATACATACCCATCGTTCTTTGGTGACTTTCCATCTATTGTAAGATATTCACCCTTAACAACCATCGATCCAGTTGGAAATTCAATGCCCTCACTATCAACAAATGATGTGAGGAGGGTTTTCTTCCCTCGGATGCATCACTCCAACCAATAATTTGTGCCCCATTCATTGTCTTTTTGGGCGAAAACCGGATAGATGTGTCCTGCAAAAATGCATTTTATGGTCAAATTAAAACATGTAGGGGTTTGATAACATGGTTAAATAAAAAACAAGAAGGGGACCAAGATATGATTGCAGAAATATCTACTTGGTTGTACAATACCAGATATATTATCATAGTTGTTCAAAATAGAGGACTGTCCTTCCTCTAACTAGATTATTTCAAAAAATACACATGGGTCTCCTGCAAGTGATACATGATCCCACGCCTCAACCCAATCCATTGATTCACACTCATCCCACTCATTGCTACTACAAGGCCCAAAAAATCAAGCAAGTTTCCGCATCCATATTTCAAATAAGGGGTTGCTTGAGCTTCGAATTGAATGAAATCCACGGGTCACTTGTGTAGTACTGGAACTATAAGAACACGATAGATCTATATCAACCACTTGCCATAAATTTATTACCATGTGTGCTCTACATGTCAATGACCACTTCTTTGTGGATTGATATGACATTTTTGCAAAGCACTAATGAACTATGGATTCTCCATCTCAGATATGATGGTCCGTGATGCACCTCAACTCCTCCCTTTGTATCACGGTTTTGATACATGCTCCATCCCCATCATGCTCTCCCTTCTTGTTCCTGGTCTCAAAATAGTTCCATATATGAAGCACACCATAAGTTTTGTGCAAAATACTCAACCACTGGAATACACATGCATTTTTTAACTAGCCTACACAACCATCTGACCATATCCAATCTTGATACATTTGTATATCTCTCCCCTTCAGATGATCATAGAAAATATGAAAGAAATGTTGTACATAATGTAGTTCATGGAACCTTTCATCACTGATGTAGAAGTTTGTCTCCTTCATTACCTCTGGTCATTGCTTCTCTCTGGCACGTGCTTGTATGTGATATGAACCATTATACTAACTTGTTATGAATGGTAGTATTGAATTTGAATCTCGTTATGTGGTTGCATAGTGTATTTCTCAACAACATCCAAAACTGACAAAATGGATACAACGGGGAAGCTATCCCTGCATCTTCTGTAATACTCATTGTTCCACCTTTCCACATGCACATGTCGAACATACTGCTTGGGTTTTTTGTGGGTGTAGCGTTATTGGTAGCTCCAATCTCTTGATGACTTCTGCTGAGATCAGGTTCTTTTAGCTGCCGCTGTCCACAACAAAGTGTAGGGGAATTCCCTTCACCCACATCTATGAGTGGAAAAGGAGCTCCTCTGCCTCTGTCTCTTCAAGTTCCTCTGGTTGAATCTGCATGGTGGCAACAACAGAACTAGATTTTGCATCAATGATCTGCTTCCCTTTTTGCGCGGCTATGAAATTAGGTTATGAGTCAGAATTGGAACTGGGATCTGATTCTGAAGCTTTGATCTTAGCCACCAATGACTGTTTTGAGAGACATTCATCAGTGTTGTGCTAGGGGATTTTGTGGAACTAACACCACATCTCGGTGTCCTTCTTTGTCTTTTCATTACCCTTATTCGCTTGTGGTTGGGACTAGTTGTCCTTTCCCTGCCCCGTGTTCTGCGAACCAGAGTTTCCCTTGCCCTGCTTCTATGCAGGTCTGAAGTCATGCTTGTTCTTTTGCTGAAATTTCTGCTCAATATTGACAGCATATCGATAGGTAGATCCGAGTGAAGAGATTTCTAGGAAATCCATCTCTGTTTGTATGTACCAATGTAGGCCACTGCGATATCTCAGTACTAGGTGCCACTTGGAGTCCTTGATACCTAGCTTTGTGCGCAAGGTATGAAATTTGTTGGTGTACTCCGACACCGTTTGGTCCCTCTCTTGGTGCAGAATGGTCCATTTTGTGTACTAGTCATCATAGTTTCCAACAGGGTAATATTGTTCCTTAACAGCATCTATAAAAGAGGCTGAAGTGGGATTGGAATATTGAAACAATCGAGACTCGTCTGATGAGTTTTGCTCACAATAAGTTTCCCACCAACGCTTGACATGGGGGACGGCCTTGAGGAGTGCAAAGACGATCTTTTCCCGGTCGAAAAAATTGTGGACAGAGAAATACCCTTCTAGTAGATTCAACCATTTATCTATGGCATCGACATCGATCTGGCCTTCAAATAAAGGGATATCAAAGTTAACTTGTACCTTGAACGGAGTCGCATCTCTGAAACAACTACTCGTTGAAGGTGTATCTATCACCGTCGGCATGCATCAAAGGATTTGGGCAAAATTATCCATCATCTTGTTCCTCTATCGCGCGAGGGCTTCGTCGAGCAACAACTTGATAGGATCTCCTGCTCCGTCGTCTCTCTTTTCTTCCGCCATGGGAGGCGGTTTGGGGCGGCGAGAGTGGTCTTTCCCAAGTGAAACTAGTTCGAGACCCAACTCTCTATATCCTGACCGCATCGGGGACATGCACCGAGAAACAATCAAAGAGCAGATTGCTCGGATACCACTGATCCGGATTTATGTGGGAATGGAACAAAAGATAGCATATACATAATCATATACAGAGATATATTGCAAGAACACAGTGATATAGTAAACACATATTCTATTAAATAGCAGAATAGAACAGACTGTAAAATATAATAGCTGGAATGGTGGTAGCTATCTCTGAGAAGAGATGTGGCCGCTATGCTCATTCGTGCTAAGATGAATACAAAGAGAGGTTGAAAGGCCTATTTATCATAAGCATGAGGGAAAGAATCCCAAACATCCAAAACCCTAACCCTAGAAGATGAACCGTCATAAAGTTTGCGGCCCCAAGGTGGTTCGTTGAGCAGTCAACTTCCTGGGGTCATAACTTTTGCATACGATCTCCGTTTGGGGCGCTCAGTAACCCATTGGAAAGGTCTATCCTAGGTTTACAACTTTCAATTGGGGCTAAATAAATTTTGTTGGCAACCATTTGGTCTCCCAAATCGCCAAAAAAGGTTGTTTAGGGCCTCAAAACAGCCCCGGAAGTTTAGGACCCGAAAAACGGTAGAAAAATTACTAGAAAATTGGCAAAATGGGAAACTGTTTTGAGCTAGTGGAATAGGTGGGTGGCCATCGATATCCATCTGGATCAATTACAAAGAAAATATTTTGTTTGGAGTAGATTATACAGCAGTATTCAGTCTATGTAAGTGAATGAATCCTTGATGCAAGATAGGGATATAACATAATGCTATTTAAAGGATAATCCCACCTCCCCCCCACAATCGTTATGTACTACATACCCTCTTTCTCATATTTTCCCCTTCTCGATCCTTCCTGCGAACAGATCCCTCTACCATGTATTTCTTATCCTCATAGGTAATATAATGCAAGAACTCTAGACAAGTTCCCATTCTCAGCTACTACACTATTTCCATTTTTCATTTCCCTGTCTTCAATTCTCCCCAACTTGTGGCGTTTGGAATTTCATAGCCTAGAATGAAGCAGGCCCTCTTTGAAGTCCCTACCTGTTTGTAACATTTTAGGTTTTTGATATCGATTTGATTGTTGATCTTAATTGTTTTTTCACTTGTATTGTTTGTGTTGCTAGAGGAAGCATATAATTACAGAGATCAATAACATAGAAAAAAAAATAACAATGGCAATCACACAAATTTGACACAGATATTTTACGTGGTAAAAATCTCAAAAGGGAAGCATCCATGGAGCACATACTATTTGTATTCTTATTGCTAAAAGATGGATATTACAATAGCCTTAAGGATTATAACCATTTTTCACATTCACTCACACAATGATCTTTCCCTCTACGGGCTTACATGGATTTATAGCACTTCTTACACCGTTACATGAAAATTACCAGTTAATTACACATTCTAACTTGAGTTGATTGGGCTGAACTGAAGGAGAAATAAAGGGATCTAGAAGTGTCCATAATCCAAATTCATGGAAATTGGTTGTCACATTATCCAACAATCTCCACCTTGACAAAAATTTACGTTATACCTTTCCCATTGTTTATTCATAACCTTTCTTGCAAGACAAGAGAAGCCAAGCACCACCGCAGCTTCTCTAATATGACTAGTTTCGTGAACATATCTACACAATTCTTTTGAGTGTGAACCTTTTCAAGAACCACTCCACCTTCATCAATAACCTGTCTTACAAAATGGTATTTTATAGGAATATGTTTTGTTTTACTGTGATACGTTAGATTTTTAGCCAAATGTATAGAACTTTGACTATAACAAAATATTTTTACATTATTTTGACACCTTTCAAACTCACCCAACAAAACTTTCAACCATATTGCCTCTTTGAAAGCATGCAATTTAGATATATATTCCGCTTCTGTAGTGGATAAAGCAACAATGTTTTGAATCTTTGACATCCAACTAATAGGAACACCTACAAGAGCAAAGACATATCTTGAAATGGATCTCCTTTTATCCAAATCTCCTACAAAATTTGAATCGGCATAGCCACATATTTCATCACAAAAACCATTAAAGGTGATACAGTAATTACTTGTGCCTCTAAGATACCAAAATACCCATTTTATTGCTTCCGAATGTTATTTTCCTGGATTTACCATGAATCTACTAACAACACCAATTGCATGTGAAATGTATGGTCTAGTATGGACCATCAAATACATGAAATTTCCTACCACATTAGCATAAGGTACACGAGACATATACTCCTTTTATTCATCATTACTAGGATTCAAACCTAAAGAAAGATTAAAATGGGAAGAAAAAGGGATATTAACAGGTTTCACATTATTCATTCCGAATCTCTGAAGTATTTTCTCAACATACTTTACATGTGATAACCATAACTTACCATTTTTCCTATATCTATTTATTTCCACTCCCAAAATATGTTTTGTTGCTGCTAGATCGTTCATATCAAACATCCTAGCTAGTTGATCCTTCAGCTTATTGGTTTCAACCATGCTCTTGTTTTCTACAAGCATATCGTCAACATATAACACAAAAACAATGAATATTCAATTTTCCATCTTTTTAAAGTAAATACAATGATCATACTCACTTCTGGTAAAATTTTGGATCACCATCAAGGAATCAAAATTCTTGTACCATTTCCTGGGAGGTTGCTTCAGGCCATACAACGACTTCTTGAGCTTGCAAACCTTCCCTTTTGATTACAAACAAACCCTTCTAGTTGTTCCATGTAAATTTCCTCATCCAAATCTCCATGTATAAAAGAAGTTTAGCATCTAGCTACTCTAACTCAAGATCAAGTAAAGCAACTAGTGCTAACACTAACCGAATAGAAACAAGCTTAACAACTGGTAAAAAAATATCATGGAAATCGATACCTTCCTTCTGAGAATACCCTTTTCTACCAACCTTGCTTTGTACTTATCAACCTTATCATCAACACCTTTTTTCATCTTGTAGACCCATTTACATCCAACAAATTTCCTGTCCTTTAGAAGTTCCACTAGGTCCCATGTTATATTCTTTTCCAATGCATCCATTTATTCTTTCACTACTAATTCTCATTTAGAATTTTTAGATGCCTCCATTGCTTCCTGATAACAACTAGGCTCCCCATCATTAGAAATCAAAGCATCATATGAAGCATAATCTTCATACCTTTTTGGAAAAGTTCTGACCCATGTAGATCTTCACAAAGTTTGTTGTGGCTGTGGCTGTGGCTGTAAATCTTCTGTAATATCATCTACATCTACAAGAGATTCCTTATGGACGTCTTCATGATCTTCCTTTCTTGTAGATGGCCAAGTATCCAATTGAACTTTCTGAATCTGGGATTCTTTTTCTTGTTTCATCTCAACATCTACTACATATGATTTCATGAGTTACAATTAATCAAACACAACATCTCTGTTAATGCTGATCTTGTGGGCAGTAGGATCGAACAATTTGTACCAATTAATTCCATCACCATATCCAACAAATATGTAACATTTTTACATCGGATCTAATTTAGAACATAGATTCTTTGGAATTAAATAATAAGTATCACAACCAAAAATATTAAGATTTGAATAATCACAAGGGTTTCCTTTCCATACCTATTCCAGAATCTTACAATTTATTACAATTGATGGTGGTTGATTTACTAGATAGCATGCTGTAAGAGCCGCTTCTCCCCACAACTCCTACTACAATTTGGAATTACTAAGCATGCACCTTGCCCTCTCTAAAAGACTCTTATTCATGCGTTCAACAACACCATTTTTCTCAGGAGTGTAGACTGTGGTTTTATGCCTTTTGATCCTAGCTTCTTTGCATAAGTTATCAAAATCATTAGATGTGAACTCACCTCCATTATCTGTTCTAAGACACTTGATTGACCTGTCAATTCTCTTTTCAACCAAAGCTTTGAACTGTAACATACCTCAAAAATCCAATATATATATATATATTGAATTACATTATGTAACTTTATCAAGACCCTAATGTGTCAATGGTCAACCTTGGAAGGAAGGAAATATGTGCTAGGTTATAAGATTTACATCAACTTAAATAAATGATGTGTTTATAATCCTACTTATGGTTTATTGGTGAACAAGTTTTAAAAGGTCAAAGCTACCCCATGGGGGTGATGCAATGTCCTTTCTATAAAAGGTGATGTTTTATGCCCCCCTTGTTCTAGAACATTTAAATCATATGAAGCTTCCTAGATTTACGTTTCCATAGTGTGGCAAATATGTTATATCTTTATTTATAAACAATTCATGCCTTATAGGCCAACATTGATTAAAGGGATGAGGTAGGGTTTGATTACAGTTTGATCTTGGTGAGAGCATTTAAAGGGGCACCATCCAAATGTACTGTGAAATTAATGGTTTATATTAATGTTAAGTGATACGTTGGGTGAATCTTGGGTGAACGTTTTAATAAGATACCTGGTTGGGAGTTAACAGCACAACCAGGACCTTTGTGGCTTGCACTGAGGCATGTTCTTGAACGTCCACCTATATTGATTACTACTGGGGTTATAGATGAGGTGTAATGACTTTGGTAACTGTCTGGAGGACTTTATTTGGTTTGTTGAATGCTTGGAGAGACATAGTTGAGATATGTTCTGTAAGATTGCATGACGGTGTAAGCTTTGTCGAAAATGGATGGTAATGATATTACATTAAAAAATTTTGAGGTGATCCTGTGCATTTGGGACTTCGCCAATGAACTACACTGCGAGGTTGATAATTTGACGCGAACTGCCATTCTCTGGTCATGAGAACTTCCTGTTTATAGTTAAGAAGGAATACATCTTTACAGGGTTACCATAACTTTTGCATCATTTGTTTCATTTTAAAATGTTTGCTAACAGTATTGTGGTTTGTGTTTGCAGGAAGAGGAGGGATAAGGGTACTCCAGAAGAGCCGACACCTGGCCCTCTCTCACTCTCACCAAGGTAAGAAAAAAACACCCAAAGTTCACGTTTAAGTTATATGCATTTAAAAAATATCTGACTGCAACATGAATGTATGCAGGTGGAAGGTGCTGGAGAAGGAATCAACAAGGTCACCTCTTCCCAGGCCTGCATTTCTCAATGCCCAAGTAAGTCATGTTTCAAACAATAAAAAAAGAAGGCAAAGGATGACAAAGTTAATTAAAATCAAAATAGTAGCTAACAAACTATGCTTGTGTTTGCAGATTATGCTGGGTGGAATCGTGAGGTCACGACTTGATTGCTAGAACCGTTTTTGAGATAAGTTCTTTGGATTTTGAAAATATATGGCGGTAAAAACTTTATGGTTTACCCTGTTTGGTTTCTTTCCACTATTACTACGGCAATGTAATAGATAAACTTTATTTGTTTAAAGAGTATTGCTTTGAAAGGGTTCACTCCCGATCTCATTTTTTTTAAGGTTGGGTTTTCTGGTTTGAACGTGGAAGCCATCAATCATGGTCTTACAACCATAAAAAAATATAAATGTATTGTTGAAAACAGATGCCCAGTGTTTGGGACTGTAAGATGCCAAGATACGTTTTCTATTTTTTGTGTTTAACCTGTATAGTGTTTAAACTTTTTGAATGAAACGATGGTTAATGAGATAGATATATTACGGGCATTACTAGAGCGTTTTAGATGGTGCTTAAAGATATATCTATGCAATGTAAATTAATGGTGTTAATTGCATTTTACATTTAAAATTTTGGTCTCTGTAAAAAGAGTCATTTGTCTCACAGCGGTTCCTTCCTTACTTAACATTTTTTTAATGAAATTTCACCTCCAATAAGATCTGCATGTTGGTGTAATAATAGGTAATATTACTAATAAAAGAAAATAAGTTTTGATTGCCACGGATAATAGCTTAGCGCCGAACTAAAGGATATTGGTTTGTGACTGGGGTTTGATGTGTTACAAAAGCAGTTGTAACAGCTAGCGTAAAAGGTTTTGGGTAGTGTTTAGTTTTGGTTCAACTTTATTTCTTGACTAGCATAAATTGTTTACATTAAAAAAGATCCCGATACATAATTAGATTGGAATATAATACTTGTTCTAGGCATGATATTTTTATTCCCATTTACAATAGAAATAGAAGAATGAACTATTATAGTTAGAGGACTCCTTCTATTAGAATTTCTAAGTTTTTTTATTGAGATGACTGCATAGGCCAAGAGTACAAATTCACACTTATTAAATTAGTGGTATATACAAGGGTTTATTATAATTTATTAAAGGTCTATTAAGTACAAAATTACTTAACAATTCGATTTCCTGTATACAAATTTCATACGGACTTTCTAACTAAGATATGAGTACCTAATCTAGGGAGGTTTTATCATAATATTTTAACATTTGTAATTCATCCATAAATAATAACTAACTATAATATTTGATGCTTACTATGGTTCGATGTGACCAATTCAGATCTAGAAATAAAAATTCTACTGTAAACTTTGAATATACAAATAAGAACCTGGCACCGCTGCTGGGAAAACAAAAGTGGAATAGTCCTTCCTTCGAACGAACTCCTGAGGCAGCCAAGTTACTTGCTCCAAGACCCCCGAGCCTATTCGCTAAACCACAAGAGAAAAATACTTCAATGCACCATCTCTTGCATTCTCAAATTCAATCCTTGTCCAATGCTAGCCTCTTGCTGCTCATGGACATACTTATTTATAGTATTTTTCCTAGGACTTGATCATCTATGATCCTCCTGCTCTTCAACACTCAACTAAGAGTTGTGACCTGATTTTTAGGGATGATGCCTCCTGCATCTTGATTTCTCACTCAGTGGATTCAACCACTTGTATTTTCCTTTTTTGGGTCAGCAAACACTCTTCAATAGCTATTTCCACTTCTGTCCCCTTCACTTTCCAGTATTTTTATTAAATAAAATGAATCATTACAATCTATTCCATTTTTTACTTTCTGTCAAAAATAATAATAATAAATTAATTAAATAATAGTTAAAGTATTATCAAGAGAATTAAAATAATTCAATTATTCTCGGTGTATTACATACACCTCCTCTTAGAGGATAACACCATCCTCGGTGTTATAAATTTTATGTCTTTATTCTTCCATTTCTTCATCTTGGAAGATGATTGCATATGCCTCCCACATATCACTTTCGAATTCCCATGTGGACTCTTCCAGACTAAGGCGCTTCCATTGCACCTTGACTTGTCCGATGCTACGGTTTCGGAGTATGAGTTCTCTTCTGTCGAGGATACACTCTAGTCCCACTTGTAACTCTCCCTTGGGTTCCACTTGTATAACATCCCAATCAATAACATGAGTAGTGTCGTGAACATATTTTTTTAGAATGGAAACATGAAAAACATCATGTACTTTAATATTACGTTGTAGGGCTAATTGATATGCTACTGGCCCTACTTTAGCCAATATTTCGAATGGCCCAGAATACCTAGATGCTAACTTGGAGTACTTGCCCAACGTTAATGAGCTTTTCTTGGGTCTTACCTTTATGAACACATGCTCAAATACCTGGAACTCTCGATGAGTTTTTTTTAAGTCAACGTAACTTTTCTGCCTGTCTTGGGTAGCCTTCAAATGTTTTTGTACATGATTCACGGTTATTTCCATTTCTTTTAATAAATCAGGTCCTAACATCAGTCTGTCTATGGGACCGCTCCATGATATTGGAGTATTACATTTACATCCGTATAGTATTTTGAAGGGACTCATACCTACAGGAACTTGAAAGTTATTATTATATGCAAATTCTACTAAGTGTAGGTAATATTCCCACTTACCTGGTTTGTCCATGACATACATCCTTAACATGTCCTCTAAGACTTGATTTACCCTTTCAATCTGCCCATCAGTTTGTGGATGATATGCAGTGCTAAAATTCAACTGGGTCCCCAAACCTTTAAACAAGGCCTTCCAGAAATTACTTGTAAATTTTGCATCTCTATCCGAGACTACTACCTTTGGTACACAATGTAACCTAAATATCTCTTTCATGAAAATATCTACAATGTTAGCTGCTTTATAGGTATATTTCATAGGGATATTTAGTGAGCAACTTTGCTTAACTTATCTACTACAACCATAATGGAATTATGCTCCCTGAAATTTTTCTGTAAGCCAGTTATAAAATTCATACTGGTCGTTTCCCATTTCCATTCTAGAACAGGTAGTGGCTGCAACAGACCTACTGGGTGTTGGTGTTCTGCCTTGACTTGCTAGCATTCTAAACAGTGAGCTAATTATTCTGCTACTTCCTTATTCATGTTTGGCCAAAAAAAGTCCTTCCTGATCATGGTGATCATCTGTGATACCCTCAGCTTCCTGAGTAGGGTTGTTGTGTAATTCATTCATAACAGTCAACTTGATTTCTGCAGAATTTGGTATGTATAATCTGCTTTTATACAACAGTAATCCTCTTTCATTAATACGGAGATCATTTTTTAGCTGATTATCTTCATTTTCAGCCGCTTTCTTCTTTAAATTTTGGTATTCTTTATCAAAATTTTATGCGTTTAAAATCCGTTTTTCTAGATCAGATTCATAATTACTGCTTGCATATAACAAGTTTGCATGGTGGCTTAAAGTGTCTGCAACTTTGTTTTATTTACCTTTTATATGTTTTATTTCAAAGTCATATTTTCTTAAAAAGGTCATCCACCTTGCTTGTCTATCGTTTAAATTATGTTGGTCAAACAAGTATTTTAGGCTTATGTTATCTGACATAAGTAAAAAAATTCTTCCAATTAATTAGTGTTGCCACATTTTTAAGGCATGTATAATTACAGCGAGTTCCAAATCATGCGTAGCATAATTTTTCTCATGTTCCTTTAATTTTCGGGATTCGTAAGCTATGACATGGTTTTCTTAAATTAGTACTCCACCTAATCCTTCGTTACATGCATCGGTGCTTACGACGAAATCTTTTAACGGGTCGACAATTTTTAGTATAGGAGCTGTAGTTAAAAGATGTTTTAGTTTATTAAAGCTTTCCATACATTTTTCATTCCAATCAAAGTTTTTACCTTTCTTTTGCAGTGAGGTTATGGGGTAGGCTATTTTAAAAAAACCCTCAATGAATTTTTGATAGTAACCTGTAATTCCCATAAAATACCTTATGTCCATTTCATTTTAAGGAACTGACCATTCAGTGATAGCCTTAATCTTGTTGGGGTCGAAATATATTCCATATTTAGACACTACGTGTCCTAGATACTGGATTCTATCTTTATAAAAGTCGCACTTGCAGAACTTAGCAAACAATTGTTGTTCTCTTAAAAATTTCACAACTATTCTTAGATGTTCTTCATGCTCTTGTTTGTTCTTTGAATAAATCAATATGTCATCAATAAAAGACAACTACAAATTTATCTAAGTAGTTACTAAAAATATTGTTCATTAAGCACATAAAAGTTGCAGGTGCATTTGTTAAACTGAAAGGCAATACAACAAACTCGTAATGTCCATAACGAGTTCTAAAGGAAGTTTTAAAGATGTCTTCATCCTTGATCCATACCTGATGGTAGCCGGATCTCAAATCTATTTTAGAAAAGCTCGTGGTTCCCTGGAAATGAAAAAATAGATCATCTATTCAGGGTAAAGGATATCGATTTTTAATAGTCATTTTATTTAATTGTCGGTAATCTATACATAATCTTAAGGTTCCGTCTTTTTTCTTTACGAACAAGACCGGTGCTACCCAAGGGGAAACACTAGGTCGAATGTAACCTTTATCAATTAATTCATGTAATTGTGATTTAGGTTCAGTGAGTTCTATTATATTCATTCTATATGGAGCTTTGGATTCTGGTACCACTCCTGGTACTAGATCAATCGTAAAGTCTATGTCTCTTTTCGGAGGCAATCCGGGGACTTCCTCTGGAAAAATATCTTTAAAATATTTTAATATAGGTATATCATCTATGCTAATCTTGTTATATTGCTCCTTGTTATCTATTACATAAACAACAAAAACTTTGCAGCCCTTACGTACTGATCTTTTCATTTGTAAGGATGAGATTTCTTCGATGGTGGTTTTTCTAGGAATTCCTATAACTTTAAATGAATTTTCAGTATTATCTATACATGTAAAAGTCTTGTCAAAACAATTCAGCATAAATTTATGTGTTTCCAACCAATCCATCCCAATCAACATATCATAAGAACCTAGTGGTAAGATATTTAAATCAGCATGCGTACTAAATTCATTCATCAGTATTTCACAACTTTTCACACAACTAGTGACTTTCCGTTTAGTACCTATAGCTAACTGTACTAGCAAAGATTTTTCAAAATTTTCAGATACTAACTTACATGAATCAACAATCCTAGGTGACACATAGCTTAAACTTTCACCTAGATCAATTAATATGGAAATAGGTTGGTTTTTAATCATACCTTCAATTTCGACCATTGAAGCTTGATGGTTTGCCTGTCGATTCTCCAGTGCATCATTGGTCCTGGGAATACTCCTCACCATATCTCCAACTGTAACGACTTCCTAGATGGAGTGAAATTTATTAAAAGTTTTATTTCTTTTAGGGCAATCTTTAAAGTAATGCGGTTCACCGCATTCCCAACATTTTAATGTTTCTTTTTTAGTAGTGTTTTTAAAGTTATGGGAGGGCTCTCTCCCTCTCTTGTTGTAGAGTGTTCAGGTTTAAGATTTCTGTAATTGTTACTACCATGATACCCTCTGTAGCTGTTTCCAGATTTTTTTTTGAAATATGTCATTATTATTTTTCTTAAAATTATCTCACCTCTTTATGTTCCAGTTAGGAATTTCTGTCTCTCTTATTCTTAGTATGTTCGTACTAGTAATTCGCTTTCCTCATAGCTTCTTCTAGTGTCTTTGGGTTGTCACATTCAATTTGCTCTTTAAATGGGGTTGGTAAGCAACTGAGGAAGCGCTTTATTTTTGGTTTTTCATCAATTATATAAGGTACATAGCATAGCAGACTTAAGAATTTACTACAAAGTTCTTTCATGGTTAAAGCACCCAACCTTAATTCATATAATTCTTTTTCTTTTTCCTCGTAGTATTGTTCTGAAAGATACTTTTCTTTAAATAATTTCTTAAAGGTTTTACAGGTTACTTGTCCTTCCTTAGTCCCTTTTACTTTATTGATATCCTGCCACTAGATATCTGCTTTTCCGCTTAGGTTATAGATGGCCATTTTCTCCTTAAGTTCATCTGAATAATTATAAATCTAGAAATATTTCTTCATTCCAGACAACTAGGCTTCTGCCTCTCCCCCTTTTTCAATTTCACCATTAAACACTGGGGGTTTAATTTTTTTGAATTCCCCATAAATTTCTTCGTAGGGTCTGTATTTCTTCTTATCTTTATGACTATCACTACTTTCGCTAGAATATTGACGTTCTTGCTTATGTGATTCTTCACTGGAAGTTTCAGCCCCATGGCTGGAAAATTCCAGTTTCCTTCCCTTACATTTAGGTGGTGTAACTTTTGGCTTAGCTTCTTTAGTTTCTTTATTTGTATCCTTTTAATTACTGTCTATTTTAGCTAACAAAATATTATTTAGCTCTTCTTGAGCTTTCATTATGCATTTGCTTTCATATCTAACTCTTTTTAATTCCGATTTTAATTCTTTGATGGTCCGTTGTAGTTCTAATGGATTGTCTATTCTACTTTCCTTCAAGTTTACCCAAATTTCACCTCCTTCAATGTTTCCTGGTCTTTGAGGGGGTGATTCCTCTCCTTCGGGCATGTCGAATTCTGCCATGTTCTTCATGCAAAATATAATTTCTTCTTCTTCCTATTTATTAAAAAGAGTCAACCGGAAATGAAATAGCAACATTAGTTTATTGTTTCTATCATAGGTGTAATTATTGGGCCGGTTCAGGCCTAGTGTTGTCACCATTGCTCTGATACCATATGCAACATACCTCAAAAATCCAATATATATATATATATATATATATATATTGAATTACTTTATGTAACTTTATCAAGACCCTAATTTGTCAATGGTAAACCTTGGAAGGAAGGAAATACGTGTTAGGTTATAAGATTTACATCAACTTAAATAAATGATGTGTTTATAATCATGCTTATGGTTTACTGGTGAATAGGTTTTAAAGGTCAAAGCTACCCCATGGGGGTGATGCAATGTCCTTTCTATAAAAGGTAATTTTTTATGACCCCCTCGTTCTAGAACATTTAAATAATATGAAGCTTCCTAGCTCTACATTTCCATAGTATGACAAATATGTTATATCTTTATTTATAAAAAATTCACGCCTTCTAGGCCAACGCTGATTAAAGGGATGAGGTAGGGTTTGATTACAGTTTGATCTTGGTGACATCATTTAAAGGGGAATAATATGAATCTATTGTGCAATTAATGGTTTACATTATTGTTAAGTGATATGTTGGGTTCTTGGTTGAACCTTTTAATAAGCTACCTAGCTGCGAGTTGAGAGCGCAACAAGGACCTGTGTGGCTTGCATCGAGGCATGTTCTTAACTGTCCACCTGTCTTGATTACTACTGGGGTTTTAGATGTGGCTTAATGACTTTGGTAACTATCTGAAAGACTTCATTTGGTTTTTTGAATGCCTGGAGAGACAGATCCGAGATTTGTTCTGTAATATTTCATGACAGTGTAAGCTTTGTTGAAAACTGATGCTAATGGTATTACATTCAAAATTTTCAAGGTGATCCTATGCATTTGGGACATCGCCAATAAACTACACTGCGAGGTTGATAATTCGATGCAAATTTCCATTCTCTGGTCATTATAAATTCCTATTTACAAGTAAGAAGAAATACATCTTTACAGGGTTACCATAACTTTTGCATCCTTTATTTCTTTTTAAAAATTTTGCTAGCAATATTGTGGTTAGTGTTTGCAGGAAGGGGAGGTATAAGGGTACTCCATAGGAGCTGACCGTTGGCCCTCTCTCACTGTCACCAAGGTAAGAGAAACACACCCAAAGTTCACATTTAAGTTATATGCATTTAATAAAATCTGACTGTAACATGAATGTATGCAAGTGGAAGGCACTAGAGAAGGAGGCGATAGGGTCACCTCTTCCAAGGCCTGCATTTCTCAATGCCAAGGTAAGTCATGTTTCAAACAATAAAAAAAAAGGCAAAGGATGAATAAGTTAATTAAAATCAAAACAGTATCTAACAAACTATGCTTGTTTTTGCAGACCACGCTGGGTGGAATCGAGAGGTCACATATTGATTGCTGCAACCGTTTTTTAGATAAATTCTTTGGATTTTGAAAATATACAGTGGTAAAAACTTTAGGGTTTGCTGTGTCTGGTTTCTTTCCACTATTACTACGGCAATGTAATAGATAAAATTTATTTCTTTAAAGAGTGTTGCTTTGAAAGATTTCACTCCCAATCTTGTTTGTTTTAAGGTTGGGTTTTTTGGTTTGAATGTGGAATCCATTGATCATGGTCTTACAGCCATAAAAAAAAATATAAATGTATTGTTCAAAACAGAAGCCCGGTGTTCAGGACTATAAGATGCCAAGATACATTTTTTATTTTTGTGTTTAACCTGCATACTATTTAAACTTTTTGAATGAAATGATGGTTAATGAGATAGATATATATTACAGGCATTACTAGAGTGTTTTAGATGGTGCTTAAAGATGTGTCTCTGCAATGTAAATTAATGGCATTAATTGCATTTTACATTTAAAATTTTGGTATCTGTAAAAAGAGTCATTCAGCTCACGACCGTTCCTTCCTTACTTAACATTTTTTTAATGGAAATTCATCTCCAATAAAATATACATCTTGGTGTAATAATAGGTAATATTATTAATAAAAGAAAATAAGGTTCGGCTACCATGGATAATAGCTTAGCGCCGGACTAAAGGATATCGGTTTCTAACTGGGGTTTGATGTGTTACAAACGCAGCTGTAACAGCTAGCATTAAAGGTTTTGGGCAGTGTTTACTTTTCATTCAACTTTATTTCTTGACTAGCATAAATTGTTTACATTTTTAAAAAGATCCTAATACATAATTAGATCGGAATATAATACCTATTCTAGGCATGATATTTTTATTCTATTTACAACAAAAATAGAAGAATGAACTACTATAGTTAGAGGACTCCTCCTATTAGAATTTCTGAGTTTTTTTATTCAGATGAGAACATAGGACAAGAGTACAGATTCACACTTATTAAATGAGTGGTATATAAAAGGGTTTATTATAATTTATTAAAGGTCTATTAAGTACAAAATTACTTAACAATTTTATTTTCTATATAAAACTTTCATATGGACTTTCTAACTAGGATCTGAGTACCTAATCTAGGGATCTTTTCTCATAATATTTTAACATTTATAATTCATGCATAAATGATAACTAACAAGAATATTTGATGCTTACTATGGTTCGATGTGACCAATTCAGATCTAGAAATAAACATTCTACTATAAATTTTGAATATAGAAATAAGAACCTATCACCATTGTTTGGATAACAAAAGTGGAATAGCCGTTCCACCCAACCAACTCCTAAAGCAGCCAAGTTACTTGCTCCAAGACCCTTGAGCCTATTCACTGAACCACAAGAGAAAAATTCTTCAATGCGCCATCTCTTGCATTCTCAAATTCAATCCATGTCCAATGCTAGCCTCCCGCTGCTCACGGACATACTTATTTATAATATTTTCCCTAGGACTTGGTCATTTATGAGCCTCCTGCTCTTCAGCACTCAACTAAGAGTTGTGACCTGATTTTTAGGGATGATGCCTCCTGCATCTTGAGTTCTCACTTAGTAGCTTCAGCCACTTGTCTTTTCCTCTTGTGGGTAAGCAAACAATCTTCAATAGCTATTTCCACTTTTGTCCCCTCCCCTTTCCAATATTTTTATTAAATAAAATGAATCATTACAATCTATTTCATATTTTACTTTCTGTCAAAAATAATAATAATAAAATAATAATAAAATAATAGTTAAAGTATTATTAGTAGAATTAAAATAATTTAATTATTCTCAATGTATTACATACTGACTAAAAGAATTAAACAAATCAACATTTCTTTTAAGTAAGTAGATCCAAACCTTTATAGTATAATCACCTATAAATGTAATAAAATATGATGACCCTACAAAAGAAACTCTAGGGGATGGTCCCCACACATCAGAATGAATGTAATCTAGAATACCTTTACTAATATGCTTCCATGTTTTAAACTTCTATCTAGTCGATTTTCCGAACATGCAGCATTTGCAAAAATTAAAATTCACATATTTTAAGCTAGGAAGTAACTTATGATCAACAAGTACCTTCCTCCCTTTCTCGCTCATATGACCAAAGAAATAATTCCATAAACGAGTAGCATCACTTGCAACTTCAAACACAATCGTTGCTTGACTCACATCAGTTCTTCCTTCTAGGTTATAAAGGTTCCCCATCATCCTTTAAACCTTCATGAAAACTAAAGTTTCCTTTGACACCTTCATCACTCCATCTTGAACTACAAATTTATAACCAGTAGCATCTATAACTCCCATAGATATTATGTTCTCCCTTAGCTTGGGTACATGCCTCACCTATGTTAATGTTCTCATAGTCCCATCATAGATTTTAATCTTGATGCTACCAATCCCAATAATTTTACAGGAAAATTCATTTCCCATAAATACTACACCATCATTAATTTGTTGGTATGTAGAGAACAAACTTATTTGTAGACACATATGGTGAGAGGCACCAGAGTTTAACAACCAATCCCGTTGATAATATGAAACATCAGAAACAGATAGTACCTTCTCTATCATACTTGAAATTGTCTCTGTTGTATTTGCTTCATTCTTGGAGAGCTCTTTGGATGAATCTTCTTTGGATTTCCTTTTCCAACAATGCTTCTTCGGATGGCCCAATTTTCTACAATACAAACACTTTAGCTTACCCTTCTTAACTCTCGATTTAGATCTGGAAGCATTTCTCGAATTCTTCCCTCGTTCTCTAGGCCGACCTCTAGTGCCGATTGCAACTGTTGTTGAATTTTCTGAATTGTTTTTCCTACACAACTCTTCACATAACAACACTCCAACAACATTGTCACATTCAAAATCCTCTGAATTACTAAACCACATAGAGGTGATAAGATGATTCCAGGAATTAGGAAGTGTACAAAGCAAAGCAGTTGTGTTGTCTTCATCACTAAATTTTTCACCCAAACTAGTTCACTGACAAATAAAATTATTTAAATGACCAAGGATCTCCGTACCTTCATCCATTCGTAGGGCATATAATTTTTTTTTCAAAAAAATACTGTTTGTCAAGGATTTTGTCATGTAGAGGATTTCAATCTTATTCCATCAACCAACTATTTTTTCTTTTCCAATAATGTTGAACATAACTTCATCTACCAGGCATAAATAGATAGTTGTAAGGGATCTTGAATCCATCTCCTCCCATTCATCATATGACATATCTGCAGGATTCTTTGATGTTCCCACCAATGTTTTTTTCACTCCTTGTTGGAGAAGCATATCTCTCATTTTCAGTTTCCAAAGCTCAAAATTAATCTTCTTGTTAAATTTCTCCACTTGAAATTGTCCACTTTGCACCTTTTCCATTATCTCACACAATCTAGATCAAAGCTTATAAACCAAATCTTTAAAAAAAATGGATCAAATATTCCAAGGATTAATTCCAATGGGAATACAAAGGTTTAATCCAAACAAGAAATATTTTAAAATGTTTAAATAGATGAAAGATTCACCTTATAGCTCCCATATTATATTTTAACCTTTAAATAAACTTAAAATTCACCTTATACCTCCCATATGAGCATTTTTAAGGATAATATGATGTCATCCTATGATGACCTTTTGTGAAAACAAAACACTTTACCATTAAATCAAAAGCTTATTCGAAATAATAGAAGGTGTCGCACTTTTCAATATATGAGTGGTGCGTCATATCACATTTTTTGATATGTAAGGGTGTGACAATTTGCACAACAAAAATTTCAAAAGATTACGTTATTTTGTTGCACCTTCCAAAGGGTCAGAGGTGCGACACTCAATAATTGTTGGTTCGTCCTCCATCTCCAGTAACATGACTTTTTTTTTCCATGTGTGCAACTTTCTATGATTTTTCCACACAAACAACCTTTGAACAAATTCGACAGAGAGTTACTCCGCCACTCTGATGCACAGATCTGGTCTTCATGGACTCCATTCAACTCAATGATATTTAGATTTAGCAAATTGGGTACGTCCTCCACAGCCTTTGCCTCTGCAACTTCACACCTTAAGATTTGATACCACTTGTTGGTAGCGGAAGCATATAATTATAGATATCAATAACATAGAAAAAAATAACAATGGAAATAACATGAATTTGACACACATATTTTACGTGGTAAAACCCTGGAAAGGGAAACAACCATGGAGAAAATAGTATCGGTATTCTTATTGTTCAAATATGTAGATTACAACATCCTTCACGCTTACAACCATTCTTCACATTCACTCACAAAATGATCTTTTCCTCTATTGGCTTACATGGATTTATATCACTTCTTACACAGTTACATGAAACTACCGATTACATACACATTCTAACTTGAGCTAATTGGTCTCAAGTGAAGGAAAAATAATAGGGACCTAGAAGATGCCATAATTCAAATTCATGGGAATTGGTTGTCACATTATCCAACATTTTGTGGAGGAAAGGGTAGTGTGTTTTGGTTCAATATTATGGATCTCTAACTATCAATAATATTTTCTTTTTCTCTATCGTGAATTGTTCCATTTTAGCAACAATATAAAATGGGTATTTGCAAGACAAATATCCCTTTTTCATTTTTTTATTTAACAAACAACAAATACTTCGTGCATGAAATGTACATTGCACTAATTGTATTCTTCTCTATTTTAATTTTTTGTTATCAGTAGAATCAATAAGCTTTAGGATGCACTATTGTTATAATGTTTCAATAGCTCCATTCACATTTGTTTCTCCATCCTCATCTCCTTCTCCCTACGCATCCCTACGAACATTGTCTTTTGAGTTTCCAGAATTACTTCGCAAAGAGAAAACCTTAATTTGATAATTTGATAAATAATACAACATTTTTTGTTTTCATTGGATGCAGAAACAAAGGGCTTTCATCTCTTCGTCCCTTGATCTGCTAATTATAAGGTTGATTTGACTGCTTTATCCCATTATATCCAAGAGTCTAATGGAGATTATATTAAATAAATTTGTCATCAATATTGCAAATATGCCATCCGAAAAAACATCCAGAAGGTTAGTAATAGAATCCATGTTAAATTCTATACCTAAGTTTGTATCGAATTTGTGTTCATGTGTTATAGCTTTAATGTCTATTTTTATTATGATGCATGATATTAAATGTGAAAGGAAGAGAAAATAAAACATTGAATCTATGGAGGAGGAGGATACCGAAGAGTTTGCTGAAATAAACGTGGCTTTGCTTGATTATCTCTATTAGATAAGATGTTCTATCCACATCTCCTTATTTTGTCTCCTTGTTTAGAACAAAGCAAGTAATTTGCACTAGAGTGCCTGCACCTTAATTGACACATTTCCATTGCAATGATCTCCACATTTGCATGTTTCCATGGCACTAAGAATCGATTATGCACCAAGAAAATGAGGTATTCACATAGAGCATATCCAAATCTTACTCAAATAGATATAGGAACATATGGAGTCCATGGGAAATGCATGGAGATCAAATCTAGATTCCTCCAATGCCATGAACACATGGAAAACATCCATAAATCTAACTAGAATGAAACATTAACATAAATGCTATTGTTGCCAACATTTTATGTTTGCTATATTTTATGGATTATTTGTTACAAGATCTCAATGTTGTTTTAACATGTTTTATCCCTAATTTGAAACATAAAAATTAAAATGGACTCGATATGATGCCAAAAAAGTGGTCCAAGTTGTTGATTGATGGACAATGACGTGATTGGGCTTGATTAGGAAGGTTTACACTCTATTAGAGCCAAAAATATAAAATTTGTGATAATCAAAATTGATCTCTCGAAGGGTTATGATAGAGTAAGATGGGATTATCTAAAAATGGTGATGACTGAACAAGGATTTTTTTTGCTTTATTATGTGGTTTATGGCTTGTATTTCCTCTATATCCTTCTCAATCCTGGTCAGCGATGCAACGTCCAACTTCTTCATACCTTCTCAGGGAATTTGACAAGGGTCCATGATTGCTCCTCTATTTTTCCTTTTAGTGGCATATGGACTTAGTAAATTAATTCTTCTAGCTAATCGTAGTGGTAGCTTCAAAGGGGTTAGTATCGGAGGAAATTTTTTTCCAACTCATATTATCTTTGTTGATGATGTTTTAATTTTCAATGATGGCTCTTATAGAGACTTGGAGAAATTCTCTAGTATATTATATTTATTTTTCTCTGCTACATGTATGAAAGTGAACGATCAAGAGAAGGCATATTAGGGAAGGAATGGTCCCATTTTAGAAGCTTATTCATTTATAACTTTTTTATCCTTCATAATGGATTGATTTATCTAGGCCTAAGACTTAAATTGGTGTCATATTTTAAGAAATATTGGGACTGGTTGGTCCCTAAATGCAAAAGACATATTTCTAATTGGTCTTTTTGTTGGCTCTCTAAAGTTGGAAGAATAGTGTAGTTAAATCAATTATAGAGTCAAGTCTTGTATATTGGATGTCCCTTTCTGGGATTCCTCGTGGATTACTTGATTCGATCAGGAAATTGATGTTCCAATTCTTTTGGTAAGGCAATCTACAACAAAAAGGGATGGTTTGGATAAATTGGAAATCTCTCGCTATTCCTAAATGCCTTGGTGGATGGAGAATTAAATTCTTCAAAAAGTTTCTAAGGATTTGGTAGCCAAATGTGTTTGGAGACTGATTATAGGATCTGGTATATGGAAAGAAGCGATTATTCAAAAATATACATAACCTTTTTCTATTATCGAGTGGCTCAAAAATCCTTCTAAATTAATTAATAATGTCTCTATTTTTTAGAAAGTTGATGTGTCATCGTTTGATGTGTTTTGCAATATTGGGTTGGCTTGGAAGGTAGGAGAAGGTCGTATCATCTCGGTGGAAGAGGATTCATTTGTTAGGAGTGAAGATGCTCACTCCTTGCATTTTCATTTGATTATGCAGCCCACGTTTAAAGGTTTACTTACCTTTAAACAATTTGTAGTTCTAGCGTCTTCTTCATTGATGAGTGAAGATTTGAGGGGAATGCAAAATCTCTTAGTTTCAGTTTTAAATAGAAGGATTATACTAAGAAACTTTTTCGATGTCATTTGAGACTTAATCAGTAGAAGGATGCCTTGGTATGGGATAAATAACCACACTGTGTTTGTAATCCTAAATTGGGTTATGGAACCTTTATGGAATAGAACGAGTTGGAGAAGCATGTTTGGTGGTGTGGATCAGTCTGGAAATTCAACTGTCGAGTAAAATAAAATATTCACATGTGGTTTTTCTCACGGGATAAAGTTCTAACATGCGATCATATGCAAAGAAGAAATTGGAAAGAGCCTGGTAGGCGCTATTTGTGCAAACAAGATGATGAGACCAATGACCACTTGATTGTTGAATGCCATTATGTTTCTCGGTTTTGGAACAATTAAGGAAACCTTTTATAATTAAGATTCTATTGGACATGTGTGACATCCCCATCCCTCAATCTAACCAGTAGGAGGGAACATTAACTAAACCAGGGCCTCAAAATTTCGGCCCATAGCCATAATTACGAATTCATACAATTAACTGCATGTGTAGACATGAAATAGAATACACAGTGGAAATAAAATTGATCGAGAAATACACAACATGAAATTCCAAGCATAACTATCACAGGAATAGAAACAAAAATCATTGCACATCAAATACATAAGAATACTTATCTTTAAACAAAGAAGATACAACTGGCTTTGTAAGAGAAATTTTCTACCCATCCATAGGCACTCTATCCAACATATACTCTTTATGCTGAGAGGAAACCCCTAAGCTGGGCTATGAGGCCACTAGGGTGAAGGAAACACCTACAACCTTCTCTCTCTCAGCCCACAACCCAATCTGCTCTCTATGCTTAGCCAAAAGCTCAACGAGAGCTCTACAGGGGCCTCGCTAATCCATCACAGCCATGGCACTCCTTCCAACTACCCCACAAAACATAAGGAATTAATTTCCCTTCGCTAATCCATAGTTCCCTCAAGAAATCCAACCATTATAGTGCTTACCAGTGTGTGCAGTAAGATTCCAACCTATTCTATGCTAATGGAAAACCTCCTGCAACGTTAATCCATGGTTTCTCAAGTATCCAAAATGGGCCACCGCTTGGCTCCACCTTCACGCTAAACCCATTTCCAGGAAGCCTTCAAGCATCCATCATCTCCACTCTTCTGCTACCTACTGCGCCCTTATTCTCTCCAGCCATCACGCCATCCCTCATTCATTAAACCTCGCGCTGCCATTTCCCCTTAGTTAATCAAACCTCATGCTGGTTAACCAGCTCCAGCTTGTCGCCTCCATTTTGGCCTCCAGTCCTTCATACTTCACAAGATGCCTCCTAGAAGAGATCCATTGGCCACTAATTCTGATTCAAATGCCTCTAATCCAGTCCAAGACCTCGCATCTGCTCTCAATCAATTAATGAGGATGCAACAATAGGCCAACCCAGATCCATTCCGGTTAGATACTCGGTTCCAACTGCCTAAGTTCTCGGCACAAACCAATGGAGAAGTTGTGGAGTCATGGATCCGTAGCCTTTCCACCTATTTTAGGACTTGCACAGGCCTTATCGAAGAGAGAAAGCTTCAGATTGCAGCATTATAGTTAGAAGGACTTGCTCAAACATGGTGGGACATCGAGTAAGAAAAGGCCACCTTGGTAATAGGAATTGGAGCTTCAGGAGAGTCTTCTTCTTCTCAAATGATCAGCACTTGGGCTCGCATGTGCGAAGCTCTGAGAAATCATTTTTACCCACCTGGATATCTTCAATCCTTATGGATCCGTTGGCACCAACTCCGCCAACTTCCTACACAAAAAGTACAAGCATATATCGAATACTTATCCAAGCTTTGACTTCAACTCCACATTCCAGACCCAGAAGAGGTATTAATCCTTAAATTTTTTTTGTTTATTGGTTCAATTCCATAGAGAAGTATTTGAAAATGCTACATTGGATAAAGCTTTTCAAAGAGATTTGGCAGTCGAAAGAAAGGAAGCTCCTCGGGGTCGTACTCCTCCATCTCATCCCAACCAGAATCCCTCTGCTTAACAAACTCCTCCACCCAATACTTCATCTCTCTTTCCCTCCACTCGTCCTACCGACCAAAATGCCAATACACAGTTGTGTTCGTTCCACAAGACTATTTCCCACAACACTTCAGATTGTCGCGTTTTACCGATCTCTCATGACCAATAAAACTCTCTGCATGGAAGCTACTTCATCCCAACCTATAGATGAAATTGATCAGGTCTCTCTTGAGAATCCTACTGAAGTAGATCCCTCATTGATATTAATGACAACTGAAGATTACCACTCATCTACCCTACCCTTCTTTACTTATAACTGCAAAATAAAAAATTCCTTGGCCTTACTCATCCTGGACAACAATGACCAACAAATTTTTTTTTCACAAGAGCTTGTGCAGTGCCTCCATCTTCCCACCACTCCTCACTCGAAACCATATCATCTAGGATGGGTCCAAAAGGATGGTTCCCATCTTCTGGTTTGTCATTGTTGCTTGGTAACATTTGCCATCGGTCAATTTAAAGAATTTGTACTCTGTGTTGTATCACCATTAGATTGTGCTGACTTACTTCTCGGACTCCCTTACTAGGACCAACGGAATGACATTTATACAACCAAATCTCATCAGTATAAACTTACCAAGGATGGCCACACCTATATCCTTACCGAAGCCCCACCCAAACCCACTCCCACAAAGGAAAAACTCCCTCATGTCCATCTCAACCAGTACATCTCTCTTTGTCTTGTCTGGCCCATTCAACCTGTGAAATAGTCACCCCAACCCCAAATACCTTATGTTCAACAACTAGACAAGAATGTTTTTCAATAACAACAACTCAATTCACAGGATTCTTTGGCACCAATATAATAGGGGTATGCAGATATGACACATCAAATAGCACAAGTTCAATTGAGGAGTTATTTAAATAGTGAAGTCAATGAAAAACTGACTATTACATTCAAATCAGGATCTGTCAAACATGAGCATCTTGGTCAAGTATCAGCTTAGAAGCCACAAAAACAATAACATGAGCAATTTAATGATACAACATCATTGCCTTCCTCTACACCACATAGTTTTCAGGAATCTTCTCAAGTTTCTCAGCATTCCCCTTCAACTCTTCCAATGTCTTCAACCCTAATGGAGAATGTTGATACAAAGTCCTCTCCTCTTGTTTATTCTGCCTCAAATAATGGAAGTGGTCAGGGTCTTCAGCAGTCAGTTACTACATCTGCCAATGGTCGGACTCTAACTATTGGAACGACAGGAATTTCCTCTCCTCTTTTTGGCACATCCTCTCCAAACCCTGCACAAACTCTTGTGAGTGAGGATGGATCTCAAACTATATCTCATGGGCTTATGATGGATGAAAAACAACCATGGGATTATGATGGATGGAAGCAGGGGACACTTCCAGATCAAAACAGGGAGGAATTGGGCCACCTCTTGGCTCCACCTTCACGCTTAGCCCATCTCCAGGAAGCCTTCACGCATCCATCATATCCACTCTTTTGCTACCTAATGCACCCTTACTCTCTCCAGCCATCACGCCATGCCTCATTCATTAAACCTCACGCTGCCGTTTTGCCGCAGCTCATCAAACCTCACGCTGCCATCTGCACGCTCAGTCTGCTCCTCCATTCAAGCCCTCTTAATGGTCGGCTGCCACTCTCACGCAACACCCAACAACTCTCAGCCCTCTCCCCAGGCACATTCATTCCATGCTCATCCCTCTCCACGCTCAGTTAAACTTTCCATCCTTAGCTCAAAAAAGGAGGCGGCGCACACACCCATTCACAGCCAGCTCCAGCATCTCGCCTCCATTTCCCTTGGTTGGATAGGAAGGAAACCTATGTCCAGTACAGAACGAGAAGCACCATATTCAATTTAGTGAATGCAATTAGTTGGGTTGGTTGAGCAAATTCACAATGTGTTGCACCCAGCTCTTGGGATCTCGATAGATCACAAAAGTAGCAGAACTCAATGGGTAGAGGTTCGTAGCTTGGCCCAACTATATGCTCACCCACAACCATTTATTTTCTCCTTCCAAAAATGCAACTCTGTCTTCAAATTCAAATTTTTGGGTTAAACACAGTCTGCTAATGGTCATGAACAATAATGGAAAACTCTACGTAGTGTAGAAGCATGCATGAGAGAATGAGATTGATAAAAAAAAGTGTTGACTCCAAGGATATGATGTAAGGGTGAAAAGACAACTGACATAGCTTCTTGCCATAGAAGAAATAGTATTGTTGACAGGTGACATGACTATCACAACCCGCATGCTTCAATCAATAACTACATGAAGTAACTTTTCACACCAACCTCACACATGCATTCAATGATTGAATTTAATAGTCAAGAGAAGGTAATTGGCTTATTTAAAGCATGTGGCATATTTTGGATGAGTTCTATGGTTGGCATAGGATTTGGTTTCCCCATAGGCCCCCTTCCTATTCCCCTCTTATGGAATCATAGCTCGGCTAGTGCTCTTTACAAAACCATCTTGGACCATTTTATTAATTTTCAACATAATATTTCCATACATTTCGAATTCGCATGATAATCAAATCATATAGTCCAAATGAAAACATATACATCATACATCCCTAGCCATTCACTAGTT
Organism: Larix kaempferi; assembly: GCA_027924585.1. Lineage (NCBI taxonomy): Eukaryota > Viridiplantae > Streptophyta > Pinopsida > Pinales > Pinaceae > Larix > Larix kaempferi. Next base: position 6,961,354 of record BSBM01000348.1, read on the forward strand.
GGGCCTTGGCCTTGAGCTCCACGCTAGGAATCCATCCTAGCATATTTACATCATTTACATAATTTTGAGTAAATACATCCCAAGTCAAAATTCGGAGTATTACAACATGCTAGTTAGTTCAAAAGAGCCATAAAAATTGGTGTCTTAATATAGGTTTCAATGCAATTATAATTCTGTCTTTAATCTTGGGTTGGCAAGTTTGGATTTCAAGGGATCAATGTCTTTTTTTTTATACTTTCACCTCTCTTCTCATTTGTGCCAATCGGAGTCTAGCTATATTGAAAAGCTTTCTTCATATAAGTAAGGTTGTTCCCTCTTGGCAGGTAAGGAAAAAGGTAATAAACTTTGATACTCGTTGGACCGTTCAAGAGATGACTGGAGACGGTGTGGTCTTATTTTGATGGTGTTTCGCAGACCGATCAAGAGATGACTGGAGTTGGTGATATTTTACATTTGCCAAAGGATTTTAAGATTTCCTTCAGGGATGGCCTTAGTCTAGGGATGAACAATTATGCCGAACTTTGTGTACTTTTATTATTGTTAGCAGCATAAAATAATATTAACCAGCTCCAAGTATTTGGTGACTTAAAAATTACAATAGATTGGGTTGCTGGTGTGAAAAAACATCATAACATTTTCTTTCTGCTTATTCTGATTCTGGAAGAAGTTTTTAGGTTGAAAATTCATTTACATGATGTTTTCTCGGAATGAATATGAGGCAGGGTGATTGGTATATTTCGGAAGAAAGATTACGTGTTTCAACAAGGTTTTCCGTTCTCCAATATTTATGCCGCCATGAGCATGCACCTTAAGGCCTGTCTTTTGTTGAATCTTATATTGTTAAACTTTTTGGATAATGACTTGTAATATTTTTCAACAAAATGCTATGAAGCTGAATTTAGCTGATCAAATTCTTTGACTTATTTCTGAAACTGAAGATTGTAACTTATCTTTGAAACTAAAATTGCCAATTTTTTAAAAAATTATTGCTTGTTTTAAACATACTTTTCATTGCCACAAATTACAGATCAGCACGTAGAATCGCAATTCATCGTAGCAAATGAGCATCTTTATTCATGAAAGCATTTCTATATACAAATGGAAACAAAAATCAAATATTACTCTACTAGCCACTAGAAGGTGGTGGGGTGATAAATGGATTCGGCGGGAATGGAATGTTTGGAATTTGTGGGAATGGAGGAACCTCTGGAAAGGGATGAAAGCACGGAGGCAGGGGAGGAAGTTTGGGAAGAGGAATTGTTGGCAGAGGAGGAAAACTGGGCAGAGGTTGCTGAGGAATAGTGGGCAGAGGCAGCGGAGGAATAGTTGGCAGAGGAGAAATACTGGGCAGAGGAGGAATAGTCGATAGAGGAGGAAACCCGAAGTTGGGCATGGGAGGAATTTCGGGCAGAGGAATAGTTGGCAGAGGAGGAATACCGAAACTGGGAAGAGGGGGGACATTGGGAAGGATATCAGGTGGAAAGTTGGGCAAGGAAGGGATTGTGGGCGTCTGTCGGCCTGGTTTCGAAGATTGATCAACATTCTCAGCCATTGCTCGACCTTTCATCGTCGTAAAGAAATCCTTACTGTAACAAGATGGAGGTACAGTTTCATGGCGGTAGCTGAAAGACCCTGCACTGTATGTGAGAACTCCATTGGCATCCGACTGTAGCGTGAGCTTTGATGTTGCAGACTTTAAGGGAATCCTGCACGAGTCGTAAAATCTATTGCGCGGCCTCACACGACAGTTGGTCAATTGATGAGCAGACTGAAAAATAGTGGAAGGAAGCTCCACCTTGAATTCCCATACTGGAATCATAGTGTCATACTGGAATCATATTTACATCATGTTTGTTTCATATTTGTATTATATTTATGTTATGTTTCTATTTATTTGATTATTAGTTATTATTTAATTATTATAATTATTTAATTTTTTTAAATTACAATTTTTATAATATTAAAATATTAATGAAAGTGATAAAGTATATGTTTAATATGAAAAAAATCTACATATATATAAATGCAATATTCTATTCACATTGAATCAATTTCACATCATGAGAATAACAAATCATGTATCTATAAACACAATTATGGAAATTCACCATCTTAATATTCAATTAATTTTACACAATAAAAAATAAAATCATGTTATATAAATACATCAATAAATTTTCAAGTAAATCATAAAATAGCCCATGTAAGTTGCGACGCCCTAAGGAAAATGCCAAATTTGCATACAACATTACATGAACAACTATTTATAAATATAACAAAATGAAATGAATTCGACATCACAAGTTGATTGAATTATTGTCATTTCTCTCCTCAATATGTTTCAAGTCTTCTTTATCTATACTCTATAAAAATTTAATAAAAAAACATATTTTCAATAAAGTAAAAAATGACTAACATTAAAAAATGTAGTAACAAACATATAGGTTAAACAATTATCAATACCCTCTAATCCTTATGGGCTACCCTCATCATCACCACTCTAAAAGAATATATTATATTTCGATAAAAAAATAGAATGTAATCAATGAATGATTAGTTCCAACTATATATATATAAGTTAAAACATAAAAAATTAATTAGCAATTAATTACCTCGAACATAAGATGTAAATATTCAACCATATTTTCATAAGTATTATTTAGGGAATACTTTAATTCTTCATTACTCGTTACTGCTATATTTTTTTGTTTTTATAGCAATCTGTTTCTAGTTGTACTAGATAAGAGACTTTGTTGGTGATTCTAGGGCTATCTATCAATAATGAGTTGATCCTCATGATTGAAATAAAATATTTGATAAGTGACCACTTATCACCTCTTATTTTGTTGTCAATGGATGCAACCAATTTCTTCCCCTTTTACATTTTTCTATCATTCCTCCTATGTCATCGTGGACTTTAAGTTCAAATGAAACTAAATTCATATCAATAAGAACATAAGAACATAGTTAGATACTTAGTGAAAATTAATTAGCACACACATAAAATAACCAAAATAAAGTATAAAAATTATAACATAATCCATACTATACACAATCATAGTATTCAAGATATAATTGTTCCTAACAATACTTCACTCAAAAGATAAGATGTAAATATGGAAAATGATAGCCTTGGTTACAGTGAAAGTCTCAAGGAAGTGAGGAAAGAGAAGGGAAAAGGGAAAATTTTGGTAGATCGGAGAATAGAAGAGGTGAGAGATTATGAGAAAAAATAAGGAGGAAGAGGAAGCATAATGAAGTAGAAGGAAAGAGAGGAGAAATTTGAATACGAAGGCTGAGGGAAAGAAGAAAGAGGGGAGGGATATGAAAAAGAGGAGAATATCATGGAAGAAGAGTTGGAAGGATGAGTTGAAAACCAAAAGTGGAGGAGAATAAGAACTAGAATTTGAAGAAGAAGGAACTAGGTGTAAGAGGACATAATGTATAAGACGGATATTGAAAAAGAAAATGGAGTATTTAGAGAAAATGAGGAAGAGGAAGTATGAGGGGAGGAAGAAGGAGAAGAAGAGGAGGAGAAAAATAAAAAGAGGAGGAGAGTAAGAGGGAAGAAGATGAAACATAAGAGAATATGATCCAGGTGACTGTTTGAAAATGCCACGATATTGAAACTTATTCTTTGATCATGACAATTTTTTATCCTAAACATCAAGCATAGTTCTAGGTCTTAATTAGTGTTTCTAAATATTTCATTACAATAATCATAGAAGCCAACCAATTTCCCTGTTTTCAATCTACATTTCTATAAACCTTGTTGAGATATTCCAATATACTAAAGAGCACCCCACATAGATTTTATGTGAGAAACTTATGGCCTTAATAAGTTGATGTACAAACTTATAGGCTCATAAGGGTCAATAATCCATTCACAACTTTACCTCTTAGGGAAAGGTTTTGGGATTGTTAGGGTTTTTTCCTATTATATTTTTTAGAAATTTTCATATAATGTAGTTTTAGCTTTTTGTTATAAGTTTTATGTGAATAAAACCATGAATTTAATACAAGGAAGAATAGAGTGGTGTGGTTTAATGTTTTCTTTTTCAATGTTAGGGGATTCCATGGTAAATATCACTATGTCTACATGTGTACTATTATTTCTGATCTATTTTCATTAAGAATTTGTATGCATTTCTTTATTTGATTTTTTTTTAAACTCCAAGAAGATGAGGAAATAAAAAGAGTAATGAAAGAGGGGAAGAGGGAGAAGGTAAAAGGGGAAGAGAGGGAGGGGAAGAGAGAGAGTGGGATAGAAAGAGTAGGAGACAAAGAGAAGAAGGAGAAAAGGGAGAGAAGCATAGAAGTATAGGGAGGGGAAGAGGAAAAGGAAGATATACTACTTAGATTTTTTTTTAACTGTAAATTCCATGTTCAAAATTCAAATAGGTCATCTCCTATATAAAGTTTACTTCTCGTCTCTAAAATAGAAAATGATGTCTCCCATTTCCAAAATCCAAATCCTCTTTTATTTTAAATCTACAAATTTTAAAAAAAAGGAGAAATGAAAAAAAATCTTTGATATGGTGATGGCTAAGAATTCTCCCTATCTTACTCCTATTGAGAGTCCCACAACTCCGTTTCAATTCCAAGATGCTCTCCCTTACACACTCACATGAAAATTAAATGAAGGGACCCTTTAATTTTTGGGATTCGTAAGCTATGACATCGTTTTCTTGAATTGGTACTCCGCCTAATCCTTCGTTACATGCGTCAGTGCTTACGATGAAATCTTTTAAAGGGTCGACAATTTTTAGTATAGGAGCTGTAGTTAAAATATGTTTTAGTTTATTAAAGCTTCCCATACATTTTTCATTCCAGTCAAACTTTTTACCTTTCTTTTGCAGTGAGGTTATGGGGTAGGCTATTTTCAAAAAACCCTCAATGAATTTTTGATAGTAACCTGTAATTCCCATAAAATACCTTATGTTCGTTTCATTTTAAGGAACCGACCATTTAGTGATAGCCTTAATCTTGTTGGGGTTGAAATATATTCCATCTTTAGACACTACGTGTCCTAGATACTGGATTTTGTCTTTATAAAAGTCGCACTTGTGGAACTTAGCAAACAATTGTTGTTCTCTTAAAAATTTCAGAGCTATTCTTAGACGTTCTTCGTGCTCTTGTTCGTTCTTTGAATAAATCAATATGTCGTCAATAAAGACAACCACAAATTTATCTAAGTAGTTCCTAAAAATATTGTTCATTAACCACATAAAAGATGCAAGTGCGTTTGTTAAACCGAAAGGCAATACAACAAACTCGTAATGTCCATAACGAGTTCTAAATGAAGTTTTAAAGATGTCTTCATCCTTGATCCGTAGCTGATGGTAGCCGGATCTCAAATCTATTTTAGAAAAGCTTGTGTTTGCCTGGAAATGATAAAATAGATAGTCTATTCAGGGTAAAGGATATTGATTTTTAATAGTCATTTTATTTAATTGTCGGTAATCTATACATAATCTTAAGGTTCCGTCTTTTTTCTTTACGAACAAGACTGATGCTACCCAAAGGGAAACACTAGGTCGAATGTAACCTTTATCAATTAATTCCTGTAACTGTGATTTAAGTTCAGTGAGTTCTATTATATTCATTCTATATGGAGCTTTCGATTCTGGTACCGCTCCTGGTACCAGATCAATCGTAAAGTCTTTGTCTCTTTTTGGAGGTAGTCCGGGGACTTCCTTTGGAAAAATATCTTGAAAATATTTTAATATAGGTATATCATCTATGCTAATCTTGTTATATTGCTCCTTGTTATCTATTACATAAACAACAAAATATTTGCAGCCCTTATGTACTGATCTTTTCATTTGTAAGGATGAGATTTACCCGATGGTGGTTTTTCTAGGAATTCTTGTAACTTTAAATGAATTTTCAGTATTATCTATACATGTAAAAGTCTTGTCAAAACAATTCAGCATAAATTTATGTGTTTCCAACCAATCCATCCCAATCAACATATCATAAGAACCTAGTGGTAAGATATTTAAATCAGCATGCGTACTAAATTCATTCATCAGTATTTCACAACTTTTCACACAACTAGTGACTTTCCGTTTAGTACCTGTAGCTAACTGTACTAGCCAAGATTTTTCAAAATTTCCAGATACTAACTTACATAAATGAACAATCCTAGGTGACACATGGCTTAAACTTCCACCTGGATCAATTAATATGGAAATACGTTGGTTTTTAATCATACCTTCAATTTCGACCATTGAAGCTTGATGCTTTGCCTGTCGATTCTCTAGTGCATCATTGGTTCTGGGCATACCCCTCGCCATATCTCCAACTGTAACGACTTCCTGGATGGAGTGAAATTTATTAAAAGTTTTATTTATTTTAGGGCAGTCTTTAAAGTAATGCGGTTCGTCGCATTCCCAACATTTTAATGTTTCTTTTTTAGTAGTGTTTTTAAAGTTATGGGAGGGTTCTCTCCCTCTCATGCTACAGAGTGTTCAGGTTTAATATTTCTGTAATTGTTCTACCCTGATACCCTCTGTAGCTGTTTCCATATTTTTTTTTGAAATCTGTTGTTATTATTTTTCTTAAAATTATCTCGCCTCTTTATGTTCCAGTTAGGAATTTTTGTCTCTCTTATTCTTATTATGTTTGTAATAGTAATTCGCTTTCCTCATAGCTTCTTCTAGCATCTTTGGGTTGTCATATTCAATTCGCTCTTTAAATGGGGTTGGTAAGCAACTGAGGAAGCGCTTTATTTTTGGTTTTTCATCAATTATATAAGGTACATAGTGTAGCAGACTTAAGAATTTACTACAAAGTTCTTTCATGGTTAAAGCACCTAACCTTAATTCATATAATTCTTTTTCTTTTTCCTCGTAGTATTGTTCTGAAAGATACTTTTCTTTAAATAATTTCTTAAAGGTTTTACAAGTTACTTGTCGTTCCTTAATCCCTTTTACTTTATTGATATCCTACCACCAGATATCTACTTTTCCGCTTAGGTTATAGATGGCCATTTTCTCCTTAAGTTCATCTGAATAATTATAAATCTGGAAATATTTCTTCATTCCAGACAACCAGGCTTCTGCCTCGTCCCCTTTCTCAATTTCACCATTAAACATTGGGGGTTTAATTTTTTTGAATTCCCCAGAAATTTCTTCCTAGGGTCTATATTTCTTCTTATCTTAATGACTGTCACTACTTTCACTAGAATATTGGCATTCTTGCTTATGTGATTCTTCACTAGAAGTTTCAGCCCCATGGCTGGAAAATTCCAGTTTCCTTCCCTTACATTTAGGTGGTGTAACTTTTGGCTTAGATTCTTTAGTTTCTTTATTTGTATCTTTTTAATTACTGTCTATTTTAGCTAACAAAATATTATTTAGCTCTTCTTGAGCTTTCATTATGCGTTTGCTTTCATCTCTAACTCTTTTTAATTCCGATTTTAATTCTTTGACGGTCTGTTGTAGTTCTGATGGATTTTCTATTCTACTTTCCTTCAAGTTTACCCATATTTCACCTCCTTCAATGTTTCCTGGTCTTTGAGGGGGTGATTCCTCTCCTTCGGGCATGCCGAATTCTGCCATGTTCTCCCTGCAAAATATAATTTCTTCTTCTTCCTGTTTATTAAAAAGAGTCAACCGGAAATGAAATAGCAACATTAGTTTATTGTTTCTATCACAGGTGTAATTATTGGGCTGGTTCAGGCCTAGTGTTGTCACCATTTCTCTGATACCATATGTAACATACCTCAAAAATCCAATATATATATATATATATATATATATATAGTGAATTACTTTATGTAACTTTATCAAGACCCTAATTTGTCAATGGTAAACCTTGGAAGGAAGGAAATACGTGTTAGGTTATAAGATTTACATCAACTTAAATAAATGATGTGTTTATAATCATGCTTATGGTTTATTGGTGAATAGGTTTTAAAGGTCAAAGCTACCCCATGGGGGTGATGCAATGTCCTTTCTATAAAAGGTAATGTTTTATGACCCTCTTGTTCTAGAACATTTAAATCATATGAAGCTTCCTAGCTCTACGTTTCCATAGTATGACGAATATGTTATATCTTTATTTATAAAAAATTCACTCCTTCTAGGCCAACGTTGATTAAAGGGATGAGGTAGGGTTTGATTACAGTTTGATCTTGGTGACATCATTTAAAGGGGAATAATATGAATCTATTGTGCAATTAATGGTTTACATTATTGTTAAGTGATACGTTGGGTTTTTCGGTGAACCTTTTAATAAGCTACCTGGCTGCGAGTTGAGAGTGCAACAAGGACCTGTGTGGCTTGCACCGAGGCATGTTCTGAACTGTCCACCTGTCTTGATTACTACTGGGGTTTTAGATGTGGTTTAATGACTTTGGTAACTGTCCGAAAGACTTCATTTGGTTTTTTGAATGCTTGGAGAGACAGATCCAAGATTTGTTCTGTAATATTTCATGATAGTGTAAGCTTTGTTGAAAACTAATGCTAATGGTATTACATTCAAAATTTTCAAGGTGATCCTGTGCATTTGGGACATCGCCAATAAACTACACCGCGAGGTTGATAATTCGATGCGAACTGCCATTCTCTGGTCATGAGAAATTCCTATTTACAAGTAAGAAGAAATACATCTTTACAGGGTTACCATAACTTTTGCATCCTTTATTTCTTTTTAAAAATTTTGCTAACAGTATTGTGGTTTGTGTTTGCAGGGAGGGGAGGTATAAGGGTACTCCAAAGGAGTTGACCGTTGGGCCTCTCTCACTGTCGCCAAGGTAAGAAAAACACACCCAAAGTTCACATTTAAGTTATATGCATTTAAAAAAATCTGACTGTAACATGAATATATGCAAGTGGAAGACACTGGAGAAGGAGGCGATAGGGTCACCTCTTCCAAGGCCTGCATTTCTCAATGCCCAGGTAAGTCATGTTTCAAACAATTAAAAAAAGGCAAAGGATGACTAAGTTAATTAAAATCAAAACAGTATCTAACAAACTATGCTTGTTTTTGCAGACCACACTAGGTGGAACTATGAGGTCACAATTTGATTGCTGCAACCGTTTTTTGAGATAAATTTTTTGGATTTTTAAAATATACGGTGGTAAAAACTTTAGGGTTTACCATGTCTGCTTTCTTTCCACTATTACTATGACAATGTAATAGATAAAATTTATTTGTTTAAAGAGTGTTGCTTTGAAAGGTTTCACTCCCAATCTCGTTTGTTTTAAGGTTGGGTTTTTTGGTTTGAATGTGGAATCCATCGATCATGGTCTTACAGCCATTAAAAAAATATAAATGTATTGTTGAAAACAGATGCCCGATGTTCGGAACTATAAGATGCCAAGATACGTTTTTTTATTTTTGTGTTTAACCTGCATGATGTTTAAAATTTTTGAATGAAACGATGGTTAACGAGATAGATATATTATGGGCATTACTAGAGTGTTTTAGATGGTGCTTAAATATCTGTCTCTGCAATGTAAATTAATGGCATTAATTTCATTTTACATTTAAAATTTTGGTGTCTGTAAAAAGAGTCATTCAGCTCACAACCGTTCCTTCCTTACATAACATTATTTTAATGGAATTTCATCTCCAATAAAATCTATATCTTGGTGTAATAATAGGTAATATTATTAATAAAAGAAAATAAGGTTCGGCTACCATGGATAATAGCTTAACACCGGACTAAAGGATATTGGTTTCTAACTGGGGTTTGATGTGTTACAAACGCAGCTGTAACAGCTAGCATTAAAGGTTTTGGGCAGTGTTTACTTTTTGTTCAACTTTATTTCTTGACTAGCATAAATTGTTAACATTTTTAAAAAGTTCCTGATACATAATTAGATCGGAATATAATACCTATTCTACGCATGATATTTTTATTCTATTTACAACAGAAATAGAAGAATGAACTACTATAGTTAGAGGACTCCTCCTATTAGAATTTTTTAGTTTTTTTTATTGAGATGAGAACATAGTACAAGAGTACAGATTCACACTTATTAAATTAGTGGTATATGAAAGGGTTTATTATAATTTATTAAAGGTCTATTAAGTACAAAATTACCTAACAATTCGATTTTCTATATAAAACTTTCATATGGACTTTCTAACTAGGATCTAAGTACCTAATCTAGGTAGCTTTTCTCATAATATTTTAACATTTATAATTCATGCATAAATGATAACTAACTAGAATATTTGATGCTTACTATGGTTCAATGTGACCAATTTAGATCTAGAAATAAACATTCTACTATAAATTTTGAATATAGAAATAAGAACTTGTCACCGTTGTTTGGATAACAAAATTGGAATAGCCGTTCCTCCAAACCAACTCCTGAAGCAGCCAAGTTACTTGCTCCAAGACCCTCGAGCCTGTTCACTAAACCACAAGAGAAAAATCCTTCAATGCGCCATCTCTTGCATTCTCAAATTCAATCCATGTCCAATGCTAGCCTCCCGCTGCTCACAAACATACTTATTTATAGTATTTTCCCTAGGACTTGGTCATTTATGAGCCTCCTGCTCTTCAGCACTCAACTAAGAGTTGTGACCTGAGTTTTAGGGATGATGCCTCCTGCATCTTGAGTTCTCACTTAGTGGCTTCAACCACTTGTCTTTTCCTCTTGTGGGTAAGCAAACAATCTTCAATAGCTATTTCCACTTTTGTCCACTCCCCTTTCCAATATTTTTATTAAATAAAATGAATCATTACAATCTATTTCATATTTTACTTTCTGTCAAAAATAATAATAAAAAAAAATAGTTAAATAATAGTTAAAGTATTATTAGTAGAATTAAAATAATTTTATTATTCTCAATGTATTACATACTGACTAAAAGAATTAAACAAATGAACATTTCTTTTAAGTAAGTAGATCCAAACCTTTATAGTATAATCACCTATAAATGTAATAAAATATGATGACCCTACAAAAGAAACTCTAGGGGATGGTCCCCACACATCAGAATGAATGTAATCTAGAATACCTTTACTAATATGCTTCCATGTTTTAAACTTCTATCTAGTCAATTTTCCGAACATGCAGCATTTGCAAAAATTAAAATTCACATATTTTAAGCTAGGAAGTAACTTACGATCAACAAGTACCTTCATCCCTTTCTCGCTCATATGACCAAAGAAATAATTCCATAAACGAGTAGCGTCACTTGCAACTTCAAACACAATCGTTGCTTGACTCACATCAGTTCTTCCATCTAGGTTATAAAGGTTCCCCATCATCCTTTAATCCTTCATGTAAACTAAAGTTCCCTTTGACACCTTCATCACTTCATCTTGAACTACAAATTTATAACCAGCAGCATCTATAAATCCCATAGATATTATGTTCTCCCTTAGCTTGGGTACATGCCTCACCTACGTTAATGTTCTCATAGTCCCATCATAGATTTTAATCTTGATGCTACCAATCCCAATAATTTTACAGGAAAATTCATTTCCCATAAATACTACACCATCATTAATTGGTTGGTAGGTAGAGAACCAACTTATTTGTAGACACATATGGTGAGAGGCACCAGATTTTAACAACCAATCCTGTTGATAATATGAAACATTAGAAATAGATAGTACCTTGTATATCATACCTGAAATTGTCTCTGTTGTATTTGCTTCATTCTTGGAGAGCTCTTTGGATGAATCTTCTTTGGATTTCCTTTTCCAACATTCCTTCTTCGGATGGCCCAATTTTCTACAATACAAACACTTTAGCTTACCCTTCTTAACTCTCAATTTAAATCTGGAAGCATTTCTCGAATTCTTCCCTCGTTCTCTAGGCCGACCTCTAGTGCCCATTGCAATTGTTGTTGAATTTTCTGAATTGTTTTTCCTACACAACTCTTCACATAACAATGCTCCAACAACATTGTCACATTCAAAATCCTCTGAATTACTAAACCACATAGATGTGATAAGATGATTCCAGGAATTATGAAGTGTACAAAGCAAAGCAATTGTCTTGTCTTCATCACTAAATTTTTCACCCAAACTAGTTAACTAACAAATAAAATTATTTAAATGACAAGGGATCTCCGTACCTTCATCCATTCGTAGGGCATATAAATTTTTTTTCAAAAAATACTGTTTCAAGCTTATTCCATCAACCAACTATTTTTTCTTTTCCAATAATGTTGAACATAACTTCATCTACCAGGCACAAATAGATAGTTGTAAGGGATCTTGAATCCATCTCCTCCCATTAATGATATGAAATATCTGTAGGATTCTTTGATGTTCCCACCAATGTTTTTTTCACTCCTTGTTGGAGAAGCATATCTCTCATTTTGAGTTTCCAAAGCTCAAAATTAATCTTCCTGTTAAATTTCTCCACCTGAAATTGTCCACTTTGCACCTTTTCCATTATCTCACACAATCTAGATCAAAGCTTATAAACCAAATCTTAAAAAAAAAATGGATCAAATATTCCAAGGATTAATTCCAATGGGAATACAAAGGTTTAATCCAAACAAGAAATATTATAAAACGTATAAATAGATGAAAGATTCACCTTATAGCTCCCATATTATATTTTAACCTTTAAATAAACTTAAAATTCACCGTATACCTCCCATATGAGCATTTTTAAGGATAATATGATGTCATCCTATGATGACCTTTTGTGAAAACAAAACACTTTACCATTAAATCCAAAGCTTATTCGGAATAATAGAAGGTGTCGCACTTTTCAATATATGAGTGGTGCGTCATATCACATTTTTTGATATGTAAGGGTGTGACAATTTGCATAACAAAAATTTCATAAGATTACATTATTTTGTTGCACCTTCCAAAGGGTCATAGGTGCGACACTCAATAATTGTTGGTCCGTCCTCCATATCCAGTAACATGACTTTTTTTTTTTCCATGTGTGCAACTTTCTATGATTTTTCCAAACAAACAACCTTTGAACAAATTCGACAAAGAGTTACTCCGCCACTCTGATGCACAGATCTGGTCTTCATGGACTCCATTCAATTCAATGATATTTAGATTTAGCAAATTGGGTACGTCCTCCATGGCCTTTGCCTTTGCAGCTTCACACCTTAAGATTTGATACCACTTGTTGGTAGCATAAGCATATAATTATAGATATCAATAACATAGAAAAAAAGAACAATGGAAATAACATGAATTTGACACACATATTTTACGTGGTAAAACCCTGGAAAGGGAAACAACCATGGAGAAAATAGTATCGGTATTCTTATTGTTCAAATATGTAGATTACAACATCCTTCACGCTTACAACCATTCTTCACATTCACTCACAAAATGATCTTTTCCTCTACTGGCTTACATGGATTAATATCACCTCTTACATAGTTACATGAAACTGACCAATTACTTACACATTCTAACTTGAGATAATTGGTCTCAAGTGAAGGAAAAATAATAGGGACCTAGAAGATGCCATAATTCAAATTCATGAGAATTGGTTGTCACATTATCCAACATTTTGTGGAGGAAAGGGTAGTGTGTTTTGGTTCAATATTATGGATCTCTAACTATCAATAATATTTTCTTTCTCTCTATCGCGAATCCTTCCATTTCAGCAATGATATAAAATGGGTATTTGCAAGACAAATATCCCTTTTTCATTTTTTTATTTAACAAACAACAAATACTTCGTGCATGAAATGTACATTGCACTAATTGTATTCTTCTCTATTTTAATTTTTTGTTATCGGTAGAATCAATAAGGTTCAGGATGCACTATTCTTATAATGTTTCAATAGCTCCATTCACATTTGTTTCTCCATCCTCGTCTCCTTCTCCCTATGCATCCCTACGAACATTGTCTTTTGAGTTTCCAAAATTACTTCGCAAAGAGAAAGCCTTAATTTGATAATTCGATAAATAATACAACATTTTTTGTTTTCATTGGATGCAGAAACAAAGGGCTTTCATCTCTTTGTCCCTTGATCTGCTAATTATAAGGTTGATTTGACTTCTTTATCCCATTATATCCAAGAATCTAATGGAGATTATATTAAATAAATTTTTCATCAATATTGCAAATATGCCATCTGAGAAAACATCCAGAAGGTTAGTAATAGAATCCATGTTAAATTCTATACATAAGTTTGTATCGAATTTGTGTTCATGTGTTATAGCTTCAATGTCTTTTTTATTATGATGCATGATATTAAATGTGAAAGGAAGAGAAAATAAAACATTGAATCTATGGAGGAGGGGGATACCGAAGAGGTCGCTGAAATAAAAGTGGCTTTGCTTGATTATCTCTATTAGATAAGATGTTCTATCCACATCTCCTTATTTTGTCTCCTTGTTTAGAACAAAGCAAGTAATTTGCACTAGAGTGCCTACACCTTAATTGACACGTTTCCATTGCAATGATCACCACATTTGCATGTTTCCATGGCACTAAGAATCGATTCTGCACCAAGAAAATGAGGTATTCACATAGAGCAGATCCAAATCTTACTCAAATAGATATAGGAACATATGGAGTCCATGGGAAACGCATGGAGATCGAATATAGATTCCTCCAGTGCCATGAACACATGGAAAACATCCATAAATCTAACTAGAATGAATCATTAAAATAAATGCTATTGTTGCCAACATTTTATGTTTGCTATATTTTATGGATTATTTGTTACAAGATCTCAATGTTGATTTAACATGTTTTATCCCTAATTTGAAACATAAAAATTAAAATGGACTCGATATGATGCCAAAAAAGTGGTCCAAGTTGTTGATTGATGGACAATGACGTGATTGGGTTTGATTAGCAAGGTTTACACTCTATTAGAGCCAAAAATATAAAATTTGTGATAATAAAAATTGATCTCTCGAAGGGTTATGATAGAGTAAGATGGGATTATCTAAAAATGGTGATGACTGAACAAGGATTTTTTTTCCTTTATTATGTGGGTTATGGCTTGTATTTCCTCTATATCCTTGTCAATCCTGGTCAACGATGCAACGTCCAACTTCTTCATACCTTCTCAGGGAATTTGACAAGGGTCCCTGATTGCTCCTCTATTTTTTCTTTTAGTGGCATATGGACTTAGTAAATTAATTCTTCTAGCTAAGCGTAGTGGTAGCTTCAAAGGGGTTAGTATCAGAGGAAATTTTTTTCCAACTCATATTATCTTTGTTGATGATGTTTTAATTTTCAGTGATGGCTCTTATAGAGACTTGGAGAAATTCTCTAGTATATTATATTTATTTTTCTCTGCTACATGTATGAAAGTGAGTGATCAAGAGAAGGTATATTAGGGAAGGAATGGTCCCATTTTAGAAGCTTATTCATTTATAACTTTTTTATCCTTCATAATGGATTGAGTTATCTAGGCCTAAGACTTAAACTGGTGTCATATTTTAAGAAATATTGGGGCTGGTTGGTCCCTAAATGCAAAAGGCATATTTCTAATTGGTCTTTTTGTTGGCTCTCGAAAGTTGGAAGACTAATGTAGCTAAATCAATTATAGAGTCAACTCCTGTATATTGGATGTCCCTTTCCGGGATTCCTCGTGGATTACTTGATTCAATCAGGAAATTGATGTTCCAATTCTTTTGGTAAGGCAATCTACAACAAAAAGGGATGGTTTGGATAAATTGGAAATCTCTCACCTTTCCTAAATGCCTTGGTGGATGGAGAATTAAATTCTTCAAAAAATTTCTAAGGATTTGGCAGCCAAATGTGTTTGGAGACTGACTATAGGATCTAGTATATGGAAAGAAGCAATTATTAAAAAATATACATAACCTTTTTCTATTGTCGAGTGGCTCGAAAATCCTTCTAAATTAATTAATAATGTCTCTATTTTTTAGAAAGTTGATGTGTCATCATTTGATGTGTTTTGCAATATTGGGTTAGCTTGGAAGGTAGGAGAAGGTCGTAGCATCTGCGTGGAAGAGGATTCATTTGTTGGGAGTGAAGATGCTCACTCCTTGTCTTTTCATTTGATTATGTAGCCTATGTTTAAAGGTTTACTTACCTTTAAACGATTTGTAGTTCTAGCGTCTTCTTCATTGATGAGTGAAGATTTGAGGGGAATGCAGAATCTCTTAGTTTCAGTTTTAAATAGAAGGATTATACTAAGCAACTTTTTCGATGTCATTTGAGACTTAATCAATAGAAGGATGCCTTGGTATGGGATAAATAGCCACACTGTGTTTATAATACTAAATTGGGTTATGGAACCTTTATGGAATAGAACGAGTTGGAGAAGCATGTTTGGTGGTGTGGATCAGTCTGGAAATTCAACTGTCGAGTAAAATGAAAGATTCACATGTGGTTTTTCTTGCGGGATAAAGTTCTAACATGCGATCATATGCAAAGAAGAAATTGGAAAGAGCCTGGTAGGTGTTATTTGTGCAAACAAGATCTTGAGACCAATTACCACTTGATTGTTGAATGTCATTATGTTTCTCGGTTTTGGAACAATTAAGGAAACCTTTTATAGTTGAGATTCTATTGGACATGTCTGACATCCCCATCCCTCAATCTGACCAGTAGGAGGTAACATTAACTAAACCAGGGCCTCAAAATTTTTCCCCATAGCCATAATTACGAATTCATACAATTAACTGCATGTGTAGACATGAAATAGAAAACACAGTGGAAATAAAATTGATCCAGAAATACACAACATGAAATTCCAAGCATAACTGTCACAGGAATAGAAACAAAAATCATTGCAAATCAAATACATAAGAATACTTATCTTTAAACAAAGAAGATCCAAGTAACTGGATTTGTAAGAGAAATTTTCTACCTATCCATAGGCACTCTATCCAACATATACTCTTTATGCTGAGAGGAAACCCCTAAGCTGGGCTATGAGGCCACTAGGGTGAAGGAAACACCTACAACCTTCTCTCTCTCATCCCACAACCCAATCCGCTCTCTATGCTTAGCCAAAATCTCAACGAGAGCTCTACAGGGGCCTCGCTAAGCCATCACAGCCATGGCACTCCTTCCAACTACCCCACAAAACATAAGGAATTCATTTCCCTTCGCTAATCCACAGTTCCCTCAAGAAATCCAACCCTTATAGTGCTTACCAGTGTGTGCAGTAAGATTCCAACCTATTCTATGCTAATGGACAACCTCCTGCAACGTTAATCCATGGTTTCTCAAGCATCCAAAATGGGCCACCGCTTGGCTCCACCTTCATGCTCAACCCATCTCCAGGAAGCCTTCACGCATCCATCATCTCCACTCTTCTGCTACCTACTATGCCCTTATTCTCTCCAGCCATCACGTCATCCCTCATTCATTAAACCTTACGCTGCCATTTCCCCTTAGCTCATCAAACCTCATGCTGCCATCTGCATGCCTAGTTTGCTCCTCCATTGTAGCTTCCCGAAAAATTCACAAAATTTTAAATTTTTTAAAATAGCATTAAATGTTGAAAATGCTAATGCAGAAATAAAATGAATGCTAATTATGTTAATTAATAATTAATTATGATGACGACAAGTCTACACTAAGATGCTATTTGAAATTCAATTATATTTTTATAATACTTATGTCAATGTTATGTCAATTATAATTGTTTACAAGTACTAACTGATGTTCTTCTTTTGATGATGAAAGGGGTCCCGAGGGTACCCCGAGGCTTACTTAGAATTTCTGCTAAAGTATTTGAATTGTTCCTTTCGCAGATTACAGGTAAGACCTTTAATGTTTATGAAGTGGGACACAAGAATTTCTAACTAGTTTCGGTAATCTCCACATGTCTTAATGGTTTTAGAGAATAATGTCAAATGCAACCGGTGAGATCTCTTCCGTTAATATCTAGTTTCCATATAAAAATGTATGATTGTTATGTACTACTTGCTCTATCCTATGTTATGCAAACTCCATGTAATTACCAAGCTGGTTCTATTATATACAACTGTATGTAATTATCGTACAAATACTTTGATATAATGACTATATGCAACTATTGTGCATTTCTAATGTGCAAGAACTATATGCCATGTCATATGCATATCCTATAGTATAAGCTATATGTCACCTTCAATATAGTTCCTATATTGTAAACTATTCACAAGTTCTATATATTCCTATAGCATGCAAATTCTATTTAAGCATATAATTCCCAATGCTTATAACTATATGCAAGTTCTATTATAACTTAACACTATATGCAAACTCCTATAGCTTATACTATATGCAAATTCTATTAAATTTCTATAACATGTAAACTATATGCATAGATACAATCGTCGTGACCCTTTGAACCATATAATTGATACCATATATATAACTAGGTCTTACCAAAACAAACTATACTTATCACATGGAACATGTTATGACAGGGTGGCAACCGTATTCAACGTAGCAACGTGTGAAAGGTTTGGATATTAATGAAATAGTGGAAAATGTGTTGGCAAGCATTCACATCCATCCTTGGTATTTAATACTCCCAATAACCAGATTCAGTGGAATGTCACCATGGCTTCCATCGTGGTCCATATCACGTGAAGGTAATGTGACAGAGCAGTCTACGTGTCGAGTTGTAATTGATCTAGATTAAGGGTTGTCCTAGCTATCTCCACGGTGGCAATGGTGATTAATTCCCGTCATAAATATGGTAACTGCTTGGGGATACGAAGTGCTGATTAAGTGAATCTCCATCATTGATCATACGTGGGTCTTGGATTTCGAAACTTAACCGTAATCTACACTATGTTCGAATTTATTGTTTTCATTGGCACTTGTTGTTTGTTGAGAGCGGTTTTAAGAAGAGGCTGACAGGCTAGGAAACTCTAGGGTTTCTCTAACAGGTTTTAGTGAGCTTCTTCACGAATTGAACCCGTGACCTATTGGTATTTCCTACTACTAGAAGATAGTTTAGAGAGCCGAGCTTACTATGAGAGTTTACAGCACTTGAAAAGATAATGGAAGAGCTATGGGGTTGATGGTAATCTTGTGTGTAGGTTGAAACCAGTGGTCGGTCTTTTGTATATGTTGAATGATAGAATTTTTGAGTTGTCTTCGACCTCTGCTACGTTCAGTTGTGAAGTGGTGGTTAGGTTTAACAATGGCTGCGACATCTCTACTCCAAAAATAGCTATTAAGGTAATGTAACAGGTCTCGAAGCCTGTCTCTCTCTAATATGCATTAAAATTTGTAGTAATGGTTATTTCGATTTACTGAAACTCCTATCGTGATGCTCGTTTGACCATAACCTAAATGTTTTGGTAGGTTCCTTCGACATTTGGCTTCCAAGATCGAGTTTGGTTAACTGGCAGTTGCATAAGAATTGGTAAGCTTCGGTGGTTACCCTGTTGCTTCGGTTAGGTGACTGTTGGATGTTTTCTTAGCCGAGACTTCATGTTTAACCTATGTTATGGGAAGTGACCATCTTCAAAATAATGTGAGCTATCTGGCAACCTGGGGAGGATGAATTCCTCAACCCATCGAAACCCTACCCTGTAAGTTTCGATGGTAGGTTTTGCTTGTTCTGTGTTTAACTAAAGACTATGCTATCATTTTGTTAATGGTCGAGATCCAACTCAATGTTTTTGATTTGAAAACTTTGAAATAAAAATCTAGTGTTCATGTAATTATATGGTTTGGTTTTCATTTAATGTTTATGTGCTTATTCTATGATGTTTGAACATGAAATCTTGATCTATTTGGAAATTGATAAAATCTGAGTTGCTATTTCAAATATAAAGGTTTGACCGTCAAACCAGTTATGAACCTGTCACATTATTGTAAAATGGTTTGTTTTTCCCTATTAAGGGTTTCAATCCTGTGTCTAATGTATTGCAAAAGAATGCTAAATAATAAATGAAAAAGAGTTAGGGTTCTGCCTATGATTAAAGTGTTTGAATTTAATATTTGTAGTTGATACTAAATCAAATATGAAATATGGATACTGAAATTAAATAGTAATATACAATGATGCTATTATTTGTGAATGATAAGTATCTATTTATCGTCATATGTACTGAGTAAAAATTATGTGTAAAAGATTATTTAAATTTGTCGTTGTTAAATTTTTAGGAAAATGATACCTGATATAAGTGGAATTATAACACCTTACTATTGGAAAGAATAATAATAAAATGCATAGCATTAGCTTTCGAAAAAAAATAGATAGTGATAATTGAAAACCTATTTTTGTGCAGAGATGAAATGTTTTAGTTTTATTACTAAGTAGAGAAAATGCTACAATATCTGTTTTATGATATGTTGTTCTATTTTCTGAGTTTAGACATATATAATTGATATTGCGGAATTAAAAGAAACACCACAGTGTTAGTCTATCCATTCACTTGGCATTCTGCCCATCAATCATCTAACTTAATTCTACTTCTTTGTACTAGAGTACTATACATAAAACAGTATGGGAAAAATGCAGAGAAGATATTTAATCAATCATCTCATTTACTTAACCATCATTATACAAAATCATACCTAGGTCAAAAATTCAAACAATTACTTCTGTATGTCAAAGAGACTTGCACCAGCACCTCTGGTTTCCTTCTCAGAATAAATTCAGCATACTCACAATGCACATTCACTTAGCCGCTCTATTCGAATCTCTCCGTGATCACCTGATACACTTGAGGAATTATTTCTACAGAAAATAATCATAGAGCTCCCTGCCCAATTCAAATTTCCTTTCTAGGATGCCTAGGCCTTCTTAGTGGTTAACCTGGTCATAAATGAGCTAACAGCTCTGTTCCACCCACCTGGGGGATAATTCCACAATTTTAAGGGTAGTTGTCCCATAACCAACAGCTAGTGGTGAAGTGCAAATGCTGACACCTGTCCCATGCCTTCGAACAGCTTCCATTCCTCCTAGTGGATCAGTGAACACTCATTTAACAGTTCCCTTGGGTGTTTGTCTCCTATTTTAATTTATTAAATAATAATAATATGTCATTACAATCATCCTTGACCAGATTTGGTCATAATTACAAAATTTTGTAATTATAATTTAACATAATGTTTTTGCAATAAAATAAATACTCTCAAAATTTGGGTAGGTGACATCCATTGATGCCCTCTTCATGGAAGGCTGCCACTCTCACGTAGCACCTTGCAACTCTCAACCCTCTCCCAACACGCATCATCTCTCTCCATGCTGAGCTCTTGCAAACTCCCCTCTCCACGCTCAGTTAAAATTTCCATCATCGGCTCAACAAAGGAGGTGACACACACCCCCATTCACAACCAGCTCCACCTTCTCGCCTCCATTTCCCTTGGCTGCATAGGAAGGCGACCTACCTCCAATACCAAACGGGAAGCACTATATTCAATTTAGTGAAGGCACTTAGTTGGGTTGGTTGAGAAGATTCACAATGTCCTGCACCTAGCTCTTGGGATCTTGATAGATCAATTGGTATCAGAGGTCCAAGATCTGAAGGAGAAGCAAGATATGCAGTAAGGGTTTTTAACATCTTTTTTTTCTCTGATTTTTCATGAATTCTAATAAATATCACACCCCTCTCAAGGTTTCCTACAGTTGATAGTGGATTCACAGATATTTTTCCCCAAGGCACTCACAGATCTCCACCATAGGGAGGAGATTCACAGATCTTCATGTCCATAGATCTCTTCCTATAGTAAAGCCTTTATTTCATAAGCCTTCAGCACCCCCAGAGTGTAGTGTTCCCTCTATATTCAACAGATCAGCAAAGAGCATCAATTAGTTTTATCTCCCAATTTTGGCCTCCAGTCCTTAATACTTCACAAGATGCCTCCTAGGAGAGATCCATTAGCCACTGATTCTGATTCAAATGCCTCTAATCCAGTTCAGGACCTTGCATCTACTCTCAATGAGTTAATGAGGATGCAACAACAAGCCAACCCAGATCCATTTCAGTTAGATACTCAGTTCCAACTGCCTAAGTTCTGGGCACAAACCAATGGAGAAGTTGTGGAGTCATGGATCCGTAGCCTTTCCACTTATTTCAGGACTTGCACAGGCCTTACCGAAGAGAGAAAGCTTCAAATTGCAGCATTACAGTTGGAAGGACTTGCTCAGACATGGTGGGACATCGAGTAAGAAAAGGAAACCTTGGTAATAGAAATTGGAGCTTCAGGAGAGTCTTCTTCTTCTCAAATGATCAGCACTTGGGCTCGCATGTGCGAACCTCTGAGAAATCATTTTTACCCACTCGGATATCTTCAATCCTTATGGATCCGTTGCCACCAACTCCGCCAACTTCCTACACAAAAAGTACAAGCATATATCGAATACTTATCCAAGCTTTAACTTCAACTCCACATTCCAGACCCAGAAGAGGTATTAATCCTTAAATTTAATTCTGGTTTATTGGTTCAGTTCCATAGAGAAGTTGAGTTATTTGAAAATTCTACATTGGATAAATCTTTTCAAAGAGATTTGGCAGTTGAAAGAAAGGAAGATCCTCGGGGTCGTACTCCTCCATCTCGTCCCAACCAAAATCCCTCTGCTTCACAAACTCCCCCACCCAATACTTCATCTCTCTTTCCCTCCACTCGTCCTACCAACCAAAATGCCAATACACAGTTGTGTTCCTTCCACAAGACTATTTCCCACAACACTTCAGATTGTTGCGTTTTACCGATCTCTCATGACCAATAAAACTCTCTGCATGGAAGCTACTTCATCCCAACCTGTAGATGAAATTGATCAGGTCTCTCTTAAGAATCCTACTGAAGTAGACCCCTCATTGATATTAATGACATCTGAAGATTACCACTCATCTACCCTACCCTTCTTTACTCATAACTGCCAAAAAAAAAATTCCTTGGCCTTACTCATCCTGGACAACGACGGCCAACAAAATTTGGTTTCACAAGAGCTTGTGCAATGCCTCCATCTTCCCACCACTCCTCACCCGAAACCATATCATCTAGGATGGGTCCAAAAGGATGGTTCCCATCTTCTGGTTTGTCATTGTTGCTTGGTAACATTTGCCATCGGTCAATTTAAAGAATCTGTACTCTATGATGTATCACCATTAGATTGTGCTGACTTACTTCTCGGACTCCCTTACTAGGACCAACGGAATTCCATTTATACAGCCAAATCTCATCAATATAAACTTACCAAGGATGGCCACACCTATATCCTCACTGCAGCCCCACCCAAACCCACTCCCACAAAGGAAAAACTCCCTCATGTCCATCTCAACCAATACATCTCTCTTTGTCTTGTTTGGCCCATTCAACCTGTGAAATAGTCACCCCAACCCCAAATACCATAGGTTCAACAACCAGACAAGAATGTTTTTCAACAACAGCAGCTCAGTTCACAGGATTCTTTGGCACCAATATAATAGGGGTATGCAGATATGACACATCAAACAGCACAAGTTCAATTGAGGAGTTATTTAAATTGTGAAGTCAATGAAAAACTGACTATTACATTCAAATTAGGATCTGTCAAACATCAGCATCTTGGTCAAGTATCAGCTTATAAGCCACTAAAACAATAACATGAGCAATTTAATGATACAACATCATTGCCTTCCTCTACACCACATAGTTTTCAGGAATCTTCTCAAGCTTCTCAGCATTCCCCTTCAACTCTTCCAATGTCTTCAACCCTAATGGAGAATGTTGATACAAAGTCCTCTCCTCTTGTTTATTCTGTCTCAAATACTGGAAGTGGTCAGGGTCTTCAGCAGTCAATTACTACATCTGCCAATGGTCGGACTCTAACTATTGGAACGATAGGAATTTCCTCTCCTCTTTTTGGCACATCCTCTCCAAACCCTGCACAAACTCTTATGAGTGAGGATGGATCTCAAACTATTTGTCATGGGCTTATGATGGATGAAAAACAACCATGGGCTTATGATGGATGGAAGCAGGAGACGCTTCCAGATCAAAACAGGGAGGAATTGGGCCACCTCTTGGCTTCACCTTCACGCTTAGCCCATCTCCAGGAAGCCTTCACGCATCCATCATATCCACTCTTCTGCTACCTAATGCACCCTTACTCTCTCCAGCCATCGCGCCATCCCTCATTCATTAAACCTCACATTGCCATTTCGCCTCAGCTCATCAAACCTCACGCTGCCATCTGCATGCCCAGTCTGCTCCTCCATTCAATCCCTCTTCATGGTCGACTGCCACTCTCACGCAGCACCTAGCAACTCTCATCCCTCTCCCCAGGCACATTCATTCCATGCTCATCCCTCTCCATGCTCAGTTAAACTTTCCATCCTCAGCTCAAAAAAGGAGGCGGCGCACACCCCCATTCACAGCCAGCTCCAGCATCTCGCCTCCATTTCCCTTGGTTGGATAGGAAGACGACCTACCTGCAATACAGAACGGGAAGCACTATATTCAATTTAGTGAATGCAATTAGTTAGGTTGGCTGAGCAAATTCACAATGTGTTGCACCCAGCTATTGGGATCTTGATAAATCACAAAAGTAGCAGAACTCAAAGGGTAGAGGTTCGTAGCTTGCCCCAACTATATGCTCACCTACAACCATTTATTTTCTCCTTCCAAAAATGCAACTCTGTCTTCAAATTCAAATTTTTGGGTTAAACACAGTCTGCTAATGGTTATGAACAATAATGGAAAACTCTACATAGTGTAGAAGCATGCATGAGAGAATGAGAATGATAAAAAAAGTGTTGACTCCAAGGATATGATGCAAGGGTGAAAAGACAACTGACATAGCTTCTTACCATAGAAGAAATAGTACTGTTGACAACTGACATGACTATCACAACCCGCATGCTTCAATAACTACATGAAGTAACTTTTCCCACCAACCTCACATATGCATTCAATGATTGAATTTAATAGTCAAGAGAAGGTAATTGGCTTATTTAAAGCACGTGGCATATTTTGGATGAGTTCTATGGTTGACACATGGAAACATAGGATTTGGTTTCCCCATAGGCCCCCTTCCTATTCCCCTCTTATGGAATCATAGCTCGGCTAGTGCTCTTTACACAACCATCTTGGACCATTTTATTAATTTTCAACATAATATTTCCATACATGTCGAATTCGCATGATAATCTAATCATATAGTCCAAATGAAAACATATACATCATACATCCCTAGCCATTCACTAGTTGGGCCTTGGCCTTGAGCTCCATGCTAGGAATCCATACTAGCATATTTACATCATTTACATAATTTTGATTAAATACATCCCAAGTGAAAATTCAGAGTATTAGAACATGCTAACTAGTTCAAAAGAGCCATAAAAATTGGTGTCTTAATATAGCTTTCAATGCAATTATAATTCTGTCTTTAATCTTGGGTTGGCAAGTTTGGATTTCAAGGGATCAATGTCTTTTTTTTTTTATACTTTCACCTCTCCTCTCATTTGTGCCAATCGGAGTCTAGCTATATTGAAAAGCTTTCTTCATATAAGTAAGGTTGTTCCCTCTTGGCAGGTAAGGAAAAAGGTAATAAACTTTGATACTCGTTGGACCGATCAAGAGATGACTGGAGACGGTGTGGTCTTATTTTGATGGTGTTTTGCAGACCGATCAAGAGATGACTGGAGTCGGTGATATTTTACATTTGCCAAAGGATTTTAAGATTTCCTTCAGGGATGGCCTTAGTCTAGGGATGAACAATTATGCCGAACTTTGTGTACTTTTATTATTATTTTTTTTTTTTTTTTTTTTTTTTTTTAGTAACCGAGGGGAACCTCTCCAAACCGCCTAGTGAGCGCCGTCACTAAACCACCTGGATATCAAACCCCACGGGCCGGGGCCAGCCTAAATCTTGAACAGGTTGCCAGCAGGGGTACGGACACCATCGAGGTTGTACAGGCTTTTTCTGGGGTGCAGCAGCAGCACCTCCCCCGCAGGAATCGAAGCCGGACTTCCTGCGAGGCATCCGTCAGGCCCCACCGCTGGGCTCTGCTCTCAACCCCTTTTATTATTGTTAGCAGCATAAAATAATATTAACCAGCTCCAAGTATTTGGTGACTTAAAAATTACAATAGATTGGGTTGCTGGTGTGAAAAAACATCATAACATTCTCTTTCTGCTTATTCTGATTCTGGAAGAAGTTTTTAGGTTGAAAATTCATTTACATGATGTTTTCTCGGAATGAATATGAGGCAGGGTGATTGGTATATTTCGGAAGAAAGATTACGTGTTTCGACAAGGTTTTCCGTCCAATATTTATGCCGCCATGAGCATGCATCTTAAGGCCTGTCTTTTGTTGAATCTTATATTGTTAAACTTTTTGGATAATGACTTGTAATATTTTTCAACAAAATGCTATGAAGCCGAATTTAGCTGATAAAGTTCTTTGACTTATTTCTGAAACAGAAGATTGTAACTTATCTTTGAAACTAAAATTGCCAATTTTTTAAAAAATTATTACTTGTTTTAAACATACTTTTCATTGCCACAAATTACAGATCAGCACGTAGAATCGCAATTCATCGTAGCAAATGAGCATCTTTATTCATGAAAGCATTTCTATATACAAATGGAAACAAAAATCAAATATTACTGTCCAGACCTGAAAAATCAAGGGCTCTACTAGCCACTAAAAGGTGGTGGGGTGATAAATGGATTCGGCGGGAATGGAATGTTTGGAATTTGTGGGAATGGAGGAACCTCTGGAAAAGGAGGAAAGCACGGAGGCAGGGGAGGAAGTTTGGGAAGAGGAATTGTTGGCAGAGGAGGAAAACTGGGCAGAGGTTGCTGAGGAATAGTGGGCAGAGGCAGCGGAGGATTAGTTGGGAGAGGAGGAATAGTGGGCAGAGGCAGCGGAGGAATTGTGGGCAGAGGAGGAATACTTGGCAGAGGAGGAATAGTGGGCAGAGGCAGCGGAGGAATTGTGGGCAGAGGAGGAATAGTGGGAAGAGGCAGCGGAGGAATAGTTGGCAGACGAAGAATAGTGGGTAGAGGAGAAATACTGGGCAGAGGAGGAATAGTCGACAGAGGAGGAAACCCGAAGTTGGGCATGGGAGGAATTTCGGGCAAAGGAATAGCTGGCAGAGGAGGAATACCGAAACTGGGAAGAGGGGGGACATTGGGAAGGATATCAGGTGGAAAGTTGGGCAAGGAAGGGATTGTGGGCTTCTGTCGGCCTGGTTTCGAAGATGATCAACATTCTCAGCCATTGCTCGACCTTTCATCGTCGTAAAGAAATCCTTACTGTAACAAGATGGAGGTACAGTTTCATGGCGGTAGCTGAAAGACCCTGCACTGTATGTGAGAACTCCATTGGCATCCGACTGTAGCGTGAGCTTTGATGTTGTAGACTTTAAGGGAATCCTGCACGAGTCGTAAAATCTATTGCGCGGCCTCACACGACAGTTGGTCAATTGATGAGCAGACTGAAAAATAGTGGAAGGAAGCTCCACCTTGAATTCTCCATTTTCGTCTGTTTCTCCTATAAACGATAGGGTCATCGTTTTCCTGTTGAGGCCGCATTCCACAGCTATCGAAGCACCTGTTCGTTCATCCAAAGGGGAGAGAAACCATGCATGATCAGTACATTTGCCATCTTCTGTTTATCATATGAAAATAAAACGAATTAATATATTAAAATGACATGAAATAATACCGGATATAACGTAACCATTTTCAGATAGCCTGTGCTCCAAACATGGATCACAGAACACCTTTCCCACAACCAGGACAGATTCAGAAGCATAATTACTTGCACCACTCAAAGCCAAGTAGGTTAATAAAAAGGCAAGAATAATTGTTATTGTAGGAACTTCAAAGGACTCCATGATCGCTGAAGATATTGAAGATATATCTAACTCTGTTGTTTCTGCTCTGGTGGGATGAAGAATGACTTCTATATATAGTGGCTTGTTCCACATTTGCTTTGGCGGTTGGGCAGCACGTAAGTACTCATGGTTCACTTCGGAGTTCACCGATTCCACGTAGCCAGTTTTCTGGGACAGAAAACGACTTCTAATTGCGCTTCGATATCTTTATTTCGTGTATCTCCGTGATTTGATTTGATTAGGAGTTGTTACCGTTTAGACCAATTTGCATGTTTTCATATCTACAGGAAATGTAGATTCAGTTATATCATCGCGTGCCTCATGCTAAGAGGCATTGCTGAACAAAATATGCCCATTTTACCGGTGAAGATTACAGACGTCTCATCTTTTGAAAATGGTCAGTTCAACGATAGTGCATGCATCGTGGTTTGTGTTAACTTTGCATTTTTTTTTTTATGAGTGAACTCCAAAAGAGATCATATTAGTGATGAATAATATCACTCTAAAAGTGATCATAGACCAGGGTACTGTGAGGAGTT
This sequence comes from Larix kaempferi, assembly GCA_027924585.1. Classification (NCBI taxonomy): domain Eukaryota; kingdom Viridiplantae; phylum Streptophyta; class Pinopsida; order Pinales; family Pinaceae; genus Larix; species Larix kaempferi. The sequence continues at coordinate 6,989,572 of BSBM01000348.1, forward strand.
TATGAAGCTCCGGTTTTTTAAGAATGCTTTTTACATATGGTTTTATAGCTTTTCTAGATTTTAGAAAGAATGGGAGCATAAGTTTATCTTTTTTGTGCAGCAAATGAGCTAAATCTAATCTGAAACTTGTTTTCTTACCAGATATTTCATGTTAAAAGTGGTTGGATTCTTATATTGTTTTATGTTAAAAAAGCTTTATTGTTAAACAGAAAAGCTGGTTATAACTTTGATTTTGTTTTGCTATTGCATTTTTTCTCCTAAAAAAATATCACTCAAACATCTTTATTGCATCAAGTTTGCATTCAAAAAGTGTATAATGCTTTATCTTATCATCATAGTGCATCATATTTATGTCTTGTTGAATGGGGAACTTTTTTTTCCACATTTGTGGCATATTAGTGTCATACTGGAATCATATTTACATCATGTTTGTTTTATATTTGCATTATATTTATGTTATGTTTCTATTTTATTTGATTATTAGTTATTATTTAATTATTATAATTTTATTTTTTTTAAATTACAATTTTTATAATATTAAAATATTAATGAAAGTGATAAAGTATATGTTTAATATGAGAAAAATCTACATATATATAAATGCAATATTCTATTAATATTGAATCAATTTCATACCATGAAAATAACAAATTATGTATCTATAAACACAATTATGGAAATTCACCATCCTAATATTCAATTAATTTTACACAATAAAAAATAAAATCATGTATATATAAACACAATCAATAAATTTTCAAGTGAATCATAAAATAACCCATGTAAGTTGCGAGCCCTAAGGAAAATGCCAAATTTGCATACAACATTACATGAACTATTTACAAATATAACAAAATGAAATGAATTCGACATCAGAAGTTGATTGAATTAATGTCATTTCTCTCCTCAATATGTTTCAAGTCTTCTTTATCTATACTCTATAAAACTATAATAAAAAAACATATTTTCAATAAAGTAAAAAATGACTAAGATTAAAAAATGTAGTAACAAACATATAGGTTAAACAATTATCAATACCCTCTGATCCTTATGGGTTACCCTCATCATCACCACTCTAAAAGAATATATTATATTTTAATAAAAAATAGAATGTAATCAATGAATGATTAGTTCCAACTATATATAAGTTAAAACATAAACAATTAATTAGCAATTAATTACCTCGGACATAGGATGTAAATATTCAACCATATTTTCATAAGTATTATTTAGGGAATACTTTAATTCTTCATTACTCGTTAATGCTATATTTTTTTGTTTTCATAGCAATAACTAGATAAGAGACTTTGTTGGTGATTCTAGGGCTATCTATCAATAATGAGTCGATCCTCATGATTGAAATAAAATATGTGATAAGTGACCACTTATCACCTCTTATTTTGTTGTCAATGGATGCAACCAATTTTTTCCCCTTTTAGATTTTTCTATCATTCCTCCTATGTCATCGTGGACTTTACATTTAAATGAAACTAAATTCATATCAATAAGAACATAGTTAGATACTTAGTGAAAATTAGTTAGCACACACATAAAATAACCAAAATAAAGTATAAAAATTATAACATAATCCATAATATACACAATCATAGTATTCAAGATATAATTGTTCCTAACAATACTTCACTCAAAAGATAAGATGTAAATATGGAAAATGATAGCATTGGTTACAATGAAAGTCTCAAGGAAGTGAGGAAAGAGAAGGGAAAAGGGAAAATCTTGGTAGATTGGAGAATAAAAGAGGTGAGAGATTATGAGAAAAAATAAGGAGGAAGAGGAAGCATAATGAAGCAGAAGGAAAGACAGGAGAAATTTGAATACGAAGGCTGAGGGAAAGAGGAAAGAGGGGAGGGATATGAAAAAGAGGAGAATATCATGGAAGAAGAGTTGGAAGGATGAGTTGAAAACCAAAAGAGGAGGAGAATAAGAACTAGAATTTGAAGAAGGAACTAGGTGTAAGAGGACATAATGTATAAGATGGATATTGAAAAAGAAAATGGAGTATTTAGAGAAAATGAGGAAGAGGAAGTATGAGGGGAGGAAGAAGGAGAAGAAGAGGAGGAGGAGAAAAATAAAAAGAGGAGGAGAGTAAGGGGGAAGAAGATGAAACATAAGAGAATATGATCCAGGTGATTGTTTGAAAATGTCACCGTATCAAAACTTATTCTTTGATCATGACAATTTTTTATCCTAAACATCGAGCACATTTCTAGGTCTTAATTAGTGTTTCTAAATATTTCATTACAATAATCATAGAAGCCAACCAATTCCCCTATTTTCAATCTACATTTCTATAAACCTTGTTGAGATATTCCAATATACTAAAGAGCACCCCACATAGATTGTATGTGAGAAACTTATGGCCTTAATAAGTTGATGTACAAACTTATAGGCTTGTGAGGGTCAATAATCCATTCACAACTTTACCTCTTAGGGAAAGGTTTTGGGATTTTAGGGTTTTTTCCTATTATATTTTTTAGAAATTTTCATATAATGTAGTTTTAGCTTTTTGTTATAGGTTTTATGTGAATAAAACCATGAATTTAATACAAGGAAGAACACAGTGGTGTGGTTTAATGTTTTTTTTTTTTCAATGTTAGGGGATTCCATGGTAAATATCACTATGTGTACATGTGTACTATTATTTCTGATCTATTTTCATTATGAATTTGTATGCATTTCTTAATTTGATTTTTTTTTAAACTCCAAGAAGATGAGGAAATAAAAAGAGTAATGAAAGAGGGGAAGAGGGAGAAGGTAAAAGGGGAAGAGAGGGAGGGGAAGAGAGTGAGTGAGATAGAAAGAGTAGGAGACAAAGAGAAGAAGGAGAAAAGGGAGACAAGGATAGAAGTATAGGGAGGGGAAGAGGAAAAGGAAGATATACTACTTAGATTTTTTTTTAACTGTAAATTCTATGTTCAAAATTCAAATAGGTCATCTCCTATATAAAGTTTGCTTCTCGTCTCTAAAATAGAAAATGATGTCTCCCATTTCCAAAATCCAAATCCTCTTTTATTTTAAATCTACAAATTTTTAAAAAAAAAGGAGAAATGAAAAAAAATATTTGATATGGTGATGGCTAAGAATTCTCCCTATCTTTCCCCTATTGAGAGTCCCACAACTCCCTTTCAATTCCAAGATGCTCTCCCTTACACACTCACGTGAAAATTAAATGAAGGGACCCTTTTTTAGTTTATGTTAAAACTGCACATGTATTGGAACATGACTCTTAATTTTGCATCTTTTTTTTGTTTTATATCAAGATTGCATCAATTTTTATGACCCAAAGATGGGGCACCCGCCATATTCTATGTCGGTTGTGGAGCCTGATCTTCCTTATTCAGAGGTTTTGTTTCATCCGTATCTAGATCCCATCCCATGACGGGGGGGTTTGGGGGGGCTTCCAACCCCAATATAATTTCCATGGGGGGTCCAGGGGCATAGCAAAAATTTCAAAATGTTTTTTTTCAGGTATTTCTTGTTTTAAGGGAAGCATGGTACGTCAAAAGTAGGCAGTGTGGGTACTCGTTGGATGTAGAATTTAATTTTGCATCCAACGAGTTCTCATGCTCGAAATTTGAGTAAAAACACAGGGAAATATGTTGGAAATAAGAACAAAAACAGTAGTTTTTTTATGACAAATATCTCAAGTCAACCATTATGGTTGAATCATTTTATTGAAATTCTATTGATTCTTGAATTCCAACTCATCAAGAAATTATGGTTGGATCGTTTTCTTATATGGCCCATTTTAGACCCCAAATTTCATTTAATGATCTCTTTTTAGTGTTTTCAAAATATAAATGACTAATTTGGTCATTTTAGTCATTTTATTTGTGGTCATTATTAATCAATATAAACAACTAATTTAGTGATTTTTAGTCATTTTATATGTGTTCATTATTTATTAGTAGTTTTAATGGTGTATGGGACCACCATCAGTCTGTGGTGCCATACACCACAGAATAAACCTTTAGTCTACTAAAGGTACAACATACATACAAACATTTTAGTCATACAACTCAAAAAAGTCAAGAGTAAATCAATATCAAAACTAGAAAAAAGCAATCTTCACCTCGCAGCTCTAATTTGAACTCTTAGAATGTTTTGATCAATGGGCATTTCCCACTTACAATCTACAAGTGCTTCTCTCATTTTGCCAACAACCATGCGAGTGGTTGCATGATTGCTATAGTACAACATTGATGCCTGGGTACAACTCTCTAATGTTATTAGGAGATACAATACTTGCACCTTGTGAATAAACATCCTCTGCTTTAGGAAAGTCTCCATTTGCATGAGCTTTATTTTCTTTGTGGAACATATAGGAGGGTAGTATTTTAGTAATATTTAATAGACACATCAATATTAGAAGTACCCTAAGTGAAATCATGGAATATGTAAATAATAAAAGTATAAGGGAGCACACACAAAGCTGATACCCAAATCCATTGCAATGAGAGTGTGTGAGCACAAGAAAAACATAACTCATGTGCATTTAAAACCATGTGTACACCACAGTTTGGTAAAGTACCAAAACCCCGTTAGGAAACCACTTAGGTCTTAAAAGTGTGTGCACACAAGTAGTGTGCACACACATTTAATGCGCACACACTTTTACTATGTGCTCCTTAAGAGCGCATGTGTTGTTCTGTATATTAAAAATTTGGTCGATGCCCATTTCTAACCCACCTTACCTGATTCCTCTAGTGCACAACTATCCAAAAACGCTCCACAACCACGCACATGCACCACTTTGACCACCAAAATCCCCCAATAATCATCCAGGTAAGATTTAGATCCACTATTTACAATTTTTGTTTGTATTTCAATGATTTTAAAAAAATTAAGATATAAAAAATCCAAAAAATCAACCAATATTGTAACAAATTCAATTTTTTTAATCGCAGTTAATCTCTTCTCCATCAAAATAGAAAAAAACCAAGATCCAAACCCCCAAACAAACAACCCATCCACAAAAAACCCTGAAGTAAACATTCACCCCAAGAAGAACACAAGCACGGAAGCCCAAATAAACAAAAATTTACAGTTGTTAAGAACCTTGGCTCAAGATCTTAGAACCACTAGGGAACCATCGAGACTCTCCCTAGCCACATCCCTCGACAACATCATTACCTTAGTTGACAATGCTCATGGTCAATTGGTGAGCATAACTGAGTATAGGGATAGGATGATAGCATAGTATTCCACTGGTCTCGGTAGAGACCAAATCAAAGACTTGAACATCTGAAAACAAACTCTAGTTAGTTATTTCATTGACCCTAGTACCAACCTACCCCCTAAACCATGCAAAAGGTGCCTTTGCATGGATTGGTGCACATATGAGCCACGGAGAAAAAAACTAGATGAGTCGATGGTTTATGGTTTTCAACAAACCTCCTTGCAACAATAGGGAGGTTCCACTTTATTTTCTTTAGAAACTATATGTGAAGTTTGTGTTGGGTCTACATGTCAACTAGTTTGACATTACTGAGCTGTAGGGGGTTGGTCCTTGATCTTCCCAAGATCGACCTACTACCAGGCATAACCCAATGATGGGTCCACCTTCACCTAGGTGTATGCCTAGCACCCCTCCCAAGACACCTGAATTACTAGACCACCTAGCCGAGACTGTCACTGCCATATCATAGCTTACCCATACTGTATTACAACACAGTACATCTATGGAATCATAGAGGCATGACACACTAGAGTAGTATGGAGAACCATCAGGTGTAGGTCCTTCATGCCCCATTGGTCATGGACCATCCATGATAGCTAGTGGGACAAAGGATCCTTTTGACACTCGAGGATTACCCCATTGCTGCACTCACCGATGACATACTTGCCATGGCCCTACAGAGGATCCTGCATGAGATACCCTTATGTCTATGGTTAGTACATGATTTGTAAATGGTTGTTAATGGTTGATTACATTTTTAAATGAACATTTTACAATCGTTAGATCAACATTGATTAGTGTATTTAATGTGTAATTGATGTTTTTGGCATGTGTAGTTGTTCCAAGATGAAACAATTCAATCAAGGTGGGAGGACATTACTAATCCCAACCTTGATTCCACCACGACGGCAATGGAAAGTATTGCAACACCTCACATACATATATCTAAAAGAGTGTATGGTTGTAGGATTTAAAAATTGAGTTAGTTGCAATTGTCATATCTTATATGAGAAATCAATATTAATTTTTTTTTGTTTCCAGAGGTGCATGTAGAGGATATTGAGCATAGGTCTCCACCTATGCTAAGTAGATCACGTGTCATGCTGGTAACTTGTGTGAAATTAATTATATATTTGATGTGAAATTCATTGTGTTTGTATGGTTAATTTACATGTTTTTCTTCTGATGAAATCCATTTCATATGTTTATGTAGGTTCCATCTCCAACCATATGATCCCGATACACACACATTCCTACATATATTCCACATAGTTTTATTTTTCCACATTTCATGTCGATTCAGGTGACAGGGCACTCTGCTCCTATGATCAGCATTCTTGTATCCCCCTGTAGGCATCTCCCACCCATTGTACAACCAATAGGGATATATCACCGCACATACCCATCCACTCATGTGTTTTCCCCTCTTATACAACATTTAGCTCAATCTGTCCCATCCGCATCGACTCCATCCATTTTCCATACGTCTGTTCCCACCCATTTACCTAAATCATCCCTCATCCCCCTACCTACATCAGCCCCTGCCCCTTACCTACATCATCCCCCGTCCCCCTACCTATAGCATCCCCCGCACCCCTACCTATGTCCTCCCCCACCACCCTACCTACAACATCCCCCCCTACCTACATCATCCCCCTCCACCACCATTGCCTCAGAGCATGTTGTGCATCCTAGTGCTTTGCTTCCTAGCCCATAATGGAAATCCCCTACATCACCTCCGATATTCACGGTGAGATTTATAAGTTCTTTAAAATATTATAAAGCATGAATTAATTTCATAAAATAATGCATTTTGGTATTATGTAGTAATTATTTCTCTAATTGTTGTAGGGAGGCATTGCCAAGAGATTGGGATCTAGGAGATGGAAACCCCCATCACAACATGTTGTCTCGCCTCAAGTGAGTACTCAAGATTTGAATTCTAATTGTATTTTTTTAAGTGTAATAATTTATAGAATTGTGGGAAAACGGACATGTTGTTTCCCTTTTAGACCAACCCAAACGTAGGGGGGGCAATCTTCCTCCAGCTCAAAGAGGAGGAATATTGATTTTGGAGATGAGCATCGGGGTGTCGATGGTGGCCAAGGTGATTGAGACACCCACTATGTGCATTATCCACGATGTGCCATTTTTGGTAGGAGATGGTTATTTGTGTATAGGCCATGAGCTTCCCTTATTCAATTTTTGGGCATGAGTATCCATTATTGGGAATGATGCTCCATTTTGTATAAAAATGTAATTTTGAACATATTTCCAATACAAATTTAAAACTTTCATTTGGTGTATATGATAGAGTGTTTATGGATTCTTACATTATTTATGTGGATTTGATGTTATATATCATGAATTTTACCTGGTTGATGGTGAATGCGATGTTATATGTATTATTGAAAAAATGTATTTGTTGGAGCTTAATGGGTGATTATGTTTGCCAAAATGGAGATAAGAAACATATTGATGGTGTGTACTTAGTTCTAGGTTTGAAATGCACCAAGAGCATAATGTTCCCACTCAGGATGATGAGTGAAATTCAAAGCTCAATAAATGCATATAAAGCTAAGGTTGTTGATCAAACATGGCTTTGGCATTTGAGGTTTGGAAAATTGCACTTTTGAGGTTTAATCCTAATAAATAAAATGATTATGAGATAAAAGGAAATGAAAAGAAGGTCTATAAGCTCAAGAAGGTCTTGTATGGGTTGAAACAAAGTCCTAGATATTGATATATCAAGATAGACAACAATTTGAATAACAATGGGTTTAATAGAAGCAAAAATGACCCTGCTTTGTACACTAAAACATATGGTCAAGTTAAAATTCTTATGTCAATTATATAACTTTTACAAGTAATTTGATGTTGGAAAAATTTAAAATAGCCATGAAAAATGAATTTGAAATCACAGAGTGTGATGAAGTACTTCCTTGGTATTGAAGTTTATCAATCTAAAAATGAAATTTTTATATGAGAATCAAAGTATGCTAAAGATGTGTTAAGGAGATTTAGAATGGTGAATTGCAAGCCAATGTCAACACTTGTAGAAATAGGTACTAAACTAAGCAAAGAGGATAATGTATATTTTGTAGATCCAACAGATTCATGAAATTAGTTGGAATTTTGATGTACCTAATAACAATTAGGTCAAATATTATATTTGTTGTGAGTTTAATCTCTAGGTTTATGGATTTTAATCAAAGAGGATAATGTATCTTTTGTAGATCCAACACAAATCAATAAATTAGGTGGAATTTTGATGTACCTAATAACAATTACACCAGATATGTTTGTTGTGAGTTTAATATCGAGGTTTATGGAGTTTATAGAGTCTTCGAGAAGAACTCATTGGAAAGTTGGTAAAATAATTTGTTAGATACATTGCAAGTACATCATATAACTGAATTTTGTATTCCATAATTAAATAGTTTCACAAATAGTGATTGTACATGCAGCGTTGACGATAGAAAAATCACATGAGGTAATATGCTTTTAATTTTGGTATGGGTACTTTCTCATGGGAATCAAAGAGGCATCCCATAGTTACAATTTGGTCACTTGAAGCAGAATATGTGGGTGCAACATTAACAACTTGTCAAGTAGTTTGGATGAAAGGAGTTTTTTCCAATTTATTGCATGGGAAAGAAAATCCTACATTGATATTTTATGATAGTAATTCAGTATTGATCTTTCAAAGAAGCATGTATTTCACAAGAAGAGCAAACATATCCAACACTCAATATAATTTCATGAGAAAATTAGTTTTAATAATGGTGAAATCTATTTAAAATTATGTAAATTGTAAATAATAAAAATCAATTAATTGACATATTCATAAGTCAGTCGCAAGAGATGTTTTTGAACTCCATATAAACAAATTAAGAGTGAACTTTGGAAGTGAGAGACAATGCATTTATTGCACAAGGTAGCTGAAAATTTGGAAATGAGTTGACTGTTCACATGTCAAACCTACCCAAACACACTTGAAGCATCTCACAAAACTTAATTTTGTTGCTCAATTCAAATCTGATGCCCCTAGGACCAATTCAACATGTGTCCCAGAAAGCCTCTAGGAGGTGAGTTGAAACTTGCCATAGAAAGATGAGAGTGGCTCGAATTGATGAACTTTCGACACTATTGGAATCAAGACATTGGAATAATGCTAGTGTTAATTCTCTCCCCTGGTTCGATGGCCTGGAGCCCCTCCATTTTGGTGATTTTGTAATCTACAGTTTCTCTTAGTGAGAGATAATGCAATTATTGCACAAGGGGTCAACTTTGAAAATGACTTGATCATGAACCCATGGAAAATGTTCACACATCGAACCTACCCAAACACACATGAAGCATCTCACAAAACTCAATTCTACTTCCCAGATCAAATCCTATTCCCCCAGGACCAATTCAACATGTGTCCCTAAAAGCCTCTAGGAGGCATTGCAACTTGCAATAGAAAGATGACCATAGATCAGATTGATGAATCGTCAGCACCATTGGAATAAGGACACCAGAATAATTCTAGGGGTTCCTCTCTCCCCTGGGTCCATGACCCAAATCCCCTTAGTGTCAGTGATTTTGTAATCTAGGGTTTCTCTCAATGAGAGATAGTGCAATTCTTACATAAGGGGGTCAACTTTGGAAATGACTCAACCATGAACCAGTGGCCAATCATCACACATTGATCCGACCCAAATACACTTGCATCATCTCATGGAACTCAATTCTACTTCCCAGATAAAATCCTATGCCCCTGAGACCAATTCAACATGTGTCCCTAAAATCCTCTAGAAGGAAAGTTGCAACTTGCTATAGAACGATGACCATGGCTCTAATAAACAATACATCGACACTGTTGGAATCAATTTGTTGAAATAATTATATGGGTGCCTCTCTCCCCTTGGTCCATGGCCCAAAACCCCTGCATTTTGGCAATTTTGGAATCTAGGATTTCTCTCAGTAAGAGACATTAAAAGAAGCAATGAGGCATGTTTATTGAATATAAGATTTTGTTAAATCAAGTAGGGAATGTTTTTGTTAATGTGTTCATATAAAATAAAACAAAAATGGTGGCAACAAACATGGAATCATAGCTATGTAATGGATGAGAGATAAATTCCTACCCACTTAGTGTAAGGTTATGTTAGAGATAAAATCCTACCTTCTATTTTTTTTTGTAAGGTTATCTTATATTTTTTCACAGTTATGGCATATTAATCTTAGAAATTATGATGCATTTATGATGATAAGTAAACATGCTATTAAATAAAGGACATAATAATTTCTCATGCAAACCCTAGCAATGTCTCTTCCGCTTATCTTCACAAGTGGTTATCTCTTCATCATCTGTAACATCTAAATCCTAGGGTTTCCTCAACAACCCTATCATCTGCAGGACAGGTAAGAAGTACCCATTGGTTTCAACAACAATCTTATGTCAATCAAGGTCTCCCCACTAGCACCATTGTCTTTCTTAAGGGTTGAAAACCATACCCATGTAACATCACACAAGTACACCACTAGAGAACTCAAATTCTAGCATCCAATTCTACATGTCCATCCTGGTATTTCAATCCTCAAACCATAGGATTTATACTCTAGCATTATACAAGAGAAATCTCTCCAAGTTCATCAAAGATGTCTCTCTTACCCTTATCTTCTCCACTAGTTATATATTTGTGATCTCTAACATCTAATTCGTAGGGTTTCCTAAGGCACCCTATAATCTCAAGGATAGGTAGGAAGTCCTAATTGGATTCAACAAGAAGCTTATATCATGAAATCTCTCACCGCTAGCATGATTTTCTTTCTTAGGGTTTTCAAACCATAGCCATGTTACATCACACAAGTACATGGAAATACAACTCTATTACTATCATCCAAAATCATGTTAGTTGTTAACTTGACTCTCCATGTCTTCTACTAGACCATTGACCTTAGTGTTAGAACAAGATGCCATACTTTTGACCTAATTTTTCACTTTCTCAAAATAATTTACTTGGAATTTCCCTTTGTGAGGCCTTTTACTTGGGGTACCCAATTATCTCACATACTTTTTCCCTGAACAAGTTTTGCAACAATTTGAATTAGGGTCCTTTTTCTTGACAAGTTTGTAGAATATAGCAAGGGTAAACAAAAGGAAACTAGTGATGATATTATTTAAATAATGGTATACCACTCTAGGTTTATAGAGTTCGGTCATTGGATCATATTATTCATTCCCACACTAGAGCACTAGAATGGATATATTTCATGAGGGACTCTTTAGGAGAGAAGGGAAAGTTTGAATCTTGTGTTGCATACGGTTGAGAGAAATAAGAGGATTATTAATTGTTTGATGGGTGAGATACACGTTGGAATTAATTATGGTGGGTGTCTTGTTCTATTTGAAGTTTTGAGACTTGGGTCGGATTGCATGCGACTAGAGCCACACAGGTATTTGTAATGCATGAGAGTAGATCCACATAGCATACATGAATGTTAGAGTTTAGAGTAGCATTTTGAGTTGTCCTTGAAGCACTTGGAGGATAACACCTGATTTTTTTAAACTATGTCTTTTAGTCAAGTCTAGTCATATTGGAAAGTTTTTGTAATGACCTTCTATCACTGGAACAATAAATATCACTACTCTTCAATTTTTACTTAGTTAATAAATCTTTTCTTTGCATGAAATTTCAATTTTGTGAAAAAATGCTTCCTTTGACTGAATATATGCAAAATACACACTAATAGGGAAAGTATACAAAAGAAATTGGGCCATGTGGGTGACCAACACATGATAAAAGTAGTTTTTCTAAAGTTAGTATAGGAAAGAATACTTAGGTCTTAATACAAAAAAGAACATGAACATGAAAGTGACTTGATCCCTTCAAGCATGAGCCTTCAAGGGTGTTTGACGGTGGCAATGGGGATGATGAGGATGGTGATGGTGACAACATGGGCATGAGGAGGATGATGGTGACACTGATGGTGGAAATGGGAATGCGGATGCCATTTGATGGCCATGATCGTGACAATGGGTATGATGAGGATGACGACGGTGACAAGATGGGCATTGGGAGGATGGTGTTGAGGTTGATGGTGGAAATGGGATTTTTTTTCGATGAAGCACGATGGTGATTGGACAATGAACATGGTTTAAAACATGTAATGGTATAAATCATATTGCAATGTCAATAATACATCAATGTATGGTAATATGAACTTAAACATAACATAAACATGAAATAAACAATCTAAGGTAACAAGATCTATATAACATGAAATGAACTATCTAACATAACATGAAACAAATAGTATAACATGAATAACATTAGACATGCATGGATAAATAATTACATGACTAATCTATGTACACCACATGAAATATTTACCTCGATCAATTAATCCATTTGGATCCTCTATGTTTCTTATTGTCTCCAACAACCTGTCGTGCTCTAGATGAGGTAGGTGGTAGCATCGCATGCTCGAGCTCTTTGTTGACAATTTTTGTAGTTGGATGTTTGTACCAACGATCAAGTGCGTATAGTGATACACTTGTGAACCTGGTTTGTAGTCCATGTATACATACCCATCAGTCTTTGGTGACTTTCCATCTACTGTAAGATATTCACCCTTAACAACCATCGATCCAGTTGGAAATTCAATACCCTCACTATCAAGGGATGATGTGAGGAGGGTTTGCTTCCCTGGGATGCATCATGCCAACCAATAATTTGTGCCCCATTCATTGTCTTCTGGGGCGACAGCTGCATAGATGTGTCCGGCAAAAATGCATTTTATGATCAAATTAAAACATGTAGGGGTTTGATAACATGGTTAAATAAAAAACAAGAAGGGGACCAAGATATGATTGCAGAAATATCTACCTGGTTGTACAAGATCAGATATATGATCATAGTCATTCAAAATAGAGGAATGGCCTTTCTCTAACTAGATTATTTCAAAAACTACACATGGGTCTACTTCAACTGATACATGATCCCACTCATCAACCCAATCCATTGATTCACACTCATCCCACTCACCACTACTATAGGCCCAAAAATTCAAGCAAGTTTCTGCGTCCATATTTCAAGGAAGGGGTTGCTTGAGCTTCGAACCGAATGGAATCCACAGGTCCCTTGTACACTACTAGAACTATAAGAACACAATAGATGTATATCAACCACTTGCCATAAATTTATTACCATGTGTTCTCTACATGTCAATGACCACATCTTTGTGGATTGATCTGACATTTTTGCAAAGCACCAATGAACTATGGATTATGCATCTCATATATGAGGGTCCATGATGAACCTCATCTCCTCCCTTTGTAGCATGGTTTTGATACATGCTACAGCCCCGTCATGCTCTCCCTTCCTGTTCCCGATCTCAAAATAGCTCCATATATGAGGAACACCATAAGTTTTATGCAAAATACTCAACCACTAGAATAGACATGCATTTTTTAACTAGCCTACACAACCATCTAACCATATCCAATGTTGATCCATTTGTATATCTCCCCCCTTCAGATGATCATAGAAAATATGAAAGAAATGTTGTACATAATGTAGGTCATGGCACATGTCGTCACTGATGTAGAAGTTTGTCTCCTTCAATATTATCCTCTGGTCATTGCTTCTCTCTAGCGCATGCTTGTATGTGATATGAACCATTATACTAACTTGTTCTGAATGGTAGTATTGAATTTTAATCTCGTTATGTGGTTGCATATTGTATTGCTCAACAACATCCACAACTGACAAAATGGTTCCAACGGGGAAGCTATCCCTGCATCTTCTATAATGTTCATTCTTCCACCTCTCCACATGCACATGTTGAACATACTGCTCATTTTTTTTGTAAAATTCCTCCATGAAATCACATATCCATACCTCATGCCATGAAAACAAGGGTATCATTACAATGTGACCTTTGAAATATATTTATGTAGAAATTGAATGCAGATTTTGAAACTATGTAATCATCACGCGCCTTTGACTTGACCAATGCAATCTTTACACCCTCTTTCACATTGTTTATTTCATACATTGCATATTTGAAGCTCTACATTTCTACTGTCATGTTCCCAAATTTGTGCTCATCACTTACATGTGTGCAACGTCCCAACAATGCAAATCCACTGCACCTCGAACATGTCCCATAAAGACATGACTTTGCATAATATTTTTCACTTTCGGCCCTTGGACACATTATGATATGGATAAAGTTTTTTGATACATTTGATGGTAGTATGAAAGAGTATTCATGCACAATATTAGTATGCAAAACATGAAATATATGTTTATATGTGTCATAATAAGATTCATATTTGACATGTTATCTGTAGCAACATGTGTTGTGGTTAGTGCAAATTCTAACATACTGGGGCTTGCATTTTTCAAATGATCGTTGGACCAGGTTCAATTGTGTGTGCTCAGTCTTGAATCTCTTGTAGATTTTTGTTTGTGTCATGTCAAGGAAGTGTTTGATGTGGGGTTCACGCTCATTAGTACATTTTTTGAACTTCAAAACATCTTTTTGATTGGATGAAGGTCTATCGTTATCATGCCAACAATTGTGCACTAGGTCTTTAACTATAGCAATTAGCTTCATGTCTAAACAAGGAAACCTACCAATGAATTCCCAACAATATTTTTGACCTGGAGTGTCTAGTCTTTCTCTAATAGTAGAATACTTATGGGTAGTCTTTCTATCTACTTTAAAGAGGTGATAGGTGTGTGATATAAGGCGATTACACCTCGTGATTTTACTTACAATCGATTCAGACAATACACAATGGGCCGCATTAAGATCCTTTGTATGATACGTCTTTCCAATTAAATTAAACGTAGCTTGGATATTTAAAAAACGAAAAACATTCAAGTTAAATTAACACAGGTTTCGGAGCACTGCTCCCATTTCCAACGCATACAAATAATATTAAGCTAAAGGGACCATAATATATCATTAGCCAGAATAGTCAAGGGTTAAACCCTCTTGGCAGAATTACATTCTTACAAGTATTCACGTAGAAAAACAACGTTGATAGCAACACCATTCGATAGGGTTCGAAACCCAAATCTTAAAAAAAAAAATAGTAGATATTACAATAGAAAAATTAAAATGCCATCGATATTATTCATCTACACAAACAAAACCAAGTTTGAAACTACAGACCGAGAGACCAAGCCATTTGGATTTTCAACACTTTAAACTTTCAACATCATCATCACCTGCCGAACCAAGGATTCGAGGTCGCAACAGTTCCATGCATTGAAATGAAGTAAACATTAGGGTTCGAGGTTTCAAAACTAAGCATCAAGCCTTGGCTCTCAACCATTAACAAAATACAACAAACATTGACATCAAATAACATAGAGCATTTATTTTAGGCACAATTTATTTTACACAATATAAAAACCATAGGCCAAACCCTTCTCATTATCCAGTAGTCGAGGGTTAAAACCCTGGAAAACAAGTAATACATTTCGACATACAGTAAAACTATAGAATACATCATAAGGGTAGGTCGAGGATTCAATCCTCCCTACACATGCTTCACAGCATGTAAGCTTTACAACAGAAACCACACCTTTTGAAAATAAAAAACTCCGGCCAAACCAAACACAACTAATAGTTGCCAGGAGAAACCACCAAGACTTACCAATTCAAGCAGTAGTTTCCCACTCAGCTTGAGCATAGAACCCTGTAGGTGAAAGCACCTGCCAATAACATAGAGGGTGGTTAAACTTAAGTTCCAAGCTTAAAACATTACAAATGATTGCATGAACACGAAATTTTCAGAAGAGACATTACCTTTACATTAAACTGAAGGTAAAAAAACGATAGCTCCTGCAACCAGCTTCGAATCCAGAAACACTCACATTTCGCTTGGAAAATGCAGCTCTTACATCCTTAGTAATGGCTCGGCTCATAAAATCTGAAAAACTATCAATCCTCCATTATAGGTCATGGTATCGAACGTGAGTAAGGAGCCCTCAAGAACCAGTTTTGAAACCCTACAGAAATGCAAGCCTGTCGACCACACTACAACCACTACTTGCAAAATGAATTCCAAGTTCACCACTCCGTCGAGGTAAGCCAAAGTGCGGTTAGGGTTACACTCCTACCGATAAAGACAACATGATTATAGCCACATTGAATGCCAACAAGAAATCCACTAATACCACCTTTATTGCACTTTAATTGATCATGTCTACCACCAGTATGATGAATTACCAACAAAAATTTCAATAGGATCATCTTCATGTTAATCATCGACTATGCAATATAGTTAGTGTTGTAATTTATCAATCCCATCCTATCATTTCCCAAACTTCATACCAATCCACGATGATCATGTCTAAGGTTCGATCAACGCCGAGGGAACCTACAACCATAAACATTATGGTTACGTATTTATCATTAATACCTCCAACTTATAATATAGTCATGAACCTTGCATTTATACTATACTTAGATTATTATATCAAACCCTCATGTAATGTATAAATACCCTATCAATAATATGGTTTATTAGGATGATAAACATGTTCCAAACTCTAAAGTATTAAATGGTACAAACCATGGAGATAGCCTATATAGTAACTATTTTTATATTGTAGTGACTATTGTCCATATGCTTGCACATAGGACAATACCTAGGTTAGTGTATAAAGATCGTACAAGTACAAGTAATAACCATGGTTATAATGTGACAATTGTGGATATTATCTATAGTATCAACTTTAGGAGAAGTGTGAATATTAATAGTATTAATGTAAGATATTAATACTAGTTAACCATAATATGATTCGTATAACACTTAAAGTGTTTATTACACATCAAAATGAGGTCCAATTATAAAATGTATAGGATCAAAAGCTAAACAAGGATCTAGTTTAAGCATTATTCAAACTTAGGATATGATCCTATAAATATTCAAAATACTGAATATAAATCCTTAGGCAAACAACCAAAACAGATCTTACCATGATTTATATTGCAAGTTATTCTATTTTCTCTTCTAAAAACTTGAAAGCTATTTGACGATAATGTAGATCTCTGTACCTTCACTTTCAAAATTCTTATTACTCTCTTACCTGTAATCTACGAAAAGGAAGGTTCAAATGCTTTAGCATAAATGCTAAGTAAGCCTCGGGGTACCCATAGGACCCCTTCATCATCAACAAACAAAAGAACACAGTTAGCACATATAAACAATAACTATAGCAAAGGGAACCTTTAAAGAATTGACATCATCGCAAAACAATACAGTTGTATAATCATTACAAACATTTATTTCAGCATGTCAACATAGAAGCATTTAATATGATTCCGCACAGCAAAGTACAACATTTAATGCTACATTGAAAAATTCTAAATTTTGTGAAATTTCGGGATGTTACAGAAACCTCGACCAAATCCAACAAAGCTAGCCAAGTGATCCTACACCACTCACCTTTAGGCCAATTTACAAAGGAGATTACCAAGCCTTTTAAATAGGATCCATTACATGCAATTCCATTGACACCAAACAATGGGCTACTAGAAAAACATGGGCCCAGAAAACCACCCCCTATCACCTAGGTCCACTTATATACTTTTACTAGTAATATGCTAGGGGTACACATGCCTAATCAAGTCTTACATTCATATTCCCATTTACATGTAATTAAATTTACAACACCATTAAAAATGAAAAAACACATGGTAACTTTACCTTTACCATAACCATTGTTTCTATTGCTACCATTTACCCGCGCTTCTCCTTAACAACAATTTTGCCTCTATGGGATCCTCTTTTGCTTACCAATTTCCATGGCTCATAAAATAATTCTCTACCTCATCAACATCCACAACTTGATCCTTTTGATAATCCACACTGGCATATTAAAATATGCACATCTACACTTTATCGTGCAGATCCAACCAAGAAAATGGGAAGTAACAAAAAAAGACAACAAATGGAAGTCGCTCTATACGGTTGGGTTCTCACCTCCAGTTCGATTTTGTTGGTTCTAATACCTCCCTCTCTCACATCATGAAAATCTGATGTTTCACCGCCTCAAGTGCGCCCCGATGGATGAACCCTTCTACTAGCACATCCATCCCAAAGTATGTAAACTCACTGCTGCCAACATATGGTGTACCAGAGTGCTATTGGTTTATTTTCTCCCACAACACTTGTCAGTGTGTAAGCTGGAAATGGAACGACCTTAGTCCTACACAAATGTCTCAGTAGTAAACAACTACAACAGGTCTAGTTCAAACCACCACATCTACTCTGACAACTTCTGCTCCCACCCTGGCTCCTTTATAATACATCACAAAGAATTTCTTCTCACAAGGGAAGTTCTTCCTCATACTTAGGATGCATGTAGATGGGTGCACAATATCGCCTTCCTTTACACCCCCTCCACCTATAGCTCTGGAATATTTTCATGTCACGGCCTCTATTAATCCGTGTGGACCTTCACTATGCCTTGGATCGATTTTGTAGCCTTCATCCCCTTCGTTCTTCTGTAGGGAACGAACGCAAACTTTGGCATTCGATAGTTCCATTCAAACCAGCATAGACCCTCTAGCACTGGATTCCAACTGAGCACGGTGGTTTCATCATGCCTTACCCTAGATTACAATGCCATCCACATGACTAAATAAAACATTATTGCTTTCTTATGGTATTCCACCAGGATCATTGTGAACGCCGGATCCAACACATCTCTCTGGCTTTCAATCTGGGATTTTAACTACCAGATTTATCTACACGAGGATCGATGTGAATTGGTGTCAGTTGAT
Organism: Larix kaempferi; assembly: GCA_027924585.1. Taxonomy (NCBI): domain Eukaryota; kingdom Viridiplantae; phylum Streptophyta; class Pinopsida; order Pinales; family Pinaceae; genus Larix; species Larix kaempferi. Next base: position 7,008,572 of record BSBM01000348.1, read on the forward strand.
GGAAATATTGTATTTATGAGCTGATAGCATATCTGATATGCGCTGGCTCTATCAGACTCCTAGTCGGTCAGTTTGTTAGTTTGCAATGTCAGACAGTTAGTCAGTTTGCAACCAATCCAGCTCACGGCATGTTAGTATTTATGTAATCGTGTTTGTATTTCACAGGCTCATAACTTCTTAGGTAGAAATTAATTGCAGTGTTTATTGCAACCCTTGAACTTCCAAGTGAAGCTAAATCAATTTTGTGCATAAATGAAAATCACTCATAGAGGATTAGATAGATATGTAGGAGTGAAGAGAACAATAAAAGAAGTAAAAACCCATGAAGTGTATCAAGAGCCCAAGCTCTGGGTAAGAAGTGAAAAATCAAGTAAAATCCCATCTCTCTGTAGTGCGGAAAAGTTACTCTATTTTACTGCGTTAATATATAAGTCTTTAGTTTTATGTATCCATTCTCAAGAATGTTGTTTTATGCATGTCGCACATTTTCTTCATATTTACCTATGTAAATGTTATTTATATTTACGATCTGTAAATCAAATCAAGATTCCAAGTATTTCACGGTGGTAAATGTTATAGTTTAATGTGCAGTGACTTCAACAATTGTGCCGGTTCTTATGTTTTAGCATGAAATATATTTATAAAAATTTTGTTTAAGATTGGGTTATGCACAGTTAAATAGGTTTGCGAAGTTAATCTTCGTAAAGTTAAAGAAGGTTGTAAAAGTAAATTTGTGCGAAGTGCGAAGTTCATGCAAAATCAAGTTCCGCGCTTGTGCATTTATGCAAAACAAGGTATTTTGTGAAGTTAAGAATTTATGTGAAGTTCAACTGCGTAGTAGAAATTCGAAATGCGCAGTTAATCTCCCCACATATATAATTTCTACGCAATTAATTTGTGAAGTAAAGTGTTAGCTAAAAAGGGGAAGAAAAATTTAGAGCAAAGTGTTTGTTAGGAGAACCGCAATTCTAAAGCAAAGAAAAAAAAAAAAATTATTTACTGTGCAGTTCAATCTTTTGACTACGTGACGTTCTTTTCCCTTGATCTGGTATGAGCTTGGTTTACAGAAAGTAGAAATTGTATTTACAAAAAGGGAAAAGTGATTAAGAATGGCTTCCACTTCTGGTAATTTGCAAACTCCAATATTTTCTGGTAAAAATTATGAATATTGGTCTTTAACTATGAAAGATTTGTTTAGAGTTCAAGATGTATGGGAAATAGTCCAGCATGGCTATCTAGAACCAATAGATATAGCAGCATACAACAATCTCACACAAGATGAGAATGATGTTCTGAAGGAATGGAGGAAGAAAGATGGAAAGGCATTATTCTACATACATCAAGCAACACATGAATCCATACTCCCCAAAGTAGCAGCATCACAGTCAGTTGTGGAAGCATGGGATACACTGGAAACTTCCTATCAAGGTTTGAACAAGGTAAAGACTGCCAAACTACAAATTATTAGAAGTGATTTTGAATCCCTGTCAATGAAAGATACAAAGTCAGTAGACTCATTCTATACTCATGTTATAGGTCTGGTTAATCAAATAAAGTCTCATGGAGAAAATCTAGGTGACCAAAGAGTTGTTGAAAAAGTTCTTAGATTACTTCCAAATAAATTTGAATCTTTAGTTGTGAACCTAGAAGAAAACAAAGATCTATCCCAATTCACTATTGATGAGTTGCAAGCCTCACTCCCCAATCATGAACATAGAATCAGCGGATCAGATACATCACTAGAAGGTGCATTCGCAGTACAGTCATTCATAAGTCGTGGAAGAGGCAGAGGAAGATCAAAATATAGAGGCAGAGGATGAAGTTCTTTTAGAGGAGCTCACAGCAACAGCCCTGCACATGTCATTGGTAGAGGTCAGAATCAGATGCCCAGTCAACCAAGTGGACAAAGGTATGATAAATAAAAAATTCAATGTCATTACTGTAAGAAGTTTGGACACTTTGTATATGAATGTAGGAAGAAGCAGTATGACCAAGGAAATCAAGGCCAAACATAGTCAAGCAACAACAGCACTCCAAACAACTCACTATTCTTAGAATGTGCATCTCCACTTGAATGCAATGCTTCCCAAGAAATCCCAAATGACATATGGTATTTAGACTCAGGCTGTAGCATTCAAATGACTAGTAATCTAAATCTATTTTCTAGTCTAGATAAATTAGTTCAAACTGATGCCACACTTGGAAATAATATTCAAGTTACTGTTTTGGGTAAGGGTACTATTGATATTCTAACAAAACAGAGGGAGCATAAATTTATGCCTAATGTTTATTATGTTCAAGGTTTGAAACATAATTTGATGAGCATTGGACAGGTGATGGAAAAAGGTTATAGATTTCATATGATAGGAAAGCATTGTGTGATCAAAGACATATATCCAAGCAATTAGTTAATTGCCGAAGTGCTGATGACAAGCAATCGCTTGTTTCCTTTGAGGATAATGTTACAAATGCTAATTTTAAAATATTAAGCTAGGTTTAATTTTAGTAAATTAATGTAATTAAACTAAGAGATGACTTGAAAAGTCACCTCTCTTCCCCATTTAGGGTATAAATTACCCTGGGCACATTTGTTGTAATTATATTCTACACTATTAATATACATTCTTCTACATTTTCTATGCTTCTTCTCGCTCCATTAGTGGGAGGAAATCTCTATGGATTTTATTGAAGGGTTACCCCTATCTTGATAGTAAGGACAAAATCTTCGTAGTAGTGGACCGATTAACGAAATATGCACATTTTATGGGTATCAAGAAAAGTGACTCCGCTAAACAGATCGCTGAAGTATTTTGTAAAAATATTTACAAATTACATGGATTCCCAAGAATTATCGTTAGCGACAGAGATGCCAAATTCACAAGCAATTTTTGGAAGGAATTCTACAAACAAATCAGGATCACTCTTAACATGAGTTCAACTTATCATCCACAGACAGATGGGCAAATAGAAGTTGTCAACAAATGTCTGGAAGCATATCTTCGTAGTTTCGTTACTGACAAACAGAACAAATGGTTACACCTTGCAAAATGGTGGTATAACACTACCTATCACATGTCAGCTAAAATGACACCCTTTCAAGCATTGTATAGTTATGAGCCACCCAAATGGAAAGAATTTGTTCAATGTAATGCAAAAGTACCCACAGTGAAAAGTCAACTTGAAGAAAATCAGGGAGTAACGCAAGTACTGAAGGATAATTTATATATGGCACAAAATTGTATGAAGTAGCAAGCAGATCAACATAGAATAGAAAGAGTGTTTGAAATAGCAGATTGGGTATTTGTGAGGCTTCAACCATACAAACAATTATTGCTAAAGCAACAATTTTTATGGACCCTATCAAATTGTCAGAAAGATTAGCCCAGTAGCATACAAATTGAATATACCCGATTCGAGTCGAATTCACAATGTCTTCCATGATTCAAATTTAAAAAAATTGTTGGGTCAACATCAATCAGTTCAAACAACACTTCCCACTCTGGACGAAGAAGGGAAATTTATTTTAGAACCAAAAACTATCATAAACATCATAGAATAGAGATTACGCACTAGAATGATCAAGGAATACCTCATTAAATGGAAGAATTGCCCAGAAGAAGACGCGTCATGGGAAACCGAGAAATTTGTTCAGCAATATCTGTCATTACCCTGCTTTGAGGACAAAGCATTTAAAAAAAGAAGAAGGCAATGTTACAAATGTTAATTTTAAAATATTAAGCTAGGTTTAATTTTAGTAAATTAATGTAATTAAACTAAGAGGTGACTTGAAAAGTCACCTCTCTTCCCTATTTAGGGTATAAATTACCCGAGGCACATTTGTTGTAATTATCTTCTACACTATTAATATACATTCTTCTACATTTTCTACGCTTCTTCTCGCTCTAGATAAGGCCAATCATAAAAGGAAAAACAACTCAAGTTGTTCATGGAAGTCATAATGAAAATTCTAGAACTGCGTTCAAAGCAGAAAGTAAAAAAGCAGAAATTCACTGCACAAAGGAACAAAAAGGCAACGAAATGCAAGCTGTGTTTCAAACAGAAATAAAGGATGAATCCTGGTTATGTCACTTCAAATTTGGACATCTGAATTTTGGTGGGATGAAGCTACTGCACATGAAGGAAATGGTAAAGGGATTCCCATTGATTGAAAAGGCAGAGAGAATTTGTGAAGGCTGTATCTTTGGAAAACAACATAGAGAGACCTTTCCAGTCGGAAAGTCATATAGAGCTCACACACCACTTGAAATTGTGCACTCTGATATTTGTGGACCGATGCAAACACCGTCCATGGGAGGATGCACTTATCTTCTCACATTTATTGATGATTTCACAAGAAAAACGTGGGCATATTTTCTAAAACATAAATATGATGCATTTGGTTGTTTTCAACAGTTCAAAGCACTTATGGAGAAGCAGAGTGGTTACAGCATCAAGATATTGAGAATAGATAGAGGTGGTGAGTGTGTTTCAAATGATTTCTTAAATTTTTGCAAACTTCATGGTATACAGAAGAAATTCACTGCGCATTATACATCGCAGCAGAATGGTATCGTAGAGAGGAAGAACATAACCATTATGGAGATGGTGCGCAGTATGTTGACAGCCATGCATCTATCAAATGAATATTGGTCTAAAGCAGTGGAAACTACTGTATACATCATGAATTGATGTCTGACGAAGAGCGTGACGAACAAAGTTTCACAGGAAGCATGGCAGGTGTGAAACATAGTGTTTCGCATTTACAATTTTTTGGTTGTGTAGCATATGCACATATTCCAGATGAGTTAAGAAGGAAATTAGACAATAAAGGACGAAAATGCATTTTTATTGGGTATTCTGAAGACACAAAAGCATACAAGTTGTATGATCCTGTTGCGAGAAAATTTATTATCAATCGATATGTTCAGTTTGTAGAAAATGAAGCATGGGATGGAACTGTGGAGAAGAATGTTAAAATTGTGTCACATGTTGAACATGATGACATCACAGAAGATGTGGTTGAGACACCACATATGAATCAGAACTATGTAGCTCCGCCTACTCATAAGACTGCGCAGCATGCTTCAGCACAAGGAACTCTGACACAAGTTGCAGTTCAAGCAACTCCGACAAGCACACCCAGTGTCCAACAACCTCCATCAAGCAGTTTGCACAACTCACGAAGTTCGACACCAGCAATTCCGACAAAAACAAGAACTCTGTGTGAGATATATGAGACTAGTACACCTAATTCATTCTCAGTTTTTGCATTATTTTCTCAAGTTAATGATCCTCTAACATTTGAAGAAGCTGTTGAAGATAAAGTTTGTGCACAAGCCATGGATGAAGAAATAGAATGCATTGAAAAGAATCAAACATGGGAACTAGTATATGTTCCTAAGAACAAGGATGTGATAAGCGTGAAATGGATTTATAATACCAATCAAGATGTTGATGGAAATGTGCAGAAGCACAAGGAAATATTGGTAGCAAGAGGATTCACACAGCAGTCTGGCATAGACTTCAACGAAGCTTTGGCACCTGTAGCTCGAATGGACACAATCATAACAGTTTTGGCCATCGCAGCTCATAAGAAATGGCATGTTTACCAAATGGATGTTAAGTCTGCATTTTGAAATGGTTATTTGGAGGAGGAAGTATATGTGGAGCAGCCACAAGGATAGGAAGCTCCAGGACAAGGACACAAAGTATACAAGTTGAAAAAGGCACTGTATGGTTTGAAGCAAGCTCCTAGAGCTTGGTACAGTCGCATTGACTCATACATCATTGAGAATGGATTTCACAGAAGTGAATGTGAGCTAACACTGTACACAAAAATAAACCAGGAAGGTAATAAGTTAATTGTCTGCTTATGTAGATGATTTAATATTTACTTGTAATTTTTGCATAGAAGAATTTAGATCAGTTATGGAAAGTGAATTTGAAATGACTAATTTGGGGCTTATGAAGTATTTTCTGGGCATTGAAGTTCAACAGACTGAAAATGATATATGTATATCTTAGCCGAAGTACACAAGTGATGTCTTGAACATATTTAAGATGTTAAATTGCAAGACAGCCCCAACACCAGTGATAACAGGTTTGAAATTGAGCAAGGATGATGATGGATCCAATGTAGATCCTACACTATTTAAAAGGCTTGTTGGAAGCCTTATGTATCTTACAGAAACAAGGACAGACATCATGTATGGAGTCAGTTTAATATCAAGATTCATGGAGTCACCAAAAGAATCTCATTGGCAAGCAGGTAAAAGAATTCTGAGGTATGTAAGTGGAACAAAAGACTTTCGTATTTTTTATTCAACCTCAGAAAATTTCAAACTCATTGGACACACTGATAGTGACAATGGAGGCAACATAGATGACATAAAAAGCACATCTGGGAACACATTTCATTGGAGAACAGGTGTTGTATCATGGGCTTCAAAGAAACAACCCATAGTAACTCTTTCTTCAGCAGAAGCAGAGTATGTTGCAGCTACAAGCGCTGTATGTCCAGCCATTTCGATGTGGAGGATGTTGAGTGATCTATCGCAGAATCAACAAGAACCCATAGTCATTTACTGCGACAGCAATTCAGCTATCGCACTATCAAAGAATCATGTGTTTCACAAGCGAACCAAGCACATCGACACAAGGTATCATTTTATCAGAGAATTGATAAACAACAAAGAAATATGTTTCGAATTTTGCAGGTTTGAAGATCAGGTAGCGGACATATTTACAAAACCATTGGCAAAGGATCCATTCCAATTTCTGCGATGTTGTTTGGGAGTGACAATTTTTGCACAATGAACTTCGTCATCCATAGAGCATGTTTCAGCTCTGAAATATTTTGTAATTTTGTAATTTTGTTTAATGATCCCCATCTGCTCATAATTAAGGGGGGGTGTTGGAAATATTGTATTTATGAGCTGATAGCATATCTGGTATGCGCCAGCTTTGTCAGACTCCCAGTCAGTCAGTTTGTCAGTCTGCAATGTCAGACAGTCAATCAGTTTGCAACCAATCCGGCTTACGGTATGTTAGTATTTATGTAATCGCTTTTGTATTTCACAGGCTCATAACTTCTTAGGTAGAAATTAATTTTAGTGTTTATTGCAACCCTGAAACTTCCAAGTGATGCTAAATAAAGTTTGTGTATAAATGAAAATCACTCACAGAGGATTAGATAGAGATGTAGGAGTGAAGAGAAGAATAAAATAAGTAAAGACCCATGAAGTGTATCAAGAGCCCAAGCTCTGTGTAAGAAGTGAAAAATCAAGTACAATCCCATCTCTCTGTAGTGCATCAAAGTTACTCTGTTTTACTGTGTTAATATATAAGTCTTTAGTTTTATGTATTCATTCTCAAGAATGTTGGTTTATGCACATCTTCTTCATATTTACTTGTGTAAATGTTATTTACATTTACGGTCTGTAAATCAAATCATGATTCCAAGTATTTTACGGTGGTAAATGTTCTAGTTTAACGTGCAGTAACTTCAACATATGTTTCAGTTCTTATGTTTTAGCATGAAATATCTTTATACAAAGTTTGTTTAAGATTGGGTTATGCGTAGTTAAATAGGTATGTGAAGTTAACTTGTGTCAAGTTAATCTTCATAAAGTTAAAGAAGGTTGTAAAGTAAATTTGTGTGAAGTGTGAAGTTCATGCAAAATCAAGTTCTGCACCTGTGCATTTTTGCAAAGCAAAGTATTTTGTGAAGTTAAGAATTTATGCGAAGTTCAACTGCGCAGTAGAAAGTTGAAATGCGCAGTTAATCTCCCCATGCATTTAATTTATGCACAGTTAGTTTCTGAAGTAAAGTGTTAGATAAAAAGGGGAAGAAAAATTAAGAGCAAAGTATTTCCTAGGAGAAGCGCGGTTCTAAAGCAAAGAAAAAATAAAATTATTTATTTGCTGTGGAGTTCAATCTTTTGACTGCGCGTGTGAAGAACCTGCAATAATTAATTAATGCAAATACACGAGATATCAGAAATAACAGAACTCAAAATCACTTTTACATTGATCACAGGCCACTTCGAGGGGGCAACCTCCTTTGAGCAAGCTCAATACAATTAAATTCACGGTGCCTTCAATGACCTCAACACACACTTATATACTAAGTCTATGCCCAATACTATGAGTCAAAACCATGGGACATATAATACTACGGGACGACTTACAAATCATATGCGTCCAATACTATGGGTCAATACTATGGGCTAATATAAACTATGGATCAACAAATACTATGGGACAACTTACAAAGCATATGCGTCCAACAACAATATACTAACATAGTAAAGAGAAGGGTTGACACGGGTTCCTAACATCCCCTCTCCGTTAGAAAAAGCTTTGTCCTCAATGCTTTGGTTGGGGAAATTGCTGCAGAATCTGAAGGAGTGGTTCCCCGCTAGCATCCTCGGGTTGCATTTCGGGCCACTGATGCCTTTGGAGTGTCAAGGAGGATTGCTTGGAAGGCGATAGATGAAGAAGAACCCTATCAATTGTGTGGAAAGTGCGCTCAGAATGGTGCTGATCGGCTTGTTGTTTCAGTCGAATTCTGGCCATGTGAAGATTGTCCTACATAATGAGAAGAATATGATCGCAATTTCAAAGAACCGAGTCAATTTCCTGAACTGGGGAGCTGCTAAGGGTGTATGGAAGAAGAACTGGCAATGTCTATCCATAGACTGCTTCGTATGGTGTCCTTTGAGATGTGGTATTGTACCACCAGAGCGCTTCTAGGAAATCCATAGAAATAGTTGGCCAAAGCTATGTAGCGATGGGCAAGGGTTTGAGCAATCCCGAAAGGAGTGTCGTTTCACCCTTGTTGACCTGGAAAGTATCACAGTCAACCACCATCTATTGAATTGTCATTTTCAATCCCTGCCAAAAGAAGCTACATTATTCCCGGTCATACATTTTGAAGAACCCAGAGTGCCCTACTGATGAAGAAGCATGGAGTTCATAGAAGAGATAGCCCTGTTGAACATATTGCAACCAATTTTGAACAAGCAGAGAAAGAGCTATAAGAGAAACTGGGTCATCAATTGTTGCGAGAAGGAGCATCTTCCACCATATTGTCCTTACCCTTCTTGTAAGTGATCGCATAGGGATAACCCATGAGTTGGATAACCCATTTCAGGTGTGTTGGGGAGGAGACCCATTGTTCTAGAAAATTTTCCAGATTCTGGAGATCAATATTGATGCAGAATAAATTCCCTAATATGTATGGCTACCACTTCTGTACTGCATGCAAAATAGCCATCATTTCCTGCTGAGAGGTAGATGCAACTAAATTCTTACCGAAAAGGTCTCTTGAAGGCAGCAAGCTCATTGGTTCAGCAAAGACACCTGCATATCTATCGAAGGAAGTAGTGGAGACCGTTGATGGGTGCATCTGAATGGAATGGAGTTGAGCGATGACACCATGTGAATTCTTCTTAAGGATTTTTTCCAGGCGATGTGAACTGATGATGCGGAGAGACCCTGGTTGTAATCCCATTAATTTTTGTTGTGCCCCATTGACTGAAAACTGCATCCAAAGTTTAGCAAAATGCCATAAGATGGGGCCAAGTGTGCGTAACCATTGAACGCCCAAAAACACATCATATCCGCCTAAGGATAAGGCAAACATGTCAGAGCGCAGGTTATAATATTCCATAGAGATATGCACATTGTGACCCTTCCCATTGCAAGGTAAGTGATCTGGATGGATATCGGTGGCCACCCACCTATTCCACTGGCTCAAAACAGTTTCCCATTTTGCCAATTTTCTAGTAATTTTTCTACGGTTTTTCGAGTCTTAAACTTCCAAGCCCGTTTTGAGGCCCTAAACGATCTTTTTTGGCAATTTGGGGGGCCATATGGTTGCCAGTAGCTTACATTTGGCTCCAGTCGAAAGTTGTAAATATCGAATAGACCTTTCCAACGAGCTACTGAGTGCCCCAAAGGGAGATCGTATGCAAAAGTTATGACCCCGGGAAGTTGACTGTTCAACTAACCATCTTGGGGCCGCAAACTTTATGACGGTTCATCTTCTAGGGTTAGGTTTTTGGATGATTGGGATTCTTTCCCTCATGCTTATGATAAATAGGCCCTTTCGGCCTCTCTTTGTATTGATCTTGGCACGAATGAGCATAGTGGCCACATCTCTTCTCAGAGATAGCTACCACCATTCCAGCTATTGTATTTTACAGTCTATTCTATTTTTGCTATTTAATAAAATATGTGTTTAAAGTATCACTGTGTTCTTGCAATATATCTCTGTATATAATTTTGTATATGCTATCTTTTGTTTCGTTCCCACATAAATCCAGATCAGTGGTATCAGAGCTGTCTGCTCTTTGATTGTTTCTCGGTGCATGTCCTCGACGAAGTCAGGATGCAGAGAGTTGGGTCTCGAACTAGTTTCACTTGGGGAAGACCACTCTCGCCACCCCAAACAGCCTCGCATGGCGGAAGAAAAGAGAGATGACAAAGTAGTAGATCCTATCAAGTTGTTGCTCGAGGAAGCCCTCACACAACAGAGGAAGGAGATGATGGATAATTTCACCCAGATCCTTTGATGCATGCTAACAGTGGCAAATGCACCCTCAACGAGCAGCCATTTCGGAGATACGACTCCCTTCAAGGTACAAGTTAATTTTGATATCCCTTTATTTGAAGGCCAAATCGATGCCAATGCCCTAGATAAATGGTTGAATCTACTAGAAGGGTATTTCTCTATCCACAATTTCACGACAGGGAAAAGATCGTCTTTGCACTCCTCAAGGCCGTCCCCCATGTCAAAAATTGGTGGGAAACTTATTGTGAGCAAAACTCATCATACGAGTCAGGATTGTTTGAATATTCCAATCCCACTTGGGCGTCTTTTACATATGCCGTCAAGGAACAATATGACCCTGTGGAAACTATGATGACCAGTACACAAAATGGACCATTCTACACCAAGAGCGGGACCAAACGGTGTCGGAGTACACCAACAACTTTCATACCTTGCGCATAAAGCTGGGTATCAAGGACTCCGAGTGGCACCTAGTACTGAAATATCGCAGTGGCCTACACTGGTACATACGAACAGAGATGGATTTCCTAGAATCTCTTCACTCGGATCCGCCTATCGATATGCTTTAAAAATCGAGCAGAAATTTCAGCAAAAGAACAAGCGTGACATCGGACCTACACAGAAGCAGGGCAAGGGAAACTCTGGCTCGCAGAACACGAGCCAGGGAAAGGACAACCGGTCCCAACCACAAGCGAAGAAGGGTAAAGAAAAGACAAAGAAGGACACCGGGAAGTGGTTCGAGTTCCATAAAAGCCCCTAGCACAACACTGATGAATGTCGCTCAAAACAGTCATTAGTGGCTGAGATCAAAGCTTCAGAATCGTATCCCAGTCCGGATTTTGACTCAGAACCTAATTTCACATCTGCGCAAAAAGGGAAGCAGATCATTGATGCAGAACCTAGTGCCATTGTTGCTACCACACAGAATCAACCAGAAGAACTTGAAGAGTCGAAGGTAGAGGAGTGCCTTTTCCACTCACAGATGTGGGTGAAGGGAATTCCCCTACACTTTGTTGTGGACAGCAGCAGCCAAAAGAACCTGATATCAGCATAAGTCATCAAGAGAATGGAGCTACCAATAACACCACACCCACAACCATACACCATTGGATGGCTAAGCCAAGGATGAAGGATCTGTGTCAGTCACCAATGTCGCCTACCATATGGCATCAAGCCCTTCAAAGATGAGGTATTATGTGATGTGGCCCCACTCGAAGTATGTGATGTTCTCTTAGAACAGCCATATATGTGGAAGAGTCATGCTGTATATGAATCCCGACCTCGCAGGGTCATTGTCACTTTGGGAGGACAACTCTATCAGATATTAGAGACAGCTTCACCTACCCCAACCCAGTAGGGCAGGAAGATAATCTCCCACACTGGGAAATTTTCCCTATTCGCAAATGCCACTAAAGGTGAACATCAGATCGCAGAGACATCCACAACCTCTACAGATTATCCTTCTGCTCAGTAGAAACAAGAAAAACATAAAGTCAGGGCAGCATCGCCTATTCGAGAACCTCTGCAATGCAAGGACACGCATTCAAGGTGTTTCTCCAAAAAGAAACCATCCACACTAGTGCATACCAAGGATACCACAACATCCAAAACTGTTGAACAGCTACAGCGCATCCATCAACAACAATTACAACCCTTTAAAGATGTCAAAGTAAGGCAACCTTTTCACTTCAACAAATGTTGCACCAAGAGCTCAACTCGACACACAGCTCGACATATGATAAGAGATTTGACGCAATGGAGACCATTGCTTCCTAAGGGAGGAGGATTGATCTAGATGGATATTGGTGGCCACCCACCTATTCCACTAGCTCAAAACTGTTTCCCATTTTGCCAATTTTCTAATAATTTTTCTATGGTTTTTCGGGTCCTAAACTTCTTGGCCCGTTTTGAGGCCCTAAACGAACTTTTTTGGCAATTTGGGGGGCCAAAATGTTTCTTGTCCCTATTTGAAAGTTGTAAATCTCGGATAGATCTTTCCAAGTAACTACCGAGCACCCCAAATGGGGATTGTATGCAAAAGTTATGACCTCGGGAAGTTGACTGTTCAACTAACCATCTTAGGGCCGCAAACTTTATGACGGTTCATCTTCTAGGGTTAGGTTTTTGGATGATTGGGATTCTTTTCCTCATGCTTATGATAAATAGGCCCTTTCAGCATCTCTTTGTATTGATCTTGGCACGAATGAGCATAGTGGCCACATCTCTTCTCAGAGATAGCTACCACCATTCCAGCTATTGTATTTTACAGTCTGTTCTATTTCTGCTATTTAATAGAATATGTGTTTATTATATCATTGTCTTCTTGCAATATATCTCTGTATATGATTCTGTATATGCTATCTTTTGTTTCGTTCCCACATAAATCCGGCTCAGTGGTATCAGAGCGGTCTGCTCTTTGATTGTTTCTCGGTGCATGTCCATGACAAGGTCAGCGTATAGAGATTTGGGTCTCGAACTAGTTTCACTTGGGGAAGATCACTCTCGCTGGCCCAAACGGCCTCACGTGGTGAAAGAAAAGAGAGACGACGGAGCAGTAGATCCTATCAAGTTGTTGCTCGAGGAAGCCCTCACACAACAGCGGAAGGAGATGATGGATAATTTCACCCAGATTCTTCGATGCATGCCAACAGTGGCAAATGCACCCTCAACGAGCAGCCATTTCGGAGATACGAATCCCTTCAAGGTACAAGTTAATTTTGATATCCCTTTATTTGAAGGCCAAATAGATGTCGATGCCCTAGATAAATGGTTGAATCTACTAGAAGGGTATTTCTCTATCCATAATTTTTTCGACAGGGAAAAGATCATCTTTGCACTCCTCAAGGCCATCCCCCATGTCAAAAATTGGTGGGAAACTTATTGTGAGCAAAACTCAGCAGACGAGTCAGGATTGTCTGAATATTCCAATCCCACTTGGGCCTCTCTTATAGATGCCGTCAAAGAACAATATTACCCTGTTGGAAACTATCATGACCAGTACACAAAATGGACCATTCTGCACCAAGAGAGGGACAAAACAGTATCGGAGTACACCAACAAATTTCACACCTCGAGCACAAAAATGGGTATCAAGGACTCCGAGTGGCACCCAGTACTGAAATATCGCAGTGGCCTACACCGATACATATGAACAGAGATGGATTTCCTAGAAATCTCTTCACTCGGATCCGCCTATCGATATGCTGTCAAAATCGAGCAGAAATTTCAGCAAAAGAACAAGCGTGACTTTGGACCTGCGCAGAAGCAGGGCAAGGGAAACTCTCGCTCGCAAAACACATGGCAGGGAAAGGATAGCCACTCCCAACCACAAGCGAAGAAGGTTAAAGAAAAGACAAAGAAGGACACCGAGAAGTGGTGCGAGTTCCATAAAATCCCCTGGCACAACACTGATGAATGACGCTCAAAATGGTCATTGGTGGCTGAGATAAAAGCTTCAGAATCAGATCCCAGTTCCGATTTTGACTCAGAACCTAATTTCATAGCCGCACAAAAAAGGGAAGTAGATCATTGATGCAGAACCTAGTGCCGTTGTTGCCACCACGCAGATTCAACCAGAAGAACCTGAAGAGTAGGAGGCAAAGGAGCGCCTTTTCCACTCACACATGTGGGTGAAGGGAATTCCCCTACACTTTGTTGTGGATAGCGGCAGCCAAAAGAACCTGATCTCAGCAGAATTCATCAAGAGATTAGAGATACCAATAACACCACACCCACAACCATACAACATTGGATGGCTAAGCCAAGGATGAAGGATCCGTGTCAGTCACCAATGTCGCCTACCATATGGCATCAAGCCCTTCAAAGATGAGGTATTATGTGATGTGGCCCCACTCGAAGTATGTGATGTTCTCTTAGGACAGCCATATATGTGGAAGCGTCATGATGTATATGAATCCCGACCTCGCAGTGTCATTGTCACTTTGGGAGGACAACTCTATCCGATACCAGAGACATTTTCACCTACCCCAACCCAGCAGGGAAGGAAGATAATTTCTCACACTGGGAAATTTTCCCTATTCGCAAATGCCACTGAAGGTGAACATCAGATTTCAGAGACATCGACAACCTCTGCAGATTATCCTTCTACTCAGCAGAAACAAGACAAACACAAAGTCAGGGCAGCATCGCCTGTTCGAGTACCTCTGCAGTACAAGGCCACGCATTCAAGGTGTTCCTCCAAAAATAAACCATCCATACTGGTGCATACCAGGGATACCACAACAATCAAAACTGTTGAACAGCTCCAGCGCATCCATCAACAACAATTACAACCCTCTAAACATTTCAAAGTAAGGCAACCTTTTCACTTCAACAAATGTTGCACCATGAGCTCAACTCGACATAGAGCTCAGCATATGATAATGGATTTGCCGCAATGGAGACCATTGCTTCCTAAAGGGGGAGGATTTATCCTAATGGATATCGGTCGCCACCCATGTATTCCACTGGCTCAAAACAGTTTCCCATTTTGCCAATTTTCTAGTAATTTTTCTACGGTTTTTCAGGTCCTAAACTTTCGGGGCCGTTTTGAGGCCCTAAGCGACCTTTTTTGGCAGTTTGGGGGGCCCAATGGTTTCCAACATCACATATTCCACCCCAATGGGCAGTCTTAAATCTCGGATAGACCTTTCCAACGAGCTACCAAACGCACCAAACCGAGATCGTATGCAAAAGTTATGACCCCAGGAAGTTGACTGTTCAACTAACCATCTTGGGGCCGCAAACTTTATGACGGTTCATCTTCTAGGGCTAGGTTTTTGGATGATTAGGATTCTTTCCCTCATGCTTATGATAAATAGGCCCTTTTGACCTCTCTTTGTATTGATCTTGGGACGAAAGAGCATAGTGGCCACATCTCTTCTCAGAGATAGATACCACCATTCCAACTATTGTATTTTATAGTCTTTTCTATTTTTGCTATTTAATAGAATATGTGTTTACTGTATCACTGTGTTCTTGCAATATATCTCTGTATATGATTCTGTATGTGCTATCTTTTGTTTCGTTCCCACATAAATCCGGATCAGTGGTATGAGAGCGGTCTGCTCTTTGATTGTTTCTCGGTGCATGTCCCCAACGAGGTTAGGATACAAAGTGTTGGGTCTCGAACTAGTTTCACTTGGGAAAGGCCACTCTCGCCACCCCAAATGGCCTCCCATGGCGGAAGAAAAGAGAGATGACGGAGCAGTAGATCCTATCAAGTTGTTGCTCGAGGAAGCCCTCACACAGCAGAGGAAGGAGATGATGGATAATTTCGCCCAGATCCTCCGATGCATGCCAACAGTGGCAAATGCACCCTCAACGAGCAGCCATTTCGGAGATACGACTCCCTTCAAGGTACAAGTTAATTTTGATATACCTTTATTTGAAGGCCAAATCGATGCCAATGCCCTAGATAAATGGTTAAATCTACTAGAAGGGTATTTCTCTGTCCACAATTTTTTCGACAGGGAAAAGATCTTCTTTGCACTCCTCAAGTCCGTCCCTCATGTCAAAAATTGGTGGGAAACTTATTGTGAGCATTGTTTGAATATTCCAATCCCACTTGGGCCTCTTTTATAGATGCCATCAAGGAACAATATTACCCTGTTGGAAACTATGATGACCAGTACACAAAATGGACCATTCTACACCAAGAGAGGGACCAAAAGGTGTTAGAGTACACCAACAACTTTCATACCTCGTGCACAAAGCTGGGTATCAAGGACTCCAAGTGGCACCTAGTAATGAAATATCGCGGTGGCCTACACCGGTACATACAAACAGAGATGGATTTCCTAGAAATATCTTCACTTGGATCCGCTTATAGATATGCTGTCAAAATCGAGTAGAAATTTTAGCAAAAGAACAAGCGTGACTTCAGACCTGCGCAGAAGCAGGGCAAGGGAAACTCTCGCTCGCAGAACACAGGGCAGGGAAAGGATAACCAGTCCCAACCATAAAAGAAGAAGGGTAAAGAAAAGACAAAGAAGGACACCAGGAAGTGGTGCGAGTTCCATGAAAGCCCCTGGCACAACACTGACGAATGTATCTCAAAATAGTCATTGGTGGCTGAGATCAAAGCTTCAGAATCAGATCCCAGTTTTGATTCTGACTCAGAACCTAATTTCACAGCCGCGCAAAAAGGGAAGCAAATCAATTATGTAGAACCTAGTGCCGTTGTTGCCACCACGCAGATTCAACAAGAAGAACCTGAAGAGTCGGAGGCAGAGGAGCACCTTTTCCACTCACAGATGTGGGTGAAGGGAATTCCCCTACACTTTGTTGTGGACAGCGTTAGCCAAAATAACCTAATCTCAGCTGAATTCATCAATAGATTAGAGCTACCAATAACACCACACCCACAACCATACACCATTGGATGGCTAATCCAAGGACGAAGGATTCGTGTCAGTCACCAATTTCACCTACCATATGGCATCAAGCCCTTCAAAGATGAGGTATTATGTGATGTGGCCCCTCTCGAAGTATGTGATGTTCACATAGGACAGCCATATATGTGGAAAAGTCATGCTATATATGAATCCCAACCTCGCAGTGTCATTGTCACTTTGGGAGGACAACTCTATCGAAAACCAGAGACAGTTTCACCTACCCCAACCCAGCAGGGCAGGAAGATAATCTCCCACACTGGGAAATTTTCCCTATTCGCAAATGCCAGTGAAGGTGAACATCAGATCGCAGAGACATCCACAACCTCTGTAGATTATCCTTCTACTCAGCAGGAATAAGAAAAACACAAAGTCAGGGTAGCATTGCCTATTCGAGTACCTCTACAGTGCAAGGCCACGCATTCAAGGTGTTCATCGAAAAAGAAACCATCCACACCGGTGCATACCAAGGATACCACAACAGCCAAAACTGTTGAACATCTCGAGCGCATCCATCAACAACAATTACAACCCTCTAAATATGTCAAAGTAAGGCAACCTTTTCACTTCAACAAATGTCGCACCAAGAGCTCAACTCGACACACAGCTCGACATATGATAAGAGATTTGACGCAATGGAGACCATTGCTTCCTAAGGGGGGAGGATTGATCCAGATGGATATTGGTGACCACCCACCTATTCCATAGGCTCAAAACAGTTTCCCATTTTGCCAATTTTCTACTAATTTTTCTATGGTTTTTCGGGTACTAAACTTTCGGGGCCGTTTTGAGGCCCTAAACGACCTTTTTTGGCAATTTGGGGGGCCAAAAAGTTTGCAATGGCATATAATTTTCTCCGTTCAAAAGTTTTAAATCTTGGATAGACCTTTTCAACGAGCTACCGAGCAGCCCAAACGGAGATCGTTTGCAAAAGTTATGACGCCAGGGTTAGGTTTTTGGATGGTTGGGATTCTTTCCCTCATGCTTATGATAAATAGGACCTTTCGGCCTCTCTTTGTATTGATCTTGGCACGAATGGGCATAGCGGCCACATCTCTTCTCAGAGATAGCTACCAACATTCCAGCTATTGTATTTTACAGTCTGTTCTATTTCTGCTAGTTAATAGAATATGTGTTTACTGTATCACTGTGTTCTTGCAATATATCTCTGTATATAATTCTGTATATGCTATCTTTTGTTTCGTTCCCACATAAATCCGGGTCAGTGGTATCAGAGCGGTCTACTCTTTGATTGTTTCTCGGTGCATGTCCCCGACGAGGTCAGGATACAGAGAGTTGGGTCTCGAACTAGTTTCACTTGGGGAAGACCACTCTCACCGCCCCAAACGGCCTCCCATGGCGGAAGAAAAGAGAGACGACGAAGCAGTAGATCCTATCAAGTTGTTGCTCGAGGAAGCCCTCACACAACAGAGGAAGGAGATGATGGATAATTTCTCCCAGATCCTTCGATGCATGCCAACAGTGGCAAATGCACCCTCAACGAGCAGCCATTTCGGAGATACGACTTCCTTCAAGGTACAAGTTAATTTTGATATCCCTTTATTTGAAGGCCAAATCGATGCCAATGCCTTAGATAAATGGTTGAAACTACTATAAGGGTATTTCTCTGTCTACAATTTTTCCGACAGGGAAAAGATCGTCTTTGCACTCCTCAAGGTCATCCCCCATGTCAAAAATTGGTGGGAAACTTATTGTGAGCAAAACTCATCAGATGAGGTCAGGATCCTTTGAATATTCCAATCCCACTTGGGCCTCTTTTATAGATGCCGTCAAGGAACAATATTACCCTGTTGGAAACTATGATGACCAGTACACAAAATGGACCATTCTGCACCAAGAGAGGGACCAAATGGTGTCGCAGTACACCAACAACTTTCACACCTCGGGCACAAAGCTGGGTATCGAGGACTCCAAGTGGCACCTAGTACTGAAATATCGCA